>JAJMIC010000011.1:0-463127 GCA_030583385.1 Spencermartinsiella ligniputridi | reverse complement strand
CGACTCAAGGGAGTTTGGGATCAGATATATAGATCTAACAGATCTTGGGCTTTCGGCATGCTTGGTTTTAAATGTACTTTGGCAAATGTTGGGATCAAACGTTTTTTCAATAAGTTAGAATCGACATACTTATAGCTTTGGTATTTTCCTTGTGGCTTTGAATCTAATTTGGACTTGACTACAACTAACTTTTCCAGTACTGATCGGCACAAATGTCACTTCAGATCATACAGTAAAACCTGGATAACGCGATCATGCATAAGCCGATTTTTTGGATAAAATCGCCAACTTTTCGATTCCCAATTCAACCCATACAACTGGATTTATCAAATATTTGCTTATTTTTTTAAATTATCGGGTAAGAAAGAGAAATCTAATGGTACAGTAGTCTATTACTGCCAAGGAAAGGCATGCCCTGAGAATCTGGGCGTTTGAACAACGCGTTCGACCTTCGCAGAAAGCTACTAGTCGTTTTCAACCTTTGGACCAGGGAATCATACAGTGTATGAAGGCCCACTATCGGGCTCAATGGCTCTCCTTCATCATAAATTGTTTCGAAAATGGAAACCTAGGTGAACCTCAAGATCATCCGCAAAAAAAGATGAATCTTTACTATGCAATCCAGTGGATTAGAAACAGCTGGCACTTTCGCCTGTCGAACCAGACTGTTTACCGCTCTTTTCGGAAATCAACGATATTTCAAACCCCACTTTCTATTCCTGCTCCCGACGATACACCAGATCTCAGTGACTTGTATATTCAAGCGCAGGCTGCTGGGAGGATTCGCGATGTTATGGATCTGACAAACTTCCTCAATCCTGCTGAAGAAAATGTGATTGAAAGCCAAGCCTTGAACGAAGATGAAATCATGCAGGAAGTTGTAAATGAGATCACAGCAGCGGAAAATGGGCAAGGCGCAGATGCTGAGGAAAACATCTCTGAATTGCCATCAGAGTTTAAATTGACCAGAAGAGAGGCTATCGATATGCTGACTAAACTGTCAACTTTCTTTGCAGTCGAAAACAGTCAAAATGTAGAGCCTGAGGAGGCTGTACAATGCTGAACAAGCTTACCAACGGTGTCAGAACCGCTATGGAGGAAAGCCGTATTCAGGGTACATTGGATACGTGGATTCCCAATCTAAATAACAGCAGTTAAAGTGTCAGAGTATTTCTGTTCCACATTTGCAAGCTATGGCAAGACCAGAGGATATTAAATATATTTATGTACTGCTACTGTATATGTATTCAAAATAGATATTCAGATATTGAAGTAGAAAAATCAAAGGTCTTCTCCAAGTCCAAACTAGATACAATTTTCAAACTCTTTGATAATTTGGGAATATGAGTTCGAAATTATTGTGTCGATTTTAGCACTGGAATAGTATTCATCACAATACCGAGCGAACCACATATTGAGTGTGTAATGTTATTAAATGAGATAGCTAGCCTTACAGCTATACCCCATCAAACTCTCTATGTGAAAGTCTACGGGGGTAAACTGAAGCTTTACTCGTATCCCGTTCGCTTTTCCAACTTAGATCACCCCGACCGCGCTATTCATGTGCAAGAGAGAAGACCCGAACCAAATGTGGAGAAGACTTTAGATGGTGCCATTCGACCATCCTTCTTGAAAATATTGCGACGTTTACAATCTCGGTTTGAGTATCCTCCGTTAGCTGCTGAATTTGGAGTTTCAGAATCTGATCCTAATCTTGACCGAGACAGTAAGGTCCTTCTTGGGGACTGCTTGTTGGAAACCAGCATGGTTGTAGTCGTCAAGGTTGACAGTCGTAGCCGCATTATTAAGTCTCGACTATGAAACTTGAGTATTTGCAGCCTGAACTACAAGTTTCGAGATCTCGTGAAGTTATATCAAGAAAAATTCAACGGGTTGGAGCGAAGTCAGGGTCACCTTTTTGAAGCTGAGTGGCAAGGTGAGATAGAAGAAGAAACGGCGCCTCTGGTTCTCCAGATGGAAGTGCTACTATGGATCCTGCTTTTCAGAATCCTAATGGCCATCCGTGATCGGTATGATCTGATCGATATTCTGGATTTTAAACGGGATGGGGATTCACTTGGGTTATTGACCAGAAGGCTACGCAGTTAAAGATCACCAAGATGGTTAGTGGACCACAACCCTCGTGTAGTGCAGCTTGAGAACTTTGATGAGTTCCAGCAAGGTATGACGGACAGCAAGATGCGATTCGAATGGATATCAAAAGCATTGCTGATCAACTGAAAACATTGCTCGAACATTTGAGATTACTAGGTACGCACACGTTTAGATTTAGCGCTGAATTGCAATCAATTCTAAATAACCTTAGCAGAACAAGGAGCCATGAGCCGGATCTTTTTCGAACAAAGCTCGAGGAATTAGCTCCTACAATTTGTGAAGCTCTGGAATATATGCCGGAGGAGAATGTGGACGAACTCCTGGTTTTGACGCGGCCTGATAGTATAGCGTATCCGTTTCCGGATGATGCTGTTGACCCGTCGGTGACTGTACCCACCATATGTGTTAGTGACTTCGGTCATTGGAGATGGTCAGGTCAAAAAGCTCGAAGATGTGGTGCTCACCACTACAATGCTGCGTTCTTATTTCCTCGAGCTTCGTGGTTCGTTTTGAAAGTTATTCCATAGGACTGGCTACTGTTGGACTGGGAGTAATGTTCCGTTATCTGACGTGCTGAGATCGCGGATAGTGTGCGCGGACCACAGGTATGTAGCCCAATCTCTATGAGCTATATATACTAGTTAAAAGTTCATTTTAGACTGAAACTAATACAGAGGGCCAGTAGATAAAAGCAGAATATATATGATGATTCTATGACAAAAGATAATAGAATGGCAAGTTTATTACTTAATACTTCTGGCTATTGCGTTCGCATGTAGGAAAGATTTTACAAAATTGGGTAAACTCTCTTATACTTTGCCGAAACCACTGTTTGGGATTCCAGTTCAACCACGGAGCGGCCACTGTCAGCCCGGCAATCTAACCAAGCGACATCAATCTCCCAGTCGATGTCAGGCAGTTTTTACCAATGAAATTGCTCCCCATTCCTCCAATGCATACAGTTATCAACCGTGTTTTGGTCCTTCCTCTCGCAAGAGCCTGCGAACAAATTTTGTATACCCTGGGGAAACGTATAATTATCCCAAATCCCTAAATCGAGCCTCTACCGGTATGCTCATCGACTTCGAGTTGATCATTGCGATAGAGACCAGGGTAGGCAGATAAGCTCGATAGGAACTTGCTGAAATTTTGGCTGTTGAGACCATTGAAGGTGTTCGGAAAGCCTATTTATTTGCTTGCTTCTCCAAGTACCGAACATTTGCTAAGACGGCCCTTCAAAACTTGGACTCGTCTGGTGGTTTGGATAGATAAACCGACCTGGATTATAGATGGAAGACCAGTCACTCATTGTCCATGAGGTCTACTCAGTAAGAATATGAGTTCTAGAACTGTAACATTAGGAGGTACTCGGACTCACAGTTCGCAAAACGGACGGTGAGGATAGCTACTATACATGTACGTTGCAGCTATGTGGCCGTAGTGAGATGGACCATTGTTTAGCTAACATCTGAATTGCAATAAAAGCTCAACTAAACTGGGGCGCCATTTGATTTCAGAAGGCTCACGAGACTATTAGTAACAACCAACATCATCCCGCGGAACTGTATGCATAGAATGGTTAGTTGCATATGAAAGATCTGTACTGAAGACTTCTTTTCTGGCACCTGCTGCACCTATTACAATGTTATAAAATGTATGCGAGGCGGAGCATATGGTGGACTTCACTTGATTCGAGCCGGATCAGCACAAATGGCTACAAGGACTCAAGGCTGTGCTAAAATGCCCACCCTGGGCAAGTCCCATCCCGAGGGATAACGCACAACCGTGACACTGTTCGTAAGCTGGGGAATTGAGAAAATTCAGGAACAGAAAAAAGGAAAGAAATATGAAGACCCATTAAGAGCAGATTTCTTCACTGTTTCTACTACAAGAAAACCGTTAATCTAGTTTAGCGCAACCATTTGACATACTATTTTAGACCGGGGGTCCAATATAAGGTTTTCAGATTATCAGATGTATAAAAGGGTCCATTAATCAAAGCGTTTCACGAAGTAGCAAAAATCGACCATAACATGACTTTTGAGCAGATTAAGCACATACTGCATGCATGGCTTGTACAGGCACTGAAAATGGGCGGCGGGGATTAATAAACTAAATGAAAATACTAAGGCCGAAGAGCCGTAAGCATTCTGGGACTCTCAGTGTATAAGAATCTATATAAATTACCATGAGTTCGCAAAACAATGTACACAACATCCAGTATAATGAAAGCTAGTTTCTTGACCTTTTCTCTTCTTGGGCTTGCCTTTGGAGCTCCCACAAACTTTCGCCGTTCAGAATCCAGCAGATCTGCGCCAGGAGCTCTGTACTTTACCACTAATGATCCCAATGAAAATGTTCTCGTCTCAATTGGCGTAAACTCAGATGGTTCTCTTGCCGGAGAATCACAATTCTCTACAGGAGGAAGAGGAAACTATAGTTTCAGTACTTTGTCCAACACCTTTGGAGGCGGGGATGCACTCTCGAGTCAGCATTCAGTTGCAATTCATGGTTCAACCTTGGCAACGGTCAATGCAGGGTCCAATTCATTTAGCTTGTTCTCAATTGACGAGAATCAACCCACAAAAGTCAAACTCTTGGGTACTCATGACTCTCTGGGTGATTTTCCAAATTCGGTAGCTTTCCATCCAAACGCGCCTACGGTCTGCGTTGGAAATACTGGAGAAAAAGCTGGAATTGCTTGTTTCACATACATTGATGGACTGGTTTTCCCCGTTGGTGGATTGCGGTCCTTGGATTTCCATCAGTCTGTCCCGCTTAAGGCTCCCGCAAATTACGCTAGTATTTCGCAGATTCAGTTCAACAAACAGGGAACCGCTTTGATAGTTCTGGTTAAGGCTGCTCAGGGAGGCTCTGGTACGGCATATGTTTATCCTACCAACCCCATTTCTGGTGTAGTAAACGAAGAGCCTGTCGTTTCCACTCTGAGTGGATCCAGTATTTTGTTCGGTTCATCTTTCGTCGATGGTACGGAGGATAACTTGATCTTTGCCACTGATCCTGCTGTACTTGGTGGACATACGCTTGCCGTCAATCCTCAAAACTATCTGCTTGAGATCAAGAATTCTTTCAACTACACTCAAGCCAAAGCTCCTTGCTGGTCCTTTTACAGTCCTTGGACCGACAGTCTGTTTATAGGAGACGCTGGATTACAGGCTCAGTTTGTCCAAATCACTTTCCCATTTATTACTTCTGATGCTTATGATTGGCCCAATTTGCCTGCTCCAGAACTCGCTGCCAACTATCCAGTCACGGATGCCGCAAGTGGCCAGGGTACACAAGATGTGACAGGACGGGAAGGTTTTATTTACGGCTTGGGAGTAGGATCTACCACTGGAAAAGTACAAATCTTTGGTCTTGATGTGAGAGAGGGTGGGAATAATGGAAAGCTCTTGCCTACTTATACCAGCAATGTTCAGGGAGGACATGCCGAAGGGATTGTCGCCTTTTAATTTTGTTAACTGGTCTGTGAGAGAGAGTGCTTTGCAGCATTCATTTGAATGATTCTTTTTTTTTTTTAATATTAGCTACCAAAACAATTAATCTTTCGTTTCTTCCTACGATACTTGCCATGGCGCGAATGCTACGCCGCTAAAAGGCACTCCATAGCAAATTGAGTCCATAAACTTTCTAATTGCTATTTAACTGCCGATTCATGGATCTTAGTAATCATCAATTTAGATGCAAACGATGGAAAAACTGATCTCATTTGAAGGTAATGAAAAGTCAATTGTGTAGACCGTTTCAGATATTCCCTGATGGTTCACGCTCAAATGTTCAGAGAGTTTAGGCTCAATTTTGCCCGAGTTAGTCAAAAGAACCCTCTCAGACGAGCCATCTCCAATAAAAACATGGGGTCCCTCGAAAATCGGTCTTGTCAGAGTAACAAATCTTTCAATAACAGGCAAGGATAGGGTCGCAAATCCAAAAGAGTCCGCAATTGTAAGAGCACCAGTTTTAACATCAAAACTAAAGCTACGAGACAACTTTACTAGATCAGGAATCCCATACGCCCCTGAAAAATCAAGCTCCATTGTGCCGCGTTTCTCGTCTATTTGGACATTCTTAGCTGCATATTTCCGCCCGTCTTTCTGACCTTGACCATCGATAATAGGTACACAGTGGCTGAAAGAGTTCACACAAAACGTCTCATATCTCTTTGCTCCGAAATAGCTTCTTGTATACTTTCCTTTACCCAAATCACATAATATCATTTTGCCGTTTTTGAAATAGATAAAGGTGCCAACATCATTGTGGTTATGTTCTTCATCATTGTGTCCAGCTTTGGCCGCAAAACCCGTATCGTTACCGCCGGAACACAATAGCCATTCAGCTGTCAGCAGTGAGACCGACTTACTGGAAAGATTTGTCTTTCGAGCTAGAGCTGCATCGCTGCTCCACAACAAATCTCGAAAAGCAGGGGCAAAGTTACTCGTCTTTATATCCAAAATACTTAAAGCTGATTCTAAGGGCGGAATCTCGACGGACTCGAATTTCTCAGCCAAGTAACAGGAAAGCCCAGGTCTAAACTTATCGATTCGTTCAGAGTCTGAAAATGTCAGAGTTGCACCTTTGGGAAAATAACAATGCTGTTGAAACCGAGCAATTGTCTCGAACCGTTTGTTGTCCAGAATGTCAACCATCCCCGCACTTCGACGTTTCAACAAATCGGCAAACACTGCATAGAAACTGACTCCGTAAGTCCAATATGACAAACCTTCTGTGCAACTTCCATCCGCACCGAAGGAGTTGACGAATCGTTCAAAAGTTGGCATGAGCCGTCTTATAATGTCAGCTAGACTGACATCGTCTTTGATACAATACAGAGCTGCGCCGCCCACGCTTCCAGCGCACACTGCACACCAGTTATTGTTTTGAACCTCCCATACCTGTAGAGACTGCTGGTTCAAGTAACTCTGAACTACCCTGCGGTCAATTTCTCTTCGAGCTCTTTCGACTACAATTGGGGTCAGTTTATCCTCAAGCAAGGCACACACTTCTGCGAGAGCAAATCCTGTTTCGCACGCAAACAAGTCTAAGTTGAGAGCACTCTCAAAAGGCTTTCTCGGTTCATGCTGTGAGTGACCGGCCACAAACAATTCATCGCTATAGATCGAGAGTCCCTTGGGAATATGAGCGGGCAAACTCCATGTGTAGTCATCACAGAGCGCCCAAATGACATCTTCCAGACAACTGATGTCATCCTGCCTTTCCCACAACCACACTGCCATCGCTAAAGTCAAGAGGCGTCTCCGACGGTCAAAGTACTCATCCTCGTAGACGAGACGGTCGCCTGTTTCCTCAAACATCTTGAAAAGCTTGAAAGGGAGAACCTTCATACCAGTTTCATTATACAGTTTGGAGTTTTCTTCTAGTTCTTTTAAACTATTTGCTAAAAACTTGCAGTTCTTGATCCTCTCCACAGCCTTCGAGTCCACCAGCGAATTGATGAGTTTGGGACCAAAGACACCCGCGCTAGTCCCAGCCTGAAGGCCCTCATACAGTTTCAGGACGTCCATTGCGCAGTATGATCATTGCAAGGCTAAGGTTAAGTTTATATCATAAGTTAATATATCTTCTCTCTCTGGGAGTCCGACTCCATGTGGGGTACCGCTTGGCGGCCCGCTATTTTCTCCGAATATGCAATGAAAAAAGGATAATCTCGATCTAACCATATCCGAACTTTTGCAATTCGATATTTGAAAGGTTGGATCTAATGGAAGAAATGGGATTTATTGGCCAGAATCGCCTCTACTATCTATCAAAGGATCCTTTGGTGTTCAGCATAACCCTTTTCATGCACTTTGATTCAAATGTTTTCTATCTATACAGTCTCAAATCCATCTCGAACTCCTCGCCCACTAAAAGCTTGATCACATGAAGTATCTCATCTACCCTTTGGTATATCAAATGAGCCAAGTACATACCAACCGAGAGTAACCGTCCATCATGAGACAACAATTGTTCAAACCCTGGATGTTCTCGGCCCCTTTCAGGCGAGCTCTGGGGATCTGGAAAAAAGAATCGATCCGAGAAAACGGGACCACCGATTCCCCAATTCTCATAAATATATCTCGCATGGATGACACTTGTCTGAGCAGGAGTCAACATCGGTAATGGCCGAGAGTATATCAAGGCAGCGCTTCCCATGTGAATAACAGAGAAAAAATCAGCCTGTAATGCCGGATAAGTGTAACCACATCGATCCAACAGTAGACGGATATAAAGCACTGGATTTTCGAAGCCATCAATCAGATTGTAAAGAGCATAATACAATTGAGTTGTTTCGGTAACGAGCTTTTGTAGCCGCTCATAGTTCTCCTTGGGCCATAGTCCTTTCAGCGACGGTTCATATGTTAAAGTTGGGAATAAAAAGTCGTTATAAGCCAGCTTTCGCAATAGAATCCGCAGATTCAATGTGACCTGGTCGTGTCTTGGAGAAATTTTAACAGAAGGAGTATAAGATCGCTCTATTGCAAACTTAACCACTTGGCCATGGACGTTTCCGCTTTGTTCAAAAACATGTCCAAGGATCTTTCGGAAAGTGGCTCTGGCAGTCTTAGGTCGAGGTATAACACTAATCAAAAATGCAATGTCTACACCGATGATTACCGTCACGAAGCGGATCCAAGCAACTCTCCATCCGAACCCGAGATCGGTAAACTGATTGGTTCGAGCATCTACCCAGCTAGTGCCAAAAACCAGAACAACGGTGATAGGGATCACAATAGAAGGAATGGAATTCTGATGAACAGAATAGAGACGATAGAACGAAGAAAATATTGAAATCACCGCCGTTACAACCCCAAATCCCCAAACATTACCATTTCCACTTCCTGAAGAGATATACCAGGAAACCAATGAAATGACACATGCAACAAACGTCCCCCATGAGTTTATTACCACGTTGTATATCGTGTCACCCGTGAACTCGGCACTTGCCAGCGCAGTCATTACCGGAACCCAAATGAGCCGATTTAAATAATACCATCTTGCTGTAGTTTTAACAAATTGCGGAATCATTGCGAGAGCACACACGCCGGAGAGCTTGATAGCAAAGACAAGATGCCTGTTAGTAGCAAGCTTAAAAAATGACACAAGTTTACGACCCGCCAAATGTCTACTGTGTTCTGCAGGTAGAGCTTCAGGATCACACCTTTCAAGGCTTTTATTCCGAAAGAAAGATTCCTGAGGAATATCGCCTTGTCTATAACTGATTCCATCTTTAGGAAATGTCGCTTTTTGCCAAAGTAATTTGGTGAATGGTGTAATTAGAGTAGGCTGTGGCCGATTCTCATCGACATTCACAGCCAGGCTGAGCAGACGAATGACAGAAGAAACATATGAGTCAACGAAAAAGCCAAATAATGAGCCAAGAATCACCGTAAATGATTGAAGCTTACCATGGCCCAGCCTCCCTTCATGTAACTCACTCCAAGGACTTGAGTGCAGGTCATCCAGCGTTTGTTTTAAAGTTATGAGAGCGTGATTAACTTCTTTTGCTCGCAATTGTTGCTTCTCCCGGCACTTTCTGTACTCTCCGGGGATCAGATATGAATATATCCTAAACTGGTTTGTCCCCGTCAACCAGTCAGTCATAGCTTGCATAGCATCACCAGTGCTTGTCAATATGTTCTTGTATCGATTATGAATAAGCTCTTGCAGGAAATCCAAGTCGTTCAGGGTCATTTCATCTTGATAATGCGTCTCCGCTAAGTCCTTTTCAAGCTTCTTGTAACGCACATCGCATTTGACAATACCTAGGAGCCTATAGGTATCCTGAAGCGTAGTACTCACTGGGGTCTTGGCTCCTAGGGTATTGTTGCTATTTATTTGTTCCGAGTGTACGCTACCATTGGAATTCTGCACACTATTTTTGATAGACTGTTTGCGTTCTTCGACAGCGCGATAGTACAGTTCGAACCCAGCTAAGGTTGGCAGCACAGCATTATTCAGAATTGACTGCAGCTCACCAATATCTCCAGCATCAACTCTACCTACGGAGATTTCCCAAGAAATCGTTTTGGCTTCCGTCTCCAAATTGGTTAAATCAGATCTTACTTTTTGTGCACCATCGCCAATTTCTCTATACCGGGCGAAATCTTTACGGGATGGTTTAGAATTTATGAGAACATCGACGTTCCGATAAGACAGTTTCGAGATAACCTCAGTAACTTTACTGCAAGTTGCCAGATATGCTCCATTTGATGAACTCGGGAATATAGTAATGGACGCTACAAATGCTACTGCGAGCCCCAATCCCACCGGTCGAATAATTCCATTCTTGTTAACACTGAACAACTCAAAACGAACCATATGGGCTCTGTAAGAATTTGAATACTCACTCCTATCAGCAAGGGGTCGAAAAAAGGAATCAAGCAGTTGTTAGGTAATTGAATAGCTAACAAAATGGTTGCAATAACAGTCCCGGGGATAAAAACGGGATCTATGAGCGATGCGAGGTACAGTGAGACATGTCCAAACATGAACCCAATAATCGTAATAACAGACGTTGAGGTAGTTAAGAAATGGCCACTAAAGATTTGTACGTTAACACACGTGGCTAATGTCGCATCATTTTGGCATAAACCTTCTTGGATCAGCTGAAGAGTTATGTCCTGCTGTGAAGGAAATCCTCTAATTCTAGTATTGATGGCCATGCATACAGCGGCAACCGCAACGGTAAAGCACATACAAATCAAACCGCAAAGCGGTACTATTGTACCAGTTACAATTGTCATGTCACCAGCCGGCATGATCACAGACATGGTGGGCGCCATATAGGATGCAGGGCCTAACCAAGTATCTACAGCCGTGATATCCATGAAAATATATGTCACCCACAACTGCAATGACGATCTTATTATCGGTTTGAGAGATTGCCAATCTAAATGGTCCAGGACAAAGTAGGGACGTCCATAGCCCCATATTACATTCCATAACTGTGCCCGTCGCCGAGTTTTCTCGAAGTTGGGCGTCGCAGCGGTGTTGCTGTTGACTTTACCGTTTGTGTCCTTTGAATGAATCTCACCTCTCTTTGATGATCTTCTCTTCCTGACTTGAAACTGAGGGCTATGCGGTTCATCTCCTTGCTCACCATCTCTGATGGCAGTTTGACGATTGTTCCATTGAAGAAGCTCTTCATTCGGGCCACTGGAACCCGGCAGAACGTTGTCGTTATAAACCTCGGGAAGAGTCCCATTAGTTCCATCTATTTCGTGCCCTAGCAGTTTTTCTCCTACGTTATGGACTTTCATAGCCTGCTTCTTCTCCCATGATACTCCTTCATCCATTCAATAATGCTCTATTCGTTCGTCAACGTTTCAGAATGGTAACAAAGGTCGGAGGGTAAGGCGATTTGACAGATCTAAATGTCGATCTCCCATCGCCGATCATTACTTTATGCAACGACTGCATGCTGGTGATGTCAATCAATAAATAGTTACTTTTTCCATCCATTGGCAGGTAGCTTCAGAGCTCCTCAGGTTTTGTATCAGAAAGATTAAAGCGTCATTCTGGTCTTGATCTATTGAGAGTAGAAACCATTCAAAAGAAAAAAAGAGTTCTCTTTCTATCGATGGAGATGCAAAGCTATCTGCAAATAACTTAGCTGCCATATAACGGCCACAAAAATGCTCTCATCAGAGACAACCTTGCAATACCTCCCCAACGTCCCTTGGACGACGTTGGAAATACTCCATGAGATTTTCCCAATCCGCTTTGGTGTCCGCTGTGCGCAACGTTCAAATTCGAAAAAGAAGACCTCGCCTTCAAAGACCCTCATGTTTCGTCCTGCAATAGACACGTGGCTTATCCCTAGTTTATGGATGGACATAAGACCCCTCACAGCAGATTCAAAATGCGAATCCATGGAAGAATCGGGTCGAATTTCGCTTACATCTTGCAGTACAAGAAAGCATCCTTTGGCACGATTGTTGGTTTTGGAAAATTTCATCCCCAATCGCCCGAAATCATGGAGATATGGTATGCATTTGCCCTGCAAGCTCTCCAGTTGCTTATAAGCAACGGCTTCCGCAAGTGCCAGCTTTCCTAGTCTCTCATAGCGAAATGCTCTTCGTGCTCTTCTCTCGGGTCTTAGACCCATTAGCACGTACCACGAGCCAAGTTCTTCAAATAACTTGACGATTAGTCTCTCCGACATCATTGTTGTGTCTTTGTACAGCAGCGGTTTACTTACTCGATAAACCTGTGCATAGTATTTCCCTCCTTCTTGCAGAGTTGAAACAATACTATCTTTCAACCATATCCTCTTTCGTACATAGCGGCCAACAACCTCTCTCGTCTGGCGCTCCACAAACCTACTCCGGCAGTGGGTCTCGAGAACTGAAGTTCTCGAACCAGTGTTCATGACAGGTCTTTAGTGTTATTAGTTTTCTGGATTTTTGGATTTTCTAACAGTGTGAAAGTCTGACAATCTGACTGTGGGAGGGTATTTCACTCACACAATATTCAGGATTTCAGGATAGTATCAAGGATTGTCAAATGGGATGTGTTTCAAAGCAAAGTTTTTGTAGGAAAACTTGAACTTCACAATATTATACCAAGGTTATGCTCAATTAATATTATTCTACTTCAATAGACCTTATGGAGTCATCTGGGAGCCAAAGGCTAAGCCCCCTCATATAGCGTAGTCCGGTACAATGCATGTCGAATAGAGAAACCAGATACAGTTGTAAATCCAAGTTCGTAGCAGAATAACGAACAGTCTTCAGACGTAGATTAAGACGAAGGTGGATCAAGGCCATACAATTGGGTTAAACATAGTGCTGTAGGTTGATATCAATAAGCATAGGCTGCAATAGAGAACATCACATCCGGGTAATATACATTGTGTAGTGACGTAGTATAGGAGTATAGCCCCTTGAGCACACGCTTCGGCAATTGTAATTATCTACCGAATATCTTCAATGATGCACCGAATTGAAGTGAAACCCCGAATCTTGCCAGTGGCAGCCGAAAAAAGTTCTTTTTCTTTGATCGACGCACGGATGAACTTTACCGTTTGAGCGGCTTGGAACGATCTGCATGAAATGTCACTCTCGGCTTCGAGTTGGAACGTCGATACAGAATCACAAGCAGACGATCCAATCGTTCTTGTTGACTTGATCAGATAATCCCTCATGCGCGCATGCGGGTAATGCCTTTTTCGAACAACTTTTCCGAGAGAATCAGATTATCTGATCATCAGATAAGATTAAAGAATGAATTATTTCTTCCGGACCGTCATTCCTCTGAGTAAGAAAAATGCTAATTACTAGAGTCAAGATTCGACAAGCACTCTGGGACTCATTGGCGAAGCCGGCGAAGGAGCGCAAATTTGTGCAAAAGCTTGATTTTTTTCTGCTCACTTATTGTTGCATGGCTCAGTTCTTGAAATACCTAGACAATACGAATATTAAGAATGCATATGTCTCGGGGATGAAGGAAGACCTTCATTTTGAAGGCAAGCAGTACAACTGGCTCACGACTTGGTGGTCCATTGGGTTCATTATCGGGCATGTTGGCTGCCTTCTCGTCATCAATAAAGTTCGCCTGTCTTTATGGCTGCCCACATCGGAGCTTTTGTGGGCCGCATTCCTCATGGGAATGGCTGGCGCAAAGAATATCAGAACTCTTTACGCGATGCGGTTTTTCATTGGCTTTTTCGATGCTGGCTTATACCCCGGCGTTGTTATGCTGATGTCGACTTGGTATAAACCTGAAGAAGTAACAAAGAGGGTTTGCCTTTACCAAATATGTAACGCAGCGGCCCAAATGTTTGGCAGCTATTTGGAAACCGCTCTTCATCACGGTTTGAATGGTAAAGGGGGGCTATCCTCCTGGCAGTGGCTATTCTTAATAGATGGACTGGTAACTATTCCTTTTGCCTGTTATGGGTATTTTGCACTTCCCGATACTCCTAAAACAAGTAGAGCATATTGGGTCACTCCTGAAGATCTCACTCTTGCAAATGAAAGAGTAGAGCTGGATTCCTCAAATATAAGGAGCAATGCGTCAGGAAAAAGCTCCTCTTCTTTTGATTCTCTGCACCTGGCCGTTCTCAAGACTTTCTCAATGTGGCCAGTGTATATATTTGGGATCGTCTTCAGCGCTCATACAATGGCCATGCAGCTCACGTCGTACTTTAATCTTTGGCTACAGTACGAAGGGTCTTCTGTATCAAAGCTTAACAACATACCCACCGGAGGGTACGCTATCCAGATTGTTACAACTCTCGTATGGGCTTGGATGGCTGATATTCTGCAGCTCCGTTGGCCTGCGATCCTTTTGGGATGTGGAATCGCAATCATTGGCTCTATAATCTTATCTATTCAACCGGACAATAAGTCAGCAATCATGGCCGGATGGTATTTGCTTTTCTTCGAATGCGGAACTGATCCTATATTTCTTGTATGGATATGCGATATTTTCCATGATTCTCCCCAGCTCAGAAGTATAAACCTTCTCATCGTACAGACGGTCGCACTGGTGATGAATGCGTGGTTCCCTCTCGTAGCTTATCCAGCAGACGAAGCTCCTCATTACACGGTTGGATATTATTTGGCTCTCACGTTTTATTGTGTAGAATTTCTATTCACCTTTATAATTGCGCTAATACACAGGAGGGAGAGAAAAAAGGCAAATCTAGAAATACCAGAAGAGGTGCTGACAGATGTGTCCAATACTATCGAGGTACACATCCCAGGGGATAAAATCATTGTGAGATAAAAGCTTAGTTGAGTGCTACAAGTACACTGAAGATCTCGGTATCATTCTAAATCAAGATATAGAATCCGGACATTTGATACATTCACCGTAAGGCACAGTCAATTGATGGAATATCGGCTGTATCATTTTCATAGCTGACCAATTGAGCAGGCCAGAGCAGCACAGTTGAAGACGCACTTCTGAATTAAATAAATAAACCATCATACACCGTAGTAGTGCAATAAATTGGCATTACTCACACCTTTTCTAAAGTGAAAGTAATAAGATATTCCTGAGAAACGATAGTTAACTGCCGATCCTACCCCACAATATCGTGCCCCACATTTTTACTGAGCCGAGTCCTCGGGAAAAATCTTACCGAGTGCTCACATCAACGATCCATATGAAATTAGCAGATACATGATAGCCTGAAAATGAAATTCCAACCTCTCAAGAACCTACGAGTCATAGAGCTTGCCGGACTAGCACCAGCTCCGCTCTGTGGTCAGATGCTCGCTGACTATGGAGCACTTGTTATTCGAATCGACAGAGCCTCCGATGCCGTGGATCAAATACCTTCTCAAGATTGCCTGAGCAGGGGCAAAAAAAGCATAGCTCTGGATCTTCAAGATAAGAATGGAGTTGAGATTGCGAAAAGATTGATAGCCCAGTGTGATGTACTGCTCGATCCTTATCGACCAGGAGTTCTAGAGAGACTGGGACTGGGGCCAGATGTGTTTCTCAATGCCAAAACTGGAATCAATAAGAAGCTGGTTATCTCGAGACTTACAGGATATGGTCAGCATAGTGCCAAAAGCTCTTGGGCTGGTCATGATATCAACTACCTGGCCGAGGCCGGGCTTTTGAGTCTGTCCGGGCCAGCAGATGGAGCTCCAGGGTTTCCAGCCAATGTACTAGGTGACTTTGCGGCTTTGGCTCTGCCTGCTTTTGCTGGCATTTTATTGGCATTATATTCTAGAGAAGGACAAGTTCTTGATGTAAATATCGTCGACAGTGCCAGGTATCTGGCTCTCTTTGTGTCACTAAATAAATATCTGCCAGATGGGAACTCATATCTTTGGGACAATCCCCGTGGTCAGAACATATTGGATGGAGGCGCCCCGTTCTATCGCATATATGAGACCAGTGATCGCAACGAGTTTGTGAGTGTCGGCTGTCTTGAGAAAAAGTTCTACCAAAGCTTTTTGCAGTTGTTAGGGCTTCGTGATGATTCATCTAGTCCTTCAGTACAGGGAACGCCGGTTCCTTCAAGGATGAACCCCAGCAACTGGCCGGGCCTGGCAGAAGTATTTACCAATAAATTCAAAGAACACGAAGCAAAGTACTGGCGGAAGAGAATTGAGGATTTCCCTGATGCATGTTGCGTAGTGCTCAACCCGATTGCACACCCAAAGCAGATTCCCGATGCCATAGTCAGGACTTCGGAACAGACACGGGCCAATCAGCCTTCTTCATGGTTCTCCGAGAGGCTCCACCCTGGACAGCATACGAGAGAAATCGTCGAAGGAATTTTGGGTTGTGAGAGTTGGCTGGCAGTCAAGAATGAACCTTTTATACAAGAGTGGAATTCAGACAAGAGTCATCTCTGACGGTTTCTGATACAGAAAGATCTAAATGGCAGTTATACCGTGTCTTCTTATCCAGGTTGGACCAGGTAGGACATAAACACGCCGACAAAGCTTTGATACAATAGGAACGGTAACAATCGAGGGACATACTTGATATGCCTCGCCTAAGGTGGCTGGACTATTACCCGCTTATGTTTCACATACGATAAGCTCGCAGCAGGATTATATTTATAAGCTCATTTACAGCTACTATGTTACCAGAAAACAATAAAAATGCTAGTGTATGACCTGAGAGAAGCTTGAGTTGATGGAAAACTCGTTCCCTCGATGCTGAAAGCTTCGCTTGAAAGTTAAGCTGTGTATGTAGACTAGTTGATCATTGTTTGGCGGTACAAGCAACTCAACTGGAATAAACAGATGTTACCTCCATTTATTATTTTATCATTTTGGATACACTTCTTCATTGGTTCTATTGTACAACTACTTAGGCTAGTATTGCTGTCATAATGCCGAACATCAGAGCAATAATACTAACAGCAATGGGAGCAGCACCACCTTCAGCCACAGAGGCATTGGCAACTTTTGCAGAGGACTCGACTGAGAGGACACTAGAATGGGCAGCATTAGGAATATCAGAGGAAGCCGATAGTCGCTCAGAGGCGACCACAGTTGACTGTGCGGCAGCGGCTGAAAGAGATTTAGTGGAAGCGACAACGGTCTCAGAAGAAATAGACAATGGAAGAGTTCCCTGAGATTCTGTGATATAAGAAGGCAAAGACTGGATAGTTGCCGAACATCTTCTCGTTGTGATGAACGTTTCTAACACAGTTGTGGTACGAACGATGTTCGTTGATTCCTCGCAAGAGCACGGTTCTGTAATTGTTGTTACCCGAGTAGCCGTCACTGTCTCAGAAGTATAAGAGGCACTACGCTTGACAGATGAATTAGAGGAGCTAGACAATGAGGAGTACTGGCTGAGCGCAGAATTAGTTGTACTAGGTCTATTGCCGATGGAAGTGGTTGTAGAAGAATTAGCAGCACAGGACACAGTGTCATTGATTCCGTAGCCACTGTCAGCCAGTGCAATAACGAAGCTATTACCGCCATCCTTCAACGATTCCCTAGAGAGTGCAGCAGTAAGAAGGGCAGCATAGCTCCATGTCAAATCATCAGCTCCTTGGGGAACGCCGGTGTCTCTGTTGAACTCCTCGGTCAGATGGCCATCTGAAGGGGTATAGTACTTGATAGTTCTCATATAGGCATCTCCCCATCCAACGAGAGCTGAAATAAGACAATTGAATTGCGGATCAGAATTTGTTATTGTCTGACTATCAGAAAAAGTATAATCAGAAGCATAGTATTTCCAGAATGGCAGAGAAGTGGTAATCTCGATTTTGTCACTGCTTTTAAACTCAGCAGCAGCACTATAGAGAAACTCTGCCACTGCGGCTGTACAAAGATACCACGGAGTATCCTCTGGATAGCGGCTGACAGGGTTACCCAATGGTTCACCCGAGGAGTCTGTGGTTACATTGGAAATTGGGAAAACATCCAAGAATGACAGGGCAACCTGATAGACACTGACAAGGACTTGGTCATCAGTGAAAGACATCACTCCATCGCCAGCGTATCCATGAATTATACCAAGAATCATTGCCACATCCTTATAACTGTACTTATCATGGAGTACTGGACCGTACTCATACAGAATAAGTTGTCTATCCTCATCCCAAAACTGGGAAAGAGTAGGTGTCAAGGAATCAACGGCACTTTGGAGTGTATCGGAGATACTGGAATAGCCCAATGAAGTAGCAAACTGGGCACCCAATACTAGAGACTTTCGCTGAACCATTCTTGTGTAGAAGTGGTCTGACTCTTCCTCTTCCCACAAGTCGAAAGAAGGACTCGACCAGTTCGCAGCAACATAGAGCAGGTCACGAATGATAGGAGCATTGCCAGGATACGCGTCTGAATGCCAAAGCGTCTCTTTCACCGTATCTATGGAGCCACAGCAGCCATATAAGCTTGTGCGAACTCCATGAGCGTGATGGCTCGAGTTGCAGGTCCGTCATTCTGAGGTCTGCCCCAGGGACCAGTAAAGACACTGTTGTTCAAATAGAACTTGGGTTCACCCAGGTAGGTCGAAAGATCTTTATCCAATTGCTGGTGAACAGCCGCGTCGGCATACTGAAACAGAAGATTTTCATAGTAATCTTTAGTGCAGCTGTCAGCAGCTGCCTCATACAACGTCTCAATAACGTTCATGGTCAAAGAAGCATCTCTGACCCAATTGTACGCATAATCGGGATTTGAGTAAGACTGGGCAGCAATAACAGTTCCGGGGTAGGCACCTGCAAGATCAATGTTCATTAGCATTCGTTACAGAGAAATACTAGTTTCGCTCGAGGTGGAGTTCTTTGCAGCAACCCATGATGAAATATCATCTGAAAAGCCACTGGGGCTAGCATAAGGGGTATACACAGGTGGGATCTGCTCTGTGGGTACTGGCTCACCAGAAGCTACAACAGTAAGGTTCAGCTTTTCATTGTAAGTCTGACCAACGTCAGTCGCTTGGTAGGTCAAATTGAGCAGAGTAGTGACTCCCTCAGGAACTAGAGAGATGTTCATTGACCAGATCTCCCAGTTGTTGGCAATGGACTCCATGTAACCCAACTCGCCCTCATCCAGAGGAGTACTCTGGCCCTGATTGTTGGTCCAGTAGAGAGTGACGATTTTGTCATAGTCGGTGTTATAAATGTATGCAGAAGCAAAAAGAAATCCTCCAGTAGGAGTAAGACTGCAAAGCAAGGCTGCCGTTTAAAGGAGCGGTACTAGCGACAGTAGTTGCGTCACATGTAGCGGCAGAAGCTGGAGCGAGAAGCTGTGTGGCCACTATTAGAGCCGCAGCTAAAGTTCTTTGGAAAGGCATAGACTTGGACTTGAGATAAGAAACAGTGTTAATCTACATCTTTCCGAAGGAGTAATACTCGAATTTATATTTTTCCGATGCTGTTCAGCACGGGCTTGCTCACATTTCAAACTGTTTGATCTTTCCCCGCTTGCGGCTTATACAGGACAGATATCGAATCGTGAATACTCACGCCTGAAGAGAGCCAATCTGGAGTCGAGTTTTGATTTATAAATGAATACGGGGTCGGTATTGCAATGACTCGGTAATCAAAATCGATCTTATCGCATTCTGGCGCAGGAAAACGAATAAAGATGCAACCCCGCGTCTCTCCCCCTCTTCTTCTTCTTTTCCTTCTCCACCTTGACAAAATTTCTGAAAATCCCAATAAGGCAGCATTACGAGCCATGAATGGTTTCCGACATGATGCATAGACGGTTGATCAAATTAGGCTATTCAGTTAGCCCGCAAGAGTGTCTTTTCAAACTGATAGCGATAGAAATCGATGACTTTCCTAGTAGTGGATGAGCAGATCTAGACCTTCACTGCCTGTTTCCTTCACAGCAACTCCACACATCTCCAAATTTTAGCTCTTCTACTCCAGTTTATCCCCAGGTTTCTGCAAAACCAATGAAATCAATGTCACCCGTTTATGCACTTGTCGGGGCCGATACACAAGCTGTATCGATCAACGCTATATCGATCAACGCTATATCGATCAACGCGATCAACTGCGGATCCCTATTAAACAGTCCGTATTTCGTTGCTAGGTGGTTGCTAGGTGGTTATAAGGAGAGAAGAAGGAGCGAGGTTGAGACTCCAGTCATGGATGGAAGAGCAATTCATGGATGGAAGAGTACATTGTTTACGACATCAGAATTAATAGATTGTATAGAGGGAGTCCAAATGAATACTTAAGAAAGGTATAGTTATCGTTTGAAACCAATAAGGTTTATTCGTTAAACTTGTAAACGAATAGCCAAAAAACTTACAAATCTCCTGATTTTTTAATTTTTTTTGCAAAGGATAAATTTAAACTAAGTCCAAAGTAGGCACCAATAATTGGTAAATTTTTATCGTTATATTGCCCAATAATGTTTCAGCACTTTCACAAGCATAGAGCCAGTGCCGTGCATGTGTAGTTTAAATTAATCCGTCAATTGACTAGTACCAAAACGGCATAGAGCAAACGGTAGGGCCGCATTAGATCCCATCTAGGTTAAGATTTGCATGTCTGGATTTATTTCCCCTCATTTCGTAATCACCGATGCATGAATTAATCCGTAAATTGACTAGTTTAAAATGCTTTGCTGCAAAAACTGAAGCACTCGGTTAAGAGCTCGGTTGATAGCTGCATGTCTTACGATATTACCCTCATTTCCCCCTAAATCATTACCAAATGAAGAGCAGTTCTAACGCTCATCAGACATAGGGCGGGAAAAGTTGTTGAGTTTAACAGCACCCTATACGTGGTTGATGCATGCCTCGTTCTTCAGACCCCGCACGATTAACTGATCGGGCAAGCTACCCCTCCATTCTGCATGTTATGTATTGTTTGCCCAGTTGTGCTCAAGCACTTAAGTAATTTTTCCTTGGTAGATATAAATACCCTAGGTACTCTTCGATTTATTTTACTTTCTACTCTTGTTCTCAACAACTACCTGAGTAAAAATAATACTGCTAGGAAGTAAGGAAAATAGAGATGGGCTTTCTGAAAAAGGTTGAGAACGCTAAACATTCTCAGTCCCTCGTTGGACAAGTTGCTGCTGGGAAATCTCACGGTCTGGTTGGTTTCTTTCACAATCCCTTTGTGTTTTGGAATGCTGCATTTGCTGCTCTTGGTTGTTTAATGTATGGTTATGACCAGGGTGTAATGGGTTCTGTTTTGGTTATGGAAAACTTCCAAGCTCACTTCCCTTCTCTTACCGGCGATAAGGGCGCAAGTTTGCAAAGTTGGATGGTTGCAGCCTTGGAACTTGGTGCTTGGGCTGGAGCTTTGTTTGCTGGGTATATCTGCGACAAGATCTCCAGAAAACATACTATGAATTTAGCAGTTTTGATTTTCACTTTGGGAACTGGTTTGCAGGTTGGCTGCCAATCTGTGGCATTCCTATATGCTGGTAGAATTATTGGTGGTCTTGGTATTGGTATGTTCTCCATGGTCATTCCTCTTTACCAGGCCGAAATCGCACCCCCGGAGTTGCGAGGTTCTTTGGTTTCCTTGCAGCAGTTGGCTATTACCATCGGTTCCCTGCTGTCTTTCTGGATTGATTATGGATTCCACTTCATTAAAAATACAAACTGTATGCCTGAAGGTCAACCTGAAAATTATACTCACACCCTTGCCAATGGCACTACCATTCTTTTTAATCCCCAGGAGGCTTACGGCCATACATGTACCGGAGAAACCTCTGTTGCGTGGAGAGTTCCTTTGGCATTGCAAATTATCCCTGCTTGGATCTTGTTTGCTGGTATGTGGTTCTTCCCATTTTCTCCAAGATGGCTTGTTATGAAGGAGCGTGATGAGGAGGCGAAGAATACTCTCGCCAAGCTTCGACAGCTCGATCTTGATGATCCCTTGTTGATTGCTGAGTACCTTGACATCAAGGCTGCCGTTATGTTTGATGCTGAAGTTGACGCTGAAAGTAGTGGTCAGGGATTTTTGGCTCCTTGGAAACAATTGTTTACTCCTAATATCTTCAAGAGAGTTATGATCGGTGTTTTTGTCATGATTTTTCAGCAATTTACCGGTATCAATGCAGTCATGTATTATGCTCCTCAAATTTTTAGTGCTTTTGGTTTCACATCGGTTACTACTGAGCTGCTCGCCACTGGTGTAACTGGTATTTTGCAAGTTCTTTTCACTTTGCCAGCCGTTCTTTTCCTCGATAAATTTGGTAGACGAAGTTTTATGATCTGTGGTGCCGCTTGTATGGCTGTCTGCCATATTGTTATTGCTATAGTTGATGGCATTTATGAAAACAATTGGGCTCTGAACGAAGGTTTGGATAAGGGCCAAGGTTGGGTTTCAGTTGTTTTTATTTGGTTATTTGCTATTAATTTTGCCTACTCTTGGGGCCCAGTTGCTTGGGTACTTATTCAAGAAATTTTCCCATCCTCTTTCCGTGCTCGTGGAGTATCTATTGCGGCCTCTACAAACTGGATGTTCAACTTTATCATTGGCCTCACTACTAAGCTTATGATTGAGCATATGAAATTTGGTACCTATATTTTCTTTGCGGCCTTTTGTGTCATGGGTTGCTTCTTTATGATATTCTTTGTACCTGAAACGAAGGATAAGACTCTCGAAGAATTGGATATTTACTTCGGTGGTACCGAGGATAGTATTGCAGCCAACGATAGGGAGAGAATGGCAAGAATTCAAGAACAACTTGGAATTTTCACTAATAATGACAGAGCTGTCGAAGAGAAGACTCGTGCTGTTGAGCATGTAGATGATGCTTAAATCTTGCTCTTTAAACTCAATGATATCTGTATTGAATTTAATTAGTTTAATATAACTAAATAGGATCTATTTGTCTGTTATTAATTCTTGAAAATTAAGACTCTGTTCTTTTGCACTTAGTTTTGTCTCTGCCGGAAACAGGTACTTGTCAACTGCCCTCATAGAGGTTTAAGATTGAGCGAGATTGGCTGACGGTTCACTAAATTAACGAGTTTATCCATCACTGATATAAATGCAGTAATTGATCAGAACGCAATCCGTTGAGATACGGTCCTAGCGCCAAGAGCGAAAGTGCTAAACTTGAAAAAAAGAATATACTTATCCAAAATTTGATATCCCGAGCGACGTGCAGCTTTTCATCATTGTACTGATTAGCTATGAAAATTTAACTTATCATAAGAAGTAAAGAGTCTTACAGACATGTCGGCAATGAGGAGAGATATCTTGTTTGGTGTTAGACTCTGTTGCCCCTTCATTCTGTAGTTACCCCTTTATTTCGTAGTAGGAATATAATCCAGACGCTCTCTATTGTTCCTTAACAGTGGGAATCTTTGTTATCCGGATAAGATAAGCTACTACGTTTAGCTCAGATCTGACATCCAATAAGCTCTTGGTCGCCGCCGTCAATTTGAATGCTCTTTCGTGCATTTTCTTATGTTGGACATTGTAGGAACGTGTATTCTCGTGTTTCTAGCGATGGCATAGTTGTGTATAAGTGTACGTCTATAATTAGTTGAATGCAGTCATATGGCGATTGGTGTGACATGCGGCCCTACAGAAATCAATAATGATTTATATGACCAACTCATAAGCAGTTATTTCTGCGCGGTTATGATTGTAAATGATGGCATTGATCCATCACATTTTTGGGGGAAATATTTGATCTATGCCACGTTGGGAAAAGATGTAGGCGAGCTATAAAATAAAGTCCAGCTAGATAGAGCACTTCTTTTAAAGTTTTGAGCGAAAGTTTAGATTAACTATGGGAGTATCATTATACAGCAGGAGGATATTTTTATTGACAATTACTTCACAAATCAACGAGATCACATCTTCAGAATGGTCGAAGTGCTTATTCACGTATTTGATGTGGAGAGTAAGGAGGTGCCAAAGGACATTGACATGTTTATCAGATGTCTGAAACATCTACGAGAGTTTTCTCCGAATGCCAAGACCTTTGTGTTGCTGCACAAAATGGACTTGGTGCGTAGTGAACGAAGGGAAGAGGTCTTCAACACAACAATGAAGAGTCTGTATGAGCACTCAAAGCCTTACGGGTACACATTAACAGGGTACCCTACGAGCGTCTGGGACGAGTCACTGTACAAGGCGTGGTTGAATATCGTGTGCTCTTTGATCCCCAACATGGGGTTGTTTCAGAGACACCTGGAGATGTTTTCAGATATCTCAGAGGCTGAAGAAGTTGTATTATTTGAGCGATCCACATTCCTAGTAATCTCGCATGTCTCCAGCCAGGACAAACAACTCCTCAATGGTCTGGGTGCTTCTGCATCATCGAACGACACTGTCTCAGTCAATCAACTAGACCCAAAGCGATTTGAAAAGATCAGTAATATTATTAAGACATTTAAACAGAGCTGCACGAAGATGAGATCGCAGTTCTAAGCCATTTCTTTGCATGGTAACAATTGCTCAGCATATATTGACATTTTGACCTCAAATACATTTATCATGGTTATCATGCCGTCGCTCCGAATTGGAGGAGGTGGGAGCGATATTGATGGTAACACTATTATATCCAACATTAAAGCTTCGAGAGGATGGTTTGAGAAAATTGAGAGTAGGGAAACGCTGAGTGTAGAAAACTAGTACCTACCGTACTTTGCTGAACAATGTTTTCAAGAAAGTGGCCGCTTTCTTTACCGTTATTATAAACTGTTAAATGGGCTTAGAGACCAGAGATCTCCCAGTATAACGAATCCTGCAGAAGATCAATCGGAAGGTGCAGAAACACATTTTGACAGAAATTCAAGTGGACCATCCTTTTACTACTTTGTTTTTATATTAATGTACCGATCTGATCATTTAATTAATTTATTGATAAATATATCTATTAGACATATTGAAAGATCTCATATTACCTCTATACATCATGCACTTTCACCGATACTATTCATTTGGAAGTGAGGATATGACAACGGAACCATTCTAGCATGGATCTCCATCAGAACCCTCTCCACCAGAACTTGTTGCAGCAGAACTAGTCGCATCAGAACTTGTTTCAACAGAACTTGTTTCAACAGAATTCTCTCCCGTATGGTGGCCCTCGACTTCACTACTCATATGAAAGATCTTACGAAGAGCCTTTAGATCTTTTTTATAATCCTTTTCGTCCTTTGCCCTCCTTGCCAGGTTGAAATCGAAAATAAATACAGTGCCATCGAACAATCTCATATTGCGAGGATGGATATCACAATGGGCAATTCCGTGTCTGTGGATTTGTTCAAGTGAAGAAAGCGCCATATGGTAATGTTCTGAACTCGAAAAATCCGGTTCAGTATCTCCAACATCTTGCGTTATCAAATATGGACCATTTCGCAAAGTAAAATCATTCTCTTCTGAGTAATCAAACATAGTTCCATATTCTATCAATCGCGGAATACAATGACCCTGCAGACTTTCCAGTGCGAAATATGTACAAACTTCTCGGATGTGATTGTTATCCTCAACTTTGTCAACATCCTCCTTGGACATAAACATAAAATCGTGTTTCCGATTGTCGCACGACCAGTACGCGAACAACTTGAAAATATAAGCCTGGTCTTCCTGTTCGGAATTCGGGACGATCGTAGCTCGCACCCTGAAAGTCTGAGTGATATACTCGGGACCTGCCCTGATACCTTCGATTTCATTGTACAAGAGTTCCCGCAAGGCTGGACGTTGGTAGTTACCTCTAACTCTGTCGCGATTCGGCCCCGGTTCAGTTTGTTCATCAATACTTGTCATGGCTTGAGTCAATCTAGTGGATTTGGCTTGAAGGTCATTTCCCCGCTTGATGATTTTCTTGAACATCTGAAAGGGCCAGAGCCCTGGATTTTCGGGTTGTCCACCCGGTCCTGGGAGCGCAGCCCACAACACTGAAAGAAGAACATTTCTCACGGAGGTGTTGCCTTGATCAGAGCATGAAAACATTCTGCTCCGCACTCGGAGATTTGCGTACCGAGCATTCCTCATAGGCTCACGTTCAACCTCGTAAAATATTATACTAGCACCATCAGCGATTGCGTAGAACCGGACACCAAATTTCAATGAATAACCGTGCGCCTGGTGGTAGGTATCTTTGTAGATCTTCAGGCATTTAATCCTGAAAGATCGATAATGCTCGGTACCCGGGACAATGGTATTAAGCCCAGGTGGGATATAGGTTTGGTTGTCTTCGTGCATATAAAATTGGTAACCCCATCCAATTTTTTTAGTCCAGCATTTCATTTCAATAAAAAACAAAAGCCTGGGATCTCTCGGGCCATACCTGATGGACATGCCCATATCCGGTATGTAACCAGGGCTGTATGAAAAGGCGACAAAACTTTGGCAGCGGGCTCCCCGGTCTGTGCGTATATTATAGCTTGTCTCATAGTGAAGGTCAGCCACCACCTTGATAAATTGAATACATTGACTAAAGATTGTCACGTCAAACCATTCTCTAATCGGATCTTCAGAGTCACCGTAAAACCGTTCTGCTGTTTGTTCTAACGAGAATTCACTGACAAAAGCAGTTGCGATCTTGTCTCCGGCCCTTCTTAGAGAGGTCAAGTTATCTTGATTTCCCAGAAGATCGAGCAAGACTTGTTCTAGATTTTGCTGCAGAGGCAGAACATCCAACACTTCCCTAAAATGGCCAAAATCACGAAATGATCGCATAAGGTTGCTAGTTGACCTCTGCGAATCAATGTTCCCATTAGACACCTGGTCAGGTTGAGCCCTAAGTAGCCTAGTACTACCTGGTGCACGATTATGTGTCGCTACAGAGGTAGAGGATTCTGCATAGACCACAAGATCCTCGTGAAAAACATTCACAAGCGGCCACCGGATCAAGCAGCGAAGCCAAACTCGAGGAGAATATCGAGCAGCCGTTGCTTCTAGCCTGACTTCATCTTGAAAGGGAATTGGAGCCTCTCCTGCAACGAGAAATTGGATTCCATCGAATTTGATAGGCACCAAAGCTCGTCCACGTGTGAATGGCGGCGGTTCTAAGCATAGTAGCACTCCTTCGTTGTCGTCCATTTCTGATAATTCAGAACTAGCGGCTTTGAATTGTGAGGCGGCCATCTTGTGCTATTTATAATCTCTCCTCCATTGGTGTGCTCTATGACCGGTCATTTGTTGCGAGGGGCTTGCCCTTACTGCGTCTTGTATTGTATGACGATACGCGGGTTGTGCATCTCTAACATCACGTGCTTATCCCATAAAATTTCCTACTTGGGCTTCATTAAAGACATCGTGCATGCATTAATTCCCCAAATCATCGAGGGCGATGGACGGTTGAAACCAAAAGATTCTTTCTCCGCCAAGTTACAAACCGATTAGCTTCGCATTAGTCTGTTTCATATATGCTACAGATAGAGGTCCAATACTGTCCTATCGGCTCAGCTTTAAATAAGACAATGGTATTTGCAAACAAATACATGTAGTTACATGCGGTGGGCCGCTGACTTCAGGACTGACTTAGGCCCTTTGAGGGCTTTCATAAAAGTTTTGCGAAGCTTTTTTAGATCCATCTTGTAATCTTTTTGGTCTCTTGCCTTTCTTGCTAGATTGAAATCAAAAATGTATATCTTGTCCTCAAACAATCTCATATTGCGAGGATGGATATCACGATGAGCAATTCCAAGACCGTGAATAAGTCTAAGTGAAGAAAGCGCCATATGGTAATGTTCTGAACTCGAAAAATCCGGTTCAGTATCTCCAACATCTTGCGTTATCAAATATGGATCATTTCGCAAAGTAAAATCATTCTCTTCTGAGTAATCAAACATAGTTCCATATTCTATCAATCGCGGAATACAATGAATGACCCTGCAGAATTTCTAGTGCGAAATATGTACAAACTTATCGGATGTGATTTTTATCCTCAACTTTGTCAACATCCTCCTTGGACATAAACATAAAATCGTGTTTCCGATTGTCGCACGACCAGTACGCGAACAACTTGAAAATGTACGCCTCGTCTTCCTGTTGGGAATTCGGGACGATAGTAGCTCGCACCCTGAAAGTCTGAGTGATATACTCGGGACCTGCCCTGATACCTTCGATTTCATTGTATAAGAGTTCTCGTAAGGCTGGATGTTGGTAGTTGTCTTTAATTCTGTCGCGATTCGGTCCCGGTTCAGTTTGCTCATCAATACTTGTCATGGCTTGAGCCAGTCTAGTGGGTGTGACTTCAAATTCAGTTGCCCGCTTTGACCATTTTCTTGAACATCTGAAAGGACCAGGTTCGTTGGAATTTCGGGCTGTTCATTGGGCCCCGGGAGAACAGCCCACAAGACTGAAAGAAGAACATTTCTCGCCGAGGTATTACCGCTGTCAGAATATGAAGACATTCTGCTCCGCACTCGGAGTTCTTTGTACTGAGCAGTTCTCAAAGGTTCACGTTCAACTTCGTAAAATATTATACTGGCACCCATCAGCGATGGCAAAAAACCGCACACCAGATTTCAATGAATAGCTATGCGCTTGCCGGTAGCTGTCTTTGTACGTCATTTCACATTTATCCCTAAAAGCTTGATAATAGTCCGTACCGGGAACAATGGCGCCCAGTGGGGGTATATTGTTGGATTATTCGAGTGCATATAAAACTGATAACCCCATCCAATCTTTCTAGTCCTGCACTTTACGTCAATAAAAAACAAAAGCCTTGTGTCTGTCGGGCCATAGTTGATGGCCATGCCCATACCAGGCATGTAATGAGAGCGGGATGGAAAGCCGACAAAACTTTGACAATTCCATCCACCGTTTGTGTGCAGATCGCATCTTTTGCCATGGTGAAGGTCGGCCACCAACTTGATAAATGCAATACATGGCCTAAATATTGTGCTGGCAAACCAGCTACGAAAACCAATAAGGAAGTAGTAGGCCACGAGCATTTGGACACTTTTCGCAAAGAATGCAATGAAAATAAAGCAGATACAAGACAGAAGCGAGATTATAATGGTTTTTCGATAACCAAATCTCTCACAAGCCCAACCGGTGATAAACAATCCAATAAGTCCACCAGCTGATGAAGAGTAAGATAGTCCATCTTGCCTGGAAGCGGACAGCTGGTACTCACCAGGCTTTCCTGGAACCGGCTTTCCAAAGGAAGGTTGAAAGGAAGGTTGGGAATAGAGTGAAGAGAGGAGCGCAGTATCGTTGCCCTCCATGACCAGGGCTGTAGAGAGAAAGAAAGACCACGCGATAGCTTTGCCGTAGACTTTGACAGCTTGAAGGAAGGGCATTTGGTGCTCTCGATTCGGAGGCTTCCTTGGCTTCGGCGATCAGATCCTCCGTAGCGAGGACTCTCACATCAGCCTTTTCAGCATCGTTTTGCACTTGAGTGACTTTGGTTGGATCCTCAACGTTCTCGAGATATTCAATCATGTCTGTGAGAGTTGTAAAAAAGTAGAGAACGAGACTGCTACTGGAAAAATAAATCGGGAACAGTCAAGCGTTTTATACACTTTCGTGTCTCTCATTTCGTGCCTACTCTGCCATAAACCAATTCTCTGGATATAGCTGGGTACATTACTACTACGACTACCACTGCTACTACTACTCCTGCTACTACTACTATCACAACTCCTATCACTGCGGGACATTTTGTCTCTTCAGACGTCAATGTCGGTGACAACAATACCTTACACTGGAACAGGCATTTCAATGGCAATCTTTATCAGTTGATCTCCGAATATTTCAAACACATACATCCAATAATCCCGATTCTAAATGAGACCACGATAATGTCCTATTTGGAGCAAGATTATCCATCATCAATTAATCATAGCCTGGCACTCAGTATCTGCTCTCTCGCACTACTTCCAGATTGCACGGATACAATAGAACTGCGCGAAAAGCACCAGTGTGCTGTCCAGATCCTTAACGAGTCTATAACAGCCTATCGCAATATTGGAAACCTCACTGAAAAGATGACGGTTTATGGAATCAGGGCTGCATTTCTCATCTTCGAATGCTTCTATCGTCTCAAGAAATATCCAGAAGCTTGGTTATATCTGCAGGAGCTATTACCTTGGCTCAGATTCTCAAACTCGATGATGAAGAGCATTATAAGATACAACTAGATCCGCAAGTGGAAATCTAACATCGCATTTTATATTTTGAATTATTTCTGTGCGAAACACAAGGGGTTGCCCCCAGGCGAACTTTTCATTGAGGCTCAAAAGCAGATCTATAGCGTATCCTAACATCCCTCCCGAGCAGGGGCTTCTCTATAAGTTTATTGTATCTGTGAAGCATGTTTACCCCTAAGTGCGATCAACAATCTCTCACGGAGAGCAGTCTAGGTTAATATAAATCACAATTGTGTTCAACAAAATCTATCCAAGTACGGTATTTATATAGCAAAGACTTCTCTCCATCATTTGCGGAACTTACTGGCCATGCCTTTCAAGAGATGTAATCATACTACAGGAGAAGTAGATCTTCAGTATAGCAAACAATTCGAATGATAAAGTTTTGAGAAAAAAACTCTGTCCTGTATTGAGAGTTACATCTGATCACATGTGTAGATGAATCGACTGCGAGAAATATTAGCTTTAGAATAACCTTATTCTCACTCAACGAATTCCCGCGACAGATGTGAAGTCCATTACTTTCATCATAGTATCCTTATGTACCTAATGTCGCCGTGTACAACTTTATCGACTACGACTTTATCTACTGCAAGTAAAAGTGAGATGTCACTCGAAGATTAACCCCTACAGCCAACACATGTCGAATACGGTTATCTAACTTCCTGATTTTCACATAGTAACAGTTGGATATAGCTTTGGCATACAATGACCGTCCATGACAGAAAGTGGTGGAAGGAATGTACCGTGGCCAAATTTATCCTTCGAGTTTCCTCGACTCCAATGGAGATGGAATTGGTGATCTCGCCGGAATCATCTCGAAGCTCGAGTTCTTGGAACTGTAGATCGCTTCTTGACAATCTTATCCTCGACAGAGCTGTCGGGATTAATAATCTCAAAGTTGAGAGGAGCGTCGAGTCAGTTTCCGACTGCCAAGGGCTTGTGCACCATCAGCAGGAATGTGAATGCATCCCGGAGCAGAGTGTTTCATGATTACAAAATGACATGGCCAATCTGTTCGGCAGCAGTGAAAGGGTTGTTCAAGGACTCCGAAGCACAGGAAAATGGCTTTGGAACTTCAATGTAGATGCTGCTGATGGATTCGACAAAGAAATACATTTGCTTGGTGCGCTGGTGACCGTTAATGGTGTCCAAGAGCTTTCTGCTCTCCAAGGCGTTGCCGGTGCATTCAGAGAATACGCACCTTTGTTGCACCTTGTCTGAACCACCAGTCGAAACATTCAACGACAGGGCTTGAAGATCCACGATGCCCCCGCCTCCTTGACTAGAGACCGTTCTCAAGAAGCCGACCCACTCGAGGTCAGCAGTGGAGACGTAGTCGAGCAGCAATAAGTTGAAATCTCCGGGAACTCCCAGAAACGTAGTTTACGCCTAACTGGCGGATTCGTTCAAACAAATACAGCCCGAGGGGGATGGTTAAGTTCCGCCTAAAGTCATGATGATTTAGTTGTGTGAGCGGGAAGTGGTGATAAATGAACACGCTTAAGGTTTTACTAGATTCCGTTATAAAAAAAGACAATTGTCAGATCAACCGCTTTTTAAACTTTTGATCCTTTTTAACTTTGATCGGTTTTTGAATTACAAGGAAATCAGTGAATAGAAGGGAAAGAAGGACGACGAGGAGATCATATACGGGACTTTGTACAGTCTTCCGTACAGTTAGCTTTATCGGTCCTGATTGAATCAAACTCAACATTGTCAGCTAGTACATGGAATTGTACATAAAACTGGGACGCAATTCCAAAAGATTACCTGAAATAGAGGAGCGAAGGGGGCAAAGCTCAGCTCCTCGGGCTCTTGTTGCTTAGTTACTGCTTAGAAGATAACCAGCAAATAATAATATACTCGTATATATCTTCTATGCTAACAGACACTCTTATTAAATACCTGTCTCAATCAATGAACCCTGTGTCGAGCTCTTTCAACAGATCTTGAGAAGCGGTGCTCAAAGAATTCAACTCGGGCATCAATGGAGTCGACATAAATTGAAGTGAAGACATGCTCTGGCTATTAAGTGGAGTGAACTCATGCAGATACAGAGATATCCATTGAGGAAGTGATAGCCAAGGGTCGCCACCGGGTGAGTCGGGAAGTTCTCTATTGCCTTCAACCACATTCCTATTTTCGCTCTGATTACTTGGAGAGACTATAGCTTCCACCTTCAACAGTTGTTCTTTACAAAGTTGTTTGCTTGCCGAGTCAATCTGTTGTGATCCAAGGAGAAAAGTTGCAATCAGCACATAGTCATCAATGCGGTCCGCAATCTCTTCTATAACATCGGGAGACATTTGAATAATAATATCGCCAATAGTCAAGCAAAGCTCCAAAAGCTTTTGCATAATAGACGGTCCATGTACCTCAATCGACTTGATAGAACTGGAATAAATAAGGGTCTTGAGCTCTCTAAACAGCTTTATGGGAAACAAGAGCGACATAAAATCCTTGGAAATTCGACTATTTTTTGATAGGCGGCGACCCATTGCCATTTTCCACACCAGCATCTTGAGCCATTGCTGTGTAACTATCAAGTCTACACGTTGAATCTCAGATAAGTTATCTAGTTCAATTTCAGAGTTCTCGATCTGCCTGTGTTTGTCCTCGATCCATTTTTCTGTCACACCAGAGTTATCCCCTAATCTGGCGTTGAGAAACGGAGAATCTACAAATGTGAACAGTCTAATAATCTGCTTGAATCCCTCATCTACCCCTTCAGGCAAGGATGGGTCCTTTTCCGGAAAATTCTCCAATGGTTGTAGTATGACAGGACGGTAATAGTGGATAGCAATAAACCTCTCGTGTATATATAGCAGCCAGTATAATCTTTCCCGGCGGGACCTCTCTTTCAAGTCAAAATCTGAGAGTGATTTTGCATCGTTTATGTTCAGGGTAGTGACCATAGTCATAGCTTCCCTGAGATAGAGCCACGAACTTTCGATCTTATTGAATGATACCAGTCCACTGGCAATAAAAGTAGCGGTAATGATGGTTAATACTGAGATCTCTGCGTCAGGCAGAATAGGCCCTCTAGATTCGATCGATCTTCGAAGTAAAAGAGAGCATACATTAGACAACCTTGTGTCCGGATTTCCCTGAACAGAATTTGTATAGCAGATAGTCACCAGAGTAACAGCATGCACAAATGCAAAATACAGCTTATTTTCATGCATTTTGTCAATGTAAAAAGTCAGTTCACTTTTCGAGACTATTGGAAACATTGGATATATTCCAACCATATAGTCGTCTATGATGGCCAAAAATATGCTCTTATCAACTAGTGTATCACTACTGTCCAACGGAACCGTGTCCCTATTATAAGACATAAATTTCAGTGGACCTGTCTGAGAGCCTGGCTCGGAGACCCCAACGGCAGGTGCCGTTGTCCTCTCAAAGTTCGCATTTCCTTCCAGCTCTGACAGACCACTTGGGTTTCTACAGGACGAAATCACCTGTCCACGTTTGCATCTCTTTCTTTTCTCAACCAGAGCTGGTTTCGGCTGAACTGAGTACACACAAGGCAGAGACACCCGGATACACTGATCGCAGACTGCCCCGCCGTCGCATTTTATCTTTCGCTGCCTGCAGGCATCACAGGCTCTGCGCCTGACCATTTCAACTTTCGAGCACGCTGAATCGCTAACCTGTACACCTGTAAAAACTCCCCGTCCCCAGCCAGCTGAGTTTCACTTCGTTTGACGATTGATCCGGCAGCGCGTAACATATATCATGATATCGCTGGACTAATTGGGGGCCCGTAGATCTCAGTCCAGCGCGTTTCAATATAGGAGAAGATCAGCTACCCCGCTCACGCGTGCCCACGGGTTATGTGCTAAGTTAGATTAAGTCGTAATAGACGTTTTCTGGTTTTGCCATATCAAACCGACCAAAAGTCCGTTGACAGAATACTTTCTAGGACGTGGCTTTGAGCGATCTGGAGAACAAATAGGAGGCTTTGCACTTGAGCCAATTTTCCGTTCGGGTAAATGGCAGCTGTAAACACATTTGTATAGCACTGTAGAATAGCACATGAAGCTAACTTAAAATTACTCAATAGAAAGAAAAAGCAGTTGAATATATGATTATCTATCTATCTATCTATCTATCGAATTAAGGTATTTGAGAAGTTTAGCCGTATTAAACTTTATTTTGTTACTATATGCAAGACGCCCACTTGTTTTTAAAAAGCAAGTGTCGGCGGTTTACTATAGATTCAAAGTTAATATCCTGAGTACTTATGTATGCTCTTTCAACGTAAAACAGTCTATGCCTGCCATGCTATCCCCTTACGCTGGAACAACCGAAATATAACAATCATCAGCCAAACTGGTAGTAACTTTCACCCATATTCGAGGCAAATCCCGACCTCTTGCCTCTGGAGGACTGCGATCATGAAAATTGATTTCTTTAAAACTCTGTAGTAACCGAATCAGCGTATAACTGGCCTCTGTCAAAGCATACTGCTGTCCAAGGCATATTCGCGGCCCACCGTTGAATGGAATATAGTCCCAGGTATGGATTCCATTGTCATCCCATCTTTCAGGCCGGAACTTTCGGGCGTCTTTACCCCAATACTTTTCTAGCCGCTGCATCACAACTGGCAGGTATGAAACCTTGGTTCCTTTGGGAACGAAAATAGGCTCATCTTCGTTTGGACCACCTCCTCTAGGAAGAACAGTATCTTGCATACTTTCCCTGGCATTGAGGGGGACAACTGGATAGAGACGTAAAACTTCGCTGACAACCTGATTCAGGTAATGACAGCGCTTGAGACTTTCAAACGACAAATTTTCAGTACCAGTCCCAAATTCCTCTAGCACAATGGCTCTTAGCTTGTTGAACACTCGTTGGTCATTACTCAAGTGGTACAGAGCAAAAGATAGCGTAGCAGCTGTGGTGTCCCTTCCCGCAAGCAAAATGTTGATGGCTTGGTCTCGAATCACCCGCGGGTCTCTGGTTTCCTTGGTCAGTTCCTCTATGAAAACATATCTGTCACTCTTTTCCTTTTCCTCAGCCGATTTTGCCAGGGCTTTTCCAACGAAATAATCGACAAACTCGTGGCAGGTTTTGCAGTTTTGCCGAAAGGTCGCAGAGTTTCTCAAGAAATACAGAGCTTGAAGTTGAGCGCGAACACTCAGGTCTTGCATGCACATATTGAAAGCGTCTACGAACTGCTGAGGGCTAATTTTGCACCCAACGGCCGGCTTAGCAGAACCAGACGCCAGCGAGTCCACACTCTGCCCAAATAGAAACTCGGTAGCAGTGTCTAGAGTCAGCTCATGGAACAGATTTTGGATGTCAAAGATTCCGTCACCCTTCTTCGACAACTCCGTACAAACGTCAATCAGGAGCTGAGTGTGTCGTTCAAAGGTCCCGAGTGGCGCTATCTGACTTCTGGTAAACTGAGGCTTGAGCATGGCTCGTGAATGTTTCCAGCCTTCCCCACTTAGAGTAAAAATCCCGTTACCCATTAGAGGGTAGAAGGCTTCGTATCGCAGGCCCAGAGAATACTCTTTAAACCTCGTGGCCAGTATTGTCTTGATGTTCTCCGGGTCAATTGTGAATATCCCGGCTTTTCTGAACGGGAACGGTCTTCTATAGGTCAGTCTGCCAACCCGTTTAAACTCATTAGTCATATGCTCATCTACTCGGTTCCCTCTTATAGCTTTCACGACGTCTCTAGTTTCTCGAAAACCCAGAGTGTAACCGAGTTCTGTTATTGGAGTACCATAATTATTGAGTCTTGTCTGACGTTTGTAATGAATCTCTCTCAAATATGTCTGTATATATAACACAACTGGCAGTGAGAGGACTGCCAGCACCCAGAGTAGCAAGGCCATTTCGTACACAAATTGAAGGAAGCAAGGGCTCGCTTTCAACTTTAATTGAGATGCGAGAAAAATTCAGCTCGGGCTTCCGACAGCAACCAGAATTGTCGAACTAGCGTTATATTTATTGCACCGTATTCCAGCCTTACCACATTCATTTATGCAGGTCTCTCCTGCATGGAAACATTTAACTATAGGTGCCGTTCAGGGTCCTAATGGTTGGGTATGCTGGGAGAAGGGATGTAACAAAGATAGAGATCGTTTTGAGAGGAATGGTTTGAGTGTGAACGAAAAAAAATCACAATCGGTTCAGAACTTGCTCGAATTTTCCTATCAGTTTTCTAGCCTGCTGACATCCGAAGACTTCCGTGAAATAAAATATAGGGGTAAAAAATAGCGCCGTACCATGATCTCCCAATTACCGAATACGATTGCCCAGAACACAGTCTAGCGTTGAACAAGAGCCGAATATGGCACGACCTCTTTCAATCACAAATTATGTTTGACTACTCAAAGCGTTGTATCACTTTCTCGGTTTCTCGTCATCTTGCATCTAGACGCTCTCTTGATAAGGTTTCCATTTAGGTGGGGTCAGCCGAACTGCCCATCAATTTAAGCTTTAATTACTTTTTTATAGCCTCGTCAACAGCCTTGCAATAATAAGAGGAGCAACTTAATGGGCAGGTCCTAACTGTTACATCGCGATTTTAACATTAGATGGAAACAGCAACGCTATCAGAATAGTAACGTCGTCCGGACTGGAATTACAAATGGGCGACTACGAATGTTGCTCACAAAATACAAACCCGAAAGATAGTTAGAATTGTAATGTGTCTGCTCTCTTGTAGAGGTGCGTGCCTGATCGAAGTATCTCAACACGGTCTACACCTGGACAGAAAAGAGACAAATCATGTGGCCCTCCCATCTATGCTGTAATTCTGATGAATCTGATCGACTGCTAATTTGGCTCACTACGATTGCAGAACGCTTCTGCGCAGCTCACTGGAGATCTATTAAGAGAGCCTGGATGTCGTTCCATGATGGGGGAGTGGCTGCGACGTTTAACGCTAGCTTTGATGTACAACTTTTCAGCTCATGTAGCTGCGGTTCACACAATAAATTATTATGAACACAGTTTAACGGTTGTTGTCTGGCCCCCACCCAACAGTAAAAGCATTTGCCATTAGATCAAAGGTATTATATACATGACATGAAGACTCTAAATCGATTGTAGAAGCAGGGGATAAGTTTCTGCTCAACGAATATGACAAGGTAAAGAAGCTGGATCGACCATCAATATTCTCCTAGCAATTCGTTGGGATATCATTCCAGGCAATATAAAACGAATGATTTTACACAGTGAGAAAAAGTTCAAGTTAACTATGAGAGGTCACCGACATCGTCAGGATATATTGTCATCGAACAATGACAGAATCGATTCCGGCTCAGACACGTTTCTACAACTCACTACTCAAACGTTTCATGTTGTTCCACTTCGAAAGCGTCCACTTGGGTCGATTTGAACTTTCTAGCAGAAATTTCTCTTTCAAACAAAATATCCAATTCGCCATAAGTTCGGCCTTTAGGTTCTGGAAGTCGGAAATAAGCCCAGATCAAGCAGAGCACTGCTGGACCGAACCAGAAAAATCCAGCTTTAGCTCCCCAGTTCCAAGCTGTAGGATTAAGCATATAGGGATTGAGGGCGCCGAGACTAAGACCAGCAATGTTATAGGAAATTCTGGCCAAAGCAACTTGTCGGGTTCGGAGGCGGTTAGAAGCAAGCTCAGCGACCAAGGAATAAGCACCAGGTCCGATAGTAACATCATAAACGAATGTTTGTAGCAATAGGAGAGTACCAATGGCCCACGAAATACCGGATGTTTTATGGACTGAACCCAAGGCACCAATGAGAAGTAAGTTACCAGTCTGTATAGCCATTCCTGACAAGTAGAGGGATCTTCGACCCAAGTATTTCATGACCCACCAAGACAATACGGTTCCACAAAAGCCAGCTGCATAGAGTCCAAGAGTCATATCAAAGGAATCCACGTCTGCAAGGCCAGCCTGCTCAAAAAAATAAGTGGAGTTGCCGTTGAGCATACTACCACCCCAATTTTGGCAAACGTACGTAAAGCAGACAATCTCAGTTCGTCGCAAATCATGACCCTTGAAGCAATCCCAGTAGGTTGTACCGCTACCAGTCTGAACATCCAGGCTGTTGGTGTGAATCATCATGGATACACTGTTTTGGATCTGCTGTTCGCTGTTCTCCTTGGAAGTGAGCCTCCTGAGGGCCCTTGCAGCATCTTGGGGCCTATTTTGTCGGACTAGCCACAGAGGAGATTCAGGAGCAAAATAGACTCCGATAATCAATGGCACGGGCCAGAGCCATTGTACAGCAAAAGGAATTCGGTAGGACCAGTCAGTAGTGAGAGGAAGAACCCCTCTCAAGATACCAGAAGCCAAGATCTGTCCCATAATCCAGCAAAGATTGACATAGGTGATGAGATAATATCTTAGAGACACTGGACATACCTCTGCTGCGTAAGTTGTTGTCACAGTTTGGAAAACTCCCCAAGGAAAACCAATAAGAAAGAAATAGGCCACGAGCATTTGGACATTTTTTGCGAAGAACGCAATAAAAATAATACCGATACAAGAGAAAAGTGAGGCGATAATAGTTTTTCGATAACCAAATCTCTCACAAGCCCAACCGGTGATAAACAATCCAATAAGTCCACCAGCTGATGAAGAGTAAGATAGTCCATCCTGCCAGGAAGCTGACAGCTGGTACTCACCAGGCTTTCCCGCTACTGGCTTTCCAAAAGTTTGTTGGAAGGAAGGTTGGGAATAGAGGGAACCCAAGAGCGCAGTGTCATAGCCTTCCATAACCAAAGCTGTAGAGAAAAAGAAAGACCATGCGATAGCTTTACGGTAGAGTTTGACAGCTTGGAAGAAAGGCATTTGGTGCTCTCGATCGGAGGCTTCCCTGGCTTCGGCGATCAGATCCTCCGTAGCGAGGACTCTCACATCAGCCTTTTCAGCATCGTTTTGCACTTGAGTGACTTTGGTTGGATCCTCAACGTTCTCGAGATATTCAATCATATTTGAGAAACAAGCAAGAAGTAGAAAGAAAAAGGTTACTACTGAGGAAGAATTGGTTGAGAGAACCGAGCCTTTATATATTTTTATACGTATGGCTATGCAGCCGTATAATTAGAGACCGCTAGGGGCTCAGCCAGAATTTGCATCTGCAGATGGTGCGGGGTATAACCACTGGATTCTTCTACTTGCTAATTGGCGAAAGGTATACACGAATACAGTCTAGTCACATCTGCGAAAGCGAGCCATGTTTTATGATCATAAGATTTTGGACGATTGGCCCAAGGGGGTATACTTCAGGGGAGATGCTGGCTGGCGAGCGCATTGCCGTCTAGAGCCTCACAAAGATTTCTCCCACACCCTGTCTACTTCAACAGCAAAGGGCTCCCTCACAGGTAAAGCGACGTTTAATTCCAAAATTTAAGTGAAAGTTGTTTGCAGTCGCTCACCCTGTAGCCCTATAACGTACTGCATCCTGAATGTTTTGCCCACGCAAGTTATTTGATCTGAACTTTGCGGGGTAATAGACATAACAGACCAAACATGCATGAACTTGGCGATCGCGATACGTTAAGTCGAACATCTTTACTTGGAGATATTGTTACTCTATAGTTGGAGGCACCGAGAAAGTCCCACAAGGGGACCAAATCAAATGTCTGTCTGTCGAAAAGATAACTTTTTGACGTTCAATTGGTTGAGTACAAGATTCTAAATAGCTTCGTCAGAAAAACCAACGTCTTCTACATGGGCAACCAAAAGTCATGTACTTGCAATACCACAGCGCAAGGGGTCTCTGAATCGTTGGGTTTCATCGCTTCTGTTTCGGCAGTTTACCGTTGACAACCCTGATGGCCTCACGATCCCCGCTTCTACAATTTCTTAGAAGGTCTAGTCGATAATCTCATGTTTCTATGGAGAATTTCTCGGCGCAAATAACGCGAAAATAATGCCCGTGAAAACTGCCCGTGGAAAACTGCCCGTAAAAACTGCCCGTCACAAAGGCCTGTCAATAAGGAACAGACTTGAACGAAAAGCGTATGCGTCCCTTGCAGATTTGTTCAGGATATGGGTCGGACCGATTGATGGATGGGAAATCTAACAAATTAGTCTTACCAGTATGCGTGTCCCCCGCACGGCTGTTCTGCAGATCAAAATCGGGCCGACTGGTGGACGGAACATTTAACGGATTAACCTACCAGTATGCAAGTACCCCGCAAGATCGACATCGAACAACTTCAGTGTCGATTAGCGAGAGCGACTGTGAACCTCTAATAGCCTCAACGACTTTTGCTATCAGATCCAATGGACAAATTGTATACGTCATACATCATATCAACATATCAGTGTACTGATTTATATTTAAGGTTGGTGATTCCTCCAACTCTAAAGATATATCGAGCACAATGCATCATTTGGTTAAGCCTGAGTGGTGGAAGGAATCTTCCGTTTACCAGATATACCCGGCTTCATTTAAAGACAGTAATAATGATGGCTTTGGTGATCTGAATGGTATCATTGAGGAGCTGGATTACATCGAAAACCTCGGAATCGATATGGTATGGTTGTCTCCTATTAACAAAAGTCCCTTTATTGATATGGGATACGATATCTCTGACTACAAAGACATTGATCCCCGATATGGATCGTTGGAAATTGTGGACAATCTCATTGGCGAACTGAAGGAGAGGGATATGAAATTCGTTCTTGATTTGGTATTGAATCATACTTCCGACCAACATCCGTGGTTCCTAGAAAGTAAGAGCTCAAAGAACAATCCAAAAGCTGACTATTACATCTGGAAACCTGCTAAGTATGACGCCAATGGCCGTCGCCAACCTCCAAACAATTGGGACTCATTTTTCACTGAGTCTGCATGGAAATGGTGCGAGGATCGGCAAGAGTACTATCTCTGCTTGTTTTCCGATGAGCAACCTGACCTTAACTGGGAAAATCCTAAAGTTCGAGAGGAAATTCATAATGTGATCACTTTCTGGCTAGACAGAGGCGTCAGAGGGTTTAGACTGGATGTTATTAACTTGATATCCAAAGTCCAAACCTACCCTGATGCTGAAATTACCAAGGCGGGGAAAGTTTACCAGCCCGGACACAAGCACTATGCCAATGGTCCTCGACTCCATGAGTACTTAAAGGGCCTTGGGGATCTTTTTCGCAAATATGATGCTTTCAGTGTCGGTGAGTTGTCACATGTAGATGCTATTGATGAGATTTTGGACTTTGTACGGCCCAATCGAGGCGAACTCAATACTGTGATTCAAAATAGTATGGTTGGACTGAACTGTAAAGGCAAATTTCACCTAAAAGATTTTACAGGAGCCGATGTCAAGAGGGTTCTGAACAAATATCAGACCGAAATTCTACATGGTGGAGGATGGAGTGCAGTCTTTACTGAGAATCATGATCAAGGTCGAACTATCTCCCGATACCTTTCTGATGAGTCTGTTTATCGTGGTTACGCTGCTAAATTTATGGCAATCTTCATCAACTTTCAGTCCGGCACTCCATTCATTTATCAAGGTCAAGAGCTTGGCATGGCAAATATTCCAAGTGAGATTCCTGTCACGGAATACCTTGACGTCGAAACTATTAGAGCTTTGGAGGAATTCGAAGAAATGAACAATGGGCATCCGTCCGAGGAACAAATACGAGAGCTTCTTCAAGGTATACAAAAGAATGCTCGGGACCATGCTCGATCACCTATGCATTGGAACGATAGCGCCAATGCCGGATTTACTAGTGCTACGCCATGGATGTACATCACACAAGACTACAGGGAGTGGAACGCTGCAAAACAAATCAAGGATCCAAACAGTCCTTATCATTTTTGGGCTAAAGCGATCAAGATAAGAAAAATGTTGAAGGAGGTCGTTATTTATGGAGACTTTGTCCCTGTCAGTATTGAGCATCCAGATGTTGTCGCCTTCAAAAGAGAGAGCGACAACAGTTCAATCCTAGTTGTACTTAATTTTGCTAAGAAATCTGTAGATTATACGCCTCCTACTGCGCTGAAAGACATCATTCTCAACAATTACGAAATTTTGAAAAGGGATGGGAAACAGTGCATCCTCGAGCCCTTCCAAGCTTTTGTAGCTTGGATATAAATAGATAGAGATAGAATGGTCGGTTGTTAACAAGATCATCAGTAATTGAACAAAATACTTGTCCCTCTCTTGTATTTTAACAGATACGCTTATTTGGACCATTCCCCGGTTCCCTCTTAATTTACTTACGCAATATTTAGGTACCGTAAATCTCAATACAAAGGTATGAGTCCTGAATTACAAACAAATTTCACCAATAGACCTGCAGCTTCTATATGAGATTTATAACTAGCAGGTTTTGGTGATAAATCTACTGAGAGTAGAAAATTACTATGTGAAGGAGCAATTAACAAGTACATTTCCGCAGTTGAAAGCCAGGCAAAGCATTATACATGCTAAACTCATTCAGATTTTCTCTACAGCAGCTTGTTTCGCGAGAAAACGTGCTGCGTGTTCCGATACATCGTTGACCACGACGACCTTCTTAAACAGTACTCCCTCGCTGGCGCACTCGTTGAGAACAAGATCCCGATAATCGGAAAGTTTCATCAAAGCTCCGGATAGGACAAGTGAGCTCCTTGCCGGATCACATATCTGCTTTTTGGCCAGTGGTTTAATCAACTCGACCAAAGAACTTGCAGAAGATTTCAGGATCGATAGAGCTTGCAGACTGGGGTCTTCTACTCTAAACCCCAACTCTGTCACCACCTTTGCAACATCGCCAATTACTAATTTAGGTTCGGTACCTGAATACAGGACACTCGAAAGCAAGGTATCCTTGTTGCAATTCAGCCTGTCCAGAATCCTCTTCTCTAGTTCGGTCAGTTGGTAGGCAGTATCGCTCTGACCCTGCTCCAGCCGTGTCAGCACAGTTTGTAACGCTCTTTTGCCAATGTCAAACCCACTTCCTTGGTCTCCGATGAGGTGGCCCCAAGCTCCCGTCCGTCCCACTTGAACTACTTCACCACTGTGTCCTCTTTTAAATGCTGTTGCCACCGATCCTGTCCCTGCAATTAGTGAAATACCACCCTCAACAGAATCATCCAAGCCTACGCAAGAGCTGAGGAGAGCACCGTCGCTGGAAAGTCGTAGACTCCCCTGTTGCAAAGAGACATGAAAAAGCTCTTCAAGACGAGAAGTTAGAGCTTCAAGCTGCTGAGCGTGGTAGATACCAGCAATACCTGCCCATACCTTTGTGAATCTGATCATACTCGAGGACTGGCTGTGATTCCCAGGAATTTGCTCAGCTGCTCGAAGTGTAGCCAAGTTCACCTGTTCAAGGACTTCTTCCAAACTAACACAGTGAAAGTTGCATGGCCCGGCTATACCTCGAGCCATAACTGCTGATTTAGTTGCGATAGAAACTGTGCAGTTAGTTCCACCTCCATCAATAGCTAGAAAGTATTCTTCCAGAATATCAGGAGGCGTCCTTGGAGGTGTCAGAGATCTCACCAAAGATGGTTTCTGAAAGGTTCCGAGAAACCGGTGGAGATTATTATCTGCGACTATTAACTGGTGCGTAACTTGTTTTGGATCCAGGCCAGAAAGAGCCACCGCACAAGCTAACTTGACGTTCCCTCCACATGTTTCAATAAGATGATCCATGATGCTGTCACCTTCAGGAGTCTCAGGAACATGAACAGCATGCGCCGAAGGATGCCCGTCCTTATCAAGCACGTACATAGAGGTTCCCTCACAAACCTGGCGGACAATTCGTCTTCCCCGGGCTTTCAGTTTTTCATTCTTGACTCGAACATCAACCATAAGGCCCTTGTAGGTCTTCCCCAGCTTTATCATAGAGCAGGTGCTAATCATGTTGAGAATGTGTTTAGCAGAACTACCCGCTTTGAGCCTGGTGCTTCCAGCCAGGAATTCCGGGCCAACCGAGGCAGAAATACAGTACTTGACGCCAAGTTTACTGATCTTGGAAGGTGAAGCATTAGTGATCCCAGCCGTCAGCGCATTCTTCTTTAGAGCCACTTTGAGGGCTCCGACAACAAAAGGTGTTCTACCAGATGCAGATATCCCTACCACTGTGTCCTTCGGAGTCAGATCAAGAGCCTCCATTTGGGCTACTCCATCGCTTTCAAAGTCTTCGGCTCCTTCTTGTGCGTGGATAATAGCATCGTTTCCTCCAGCAACAATGGTCAAGAATTGTCTCTGATCCACTGAAAACGTTACAGGTAGCTCGCTGCAGTCCATGAACCCGACCCTACCACTGTTCCCTGCACCAACATAGATGAGTCTACCGCTTTCTTTGAGACGCGGGACAAGATCATCTATCAATGACGAGATGGCAGGCAGACAGTCCGCTACAGCTGGAGCTACTCGCGCTTCTTCGTGGTTAAAGGCTTCACAGAGTTTTGAAGTATCGAGGAAATCAATGTTTCCGGAAATCGCATTCCTGGCCTCGGTTGCAAGCTGGCTCAGCGATTCGACATCCCCCGATAGCGTCATAGCACGAGGAAGTACGAGGTCGATTTTCGTTTCTGGGTCTACAAATTTTAGCTACCCATTGGTACTTTATGAAGGTTAAATCATACCAACGACTCGGTCTTGTGGAAGTCGGCTGTCATCTTAAATGTCCGGATCTCGGTGGCCTTATCACCGACGCTCCCGTGTGCTAAAGTACCGAGTTCCGTGATAGCCGAGTTCCGGACCCCTCATTACTAGTGGAATGCCAAAATTGTGTAATATCTCGAGGTCACCTTTAGCGTCTATATGTCCCTTCATCCAGCATGTCCGATTATCTGTGACATTTATATATATGGACCCTCTTTCCCACAAATGTATTGCTGTTTGAACAGATCCAATAATGACATCTGAAAAAGAAGTGACAGCTGTCATCCAGAATGACCCCGAGGGCCTTCAAGAAGAGCCTTCAAAATCCTTTTTCTCCAAGATTTACCGCGACCCGTGGTTTCAGATCTTTCTTATTTCTTTCATCTCGTTCTGCAATCCCGGGATGTATAATGCCTTGACTGGAATGGGTGGTTCGGGCCAGGTCAATAGTACCGTCGCAGCCAACTCAAACGTCGCTACTCATGCTTGCACTGCTGGTGCCGCTCTTGTTCTTGTTGGCTCTTTCTACAAGTACATTGGTCCTCGGTGGGCACTCCTTATTGGCGGCTGGACCTATGCTCTGTACGCAGGCTCGCTGCTTAACTTCAACCGAACTGATAACGGTCCGTTTGTGATCGCTGCTGGTGCTCTTTTAGGTATTGGTGCTGCATTCTTCTGGGTGGCTCAGGGAACGATTATGGTCACTTACACAGATGATAACAATAGAGGAAAAGCTATTGGGTTCTTCTGGGTTATTTTCAACCTTGGCGCTGCTATAGGTTCGCTGGCCAGTTTTGGTATCAATTACAACAATAAAGCAGGAACTGTTACCGATTCTACATACATCGCATACATCGTCGTTATGATATTCGGCTGGACTTTGTCTCTATTTGTGTGCTCAAGCGAATCACTTTCTCGCAAATATCATGGTAATCGGATTACGCAAGAATCAAAGGTCCTCAACTGGGCCAATTTCAAGGTCACAGTGCTGCAGACGCTCAAGATCGTGTTTGACTGGAAACTTGTGTGTTTGTATCCCATGTTTTTCAACGCCAATGTGTTCTACTCTTACCAACAGAATAATGTCAACGGCATGACCTTTAATTTGCGTACGCGATCATTGAACGGTGCTCTCTACTGGATAGCCCAAATGGTGGGAGGTCTTTTTATAGGATTCGTTCTGGATCTGAAGTTCCTCAATCGTCGCACTCGAGCTCAGATTGGTTGGGGTCTTCTCTTCGTCACTGGCATGGTTATCTGGGGAGGTGGGTACAAGTTCCAAGTATGGCAAGACGAGCGACTCAAACAAGGTCTGAAACAGGACCTCGACTACAAGGCCGGCAGTATTTACCTGGGTCCAATGTTTTTGTATTTCTTCTACGGGGCGTATGATTCTTTTTGGCAAGGCTACTGCTACTGGATTATCGGTGCTCAGTCTCACGATCCTGTTGTCAATGCTGTCATTGTTGGTGCTTACTCTGCTCTCAAGCCTGCTGGCGGTGCAATGGCCTGGAGAGTCAATGCTGAGAATACCAAAGCTATGACTCAGTTTGCTTTGAACTGGGGTCTTACCATTGGAAGTTTGTTAGTAGCTATTCCCACTGTGTTGACTCTCCGTAAGGCTGCTGTCGAAGAGACCGAGGTAGCACCGAAGGACAGTGTGGAGAAGTTTACTACTGATGAAACCGATGTCTAGTTTGTAATTTTTAAAGGAGAACCATAAGTGTCAATTTGAGCGTGCACTGAAAGAAGTATTCTGTATTATATATTGTTGAACGTAGAAGATACTGTAAATCCCTAAAGCCTCTTCATCTGGGTGAAGACCAAACACACCTGGTGGTTGAAATGAGGATGTGATAAAGCAGCAAACAGATGAGATTTTGCTACCCGGCAACAGACCCCCGGTTTGTATTTTATTTTACCCAGGACTCCAGGCCACTTCTGCCTCCTTCGACTTCCTGCAATTGTCGTACCATTCCGATGCCCCGTATAACTTTATTTTCACCCTCAAGCCTGACAACCTCCTCATCAATGTCCATGTAACTAAGCTACCTATATCCTATTTCATCAAGCATTTTATGTAGTTCTGCATGATATTCTTCTGAGGAGGAAGACTTCTTCGAAACGGTGGAAGATATGATTATAGAAGAATTCCTTAGAGAGGATGCTGAACTTGAGCAGAATGCACCCCAGCCACTTCCTAGAGTCAGAAAACCAAGGTGTGCCGTAAAACCCCATCCGCGGCAAGGATTCGATCTTTTCGCAGACGAGCGAGGCCTGGTGCGAGAGGAATCTAGAATTTACCAAGGGTCAGTGTAGATCTCTCGCGTCACGATTGCAGCCAGAGACCATCGTTGGAAGTAGAGGTGTCAAAGTTTGAGGAGAAGTAGGCCCCTGTGCTCTACGCTTTCGGCTCGCTGGGCCACAACGACTGGCTGACATGATCGGGTTCTTCGGCCGTTCCGAACCTTGATGCCCAATGTTTGTCAAAGAGGTAAGAAAGATCGTTGGTCGTGGAGTCAGAAATATCATAGTCTTTGACGAAAAATGATTAACAGTAGATTTCATTGAGCAGTACCTCCAGCTTCTAGAAACCAAGACTGGAAATCATTGTTAAATATTAATTTGCAGTCCTGCTCCAAGAGCAATTGTTCAGGGCTCGGCTCCTTTTGCTATTATCAACGGCAAAAACGATGATGACCGGTATATACTCTAATGTATAAACTTGCTGTACATATATACCTTGCGCTCTCACAGAACTGCGAAATCCATACTTAAGTGCAGCAGCTGTTATTATCATGGGGAGGATACCGTGGTGGAGTAAATAAAGTTGCCGATCATATGCAAGATAATGTCGCACGATTAGTCTTTTGCGTATGCACTTAGATATTTTCTGGCCTTATGCTTATAACGTGGGATTATTCCACTGTTTCCTCACAAGTTTGGCTCTTATTTGCTCGCTTAGTTTCATGAATTGAAAGTACTTTACGTTCACTAAAGAAGCACACATTCGATGGTTAGAAGGAAGAAAAAGCATTCAGCGGGCACCGAGTCAATAATGTCGCAATTAGGAGTCCGTCAGCTGCCTTAACATAAGCGGTGCAGCTGAAAGAGTACAAAGTGAAGCACTGGCCAATGAATTATTTGGACCAGCAACCCCTCACTTCTTCAAATGGGGTATTGGTTTTAGCCCACATCTTTTGGACTAAAGTTAAAGAGCATTGCATCGGGTGAGCGATAAATACTTCCATAATTTGTCTTTAAAATGGTCCTACGCTAGTCCTGAACTTTGTATAAGGATCATGAAATTCTGGCCATTTTCTGTCGGTATGAAAATTGTCAGATTGTGAGACAAGAAACCAACCACGTTAATATCAAAGAAAAAGTCACTCATAGCCCATTTTGGAAACTAAACATAAGCTGCTATAAGTGAGTCAGGTTTTGACCAAGAATACGGACACCTGATCAATATTCCTTGGTACTACATTCGCATGAGGAAGAAGCTCTTCAGCAAGGGTTAGTTTTGAAAATTGTTACCGCTTTCAGCTAGTGGTGATAGAAAATGCGGGGTACCTGCGTCAAACGTTCTCCACTAATGCACATCTCATGCAAATGTAGCATTGTAAGTGTATATAAAGAATGGTCTCTGCGGGAAACTCAAGTGTCCGGCCAAAAATGTCGCAAGAAGTGAGAGAAATTGATGGTGATGAGAACATCGTCGAGGTCATCCCGAAAACGGAGATCGAATGCGATGAGGTCAAGTTTGAAGGGTTTACTCAAGAAATGATAGCGATGTTGGCGGAGAAATGTGCCAAAGATGCCAATTCTTGTGACCCAGATATTGAATACCTGTTGGGAAAAGTGAATGAGATTTCTCTGGAAGACGCAGTTAATCTGCTCAACAATTCATGTATTGAACATGCAGAGGACCCGAATTTCCCCACCGATGTTATGGCAAAACTCCGTCTTCTGCTTCAAGGGGAGAAGTTGTCCGACATGGAAACGGCTGACTACCAATTCAACGTGAAGATGGAAGCTGTCATAATTGAATACTGGTCCCCATATCCTGAGGTGCGGTCCGTAACCTCACCAATTGATGATCCGGATACGCCTGTGGAGACTGTCCGATCATGGATTTTGGGAACTATATTTATGGCGGGAGCTTCGGCCCTCAATACATTTTTTAGTCCTCGTCAGCCCGCGATTAGCATTGGCACCAATGTTCTTCAGCTTTTACTAGCACCCAGCGGCCGATTCTTGGCTCGGGTTCTTCCTGATTGGGGTGTCACTGTATTCGGAACTCGAATTACTCTAAATCCGGGTCCATGGAGTCAGAAGGAACAACTGTTTGCAACTATCATCTTCAACGTTGCGAATGGAGCAGGCTTTACTTATTACACATATCTCGTGCAGAAACTTCCTCAGTATTTAGGAAACACGTGGGTCACTTTTGGTTACGAGATTTTACTAGGTCTCTCAATCCAGTGTATTGGTCTTGGTTTCGCAGGAATCATGAGACGGGTTTGTGTATATCCTATTCGGTCTATTTGGCCCAAAGTTTTGCCAACCCTAGCATTAAATCGAGCACTTATGATGCAGGAAAAACGAGAACGTGTTCACGGCTGGAGTTTGACGCGTTACCAGTTTTTTATGGCAGCAGCCATATTCATGTTTCTCTATTTCTGGATCCCAAATACCCTTTTCACAGCCTTGCACTCGTTCAATTGGATGACTTGGATAGCTCCCAAAAGTGCGAATCTGGCCAACGTTACAGGCTTCTATGGCGGTCTCGGATATAACCCCCTTTCAACTTTTGACTGGTCAGTCAGCGGTACCGGATCACTCGTCACCCCATTCTGGTCAACATTGCAGATGTATATTGCCCGTTTCACATCGGGTATAATTATTATTGCAATGTATTATACAGGCTTCCAATGGGCATGGTATTTCCCTATCAATAGTAACGAGGTGTTTACAAATACAGGTGAACTTTACAACGTCTCAATGATCTTGGGATCGGATGGCAGGTTCAACGAAGAAAAATATCAAAAATATTCACCTCCGTATTATTCGAATGCCAATGTGTTTGGGTACGGTAAGTATGTTGCCGCTGTTCTGCTTTTGTCTCAACTAACAAGGAAACTGGTTTGCATGGTATCCGATGACACTTTTCTATGTCATCATCACTGAATGGGACACTTTGGTCTTTGCCGTCAAATCAATGTATCGAGGACTCCGATATCGGGAGGGCGCATTTACGGCATTTTCGGACCCGTTTTCTCGTCGAATGGCAAAGTATAAGGAAGTTCCAGATTGGTGGTTTTTCCTCGTGATGGTTGCGTCAGTCGTATTGGGTATAATTGCTCTTTCTGTTTATCCGACCGGCACACCAGTGTGGTCTATCTTTACGGTCATCTTCATCAGCATTTTTTGGTTGTTTCCATCTGTGATTCTGAGTGCTGTCGCAAATGTTAGCGTCTACATGGGTGTCATCTTCCAGGTGTTTGGTAGTGCATGGTTTGTGGGTCGCCCTGAAGCTTTGATCATTTTCCAGGCATATGGAACTGCTTTTGACTCCCAATCGCAGACATATATCTCGGACCAAAAGGCAGCACATTATGCTGGTATCCCACCTCGGTCAATTTTCCGGGGTCAGGTATTCGCCGTGGTTGTCAACACATTTATCTTCATTGGAATGTTGAACTGGATGGTCAACAATGTTAAAGATGTTTGTCAGTGGAATAATGCTCAGCATATGGTTTGCACTGATGCAGTACTGAACTATGCCAATGCTATTGAGTTCGGTGCGTTTGGCATTGCTAAGATGTTCAAACTATATACTGTGCTTCCCTACTGCTTTTTGATTGGCACATTGCTTGGGCTCAGTTTCGGATTCGCTAAGAGATATGGTAGCCAAGTCAGAGACTATACGCGACGTAAATTCAGTGAGGCCTCTTTTGAGAAGTTAGACCTTCACCTCTATCAGTACCTTGCAATGTTTGCGACTTTCAACCCGGCAGTTTTCTGGAGCGGATCTATGACCTGGACTGGAGGTAACAATTTGAGTTACGCGACAAATGGCCTCTACTTCAGTTTCATTTTCATGTATTGTATCAAGAGGAGGTATACTGCTTGGTGGGAAAAGTATAACTATACTCTTGAAGCCGGTCTTGACGTAGGACTTGCTCTTTCGGCAATCATTCAAACGTTCGCGATAGGGTGGAACGGATACTCTATCAACTGGTGGGGCAACAAGGTAGCGACTGCTGGATATGATTATCAAAGCTACAACCAAAATGGAGCTTTGAGACCGATCCCAGAAGTTGGGTATTTCGGACCACCACCGGGACATTATCCGTAATCGGTCAGTAGACATTCGAGAGCTGGCCAAATCGCAGAATATTTTTTTTGGTTACTAAGGGTACCTAAGTAGTGCCAGTATATTAGTGTTATTTTTGAATTTTTCGGTGTCGATTTGTAAAGTTTGAGTTTATCACCTAAAAATATCACTGGGATCGTTTTTTTGGATCGCTATGTTCGAGCATGTATTACTCTCAAAAAGGCAATTTCAGGGGTAACTAGAACGTCTCCACCCCCACCCCCACCCCTTGAGTAGAACCTGTACGTGTTATTTCTCTGCAAGAATCTCTGACAACCGGCCATTCTTTTCCTCTCGAGCAGTGTTGGATACCTGACGGGACCACTGAGACGCCAGGAATAATCCAAGCTTTGTGACATATTATGTTTCTTGTCTAGCGTAATCGTGAGATCGGTTATCGCGTGTTTTGTTATTTTTCTATCTATCTTATGAATCTTATTCAATTCCGTATATAGCCGGAGCTATAACTGTTTGGTGACAATCAAGTCTTGTCTTGCCAGTACAGAAGACTGTTGTCAGGATATTGTTATCTGAAAGATGACCTTAATTAAATGCGCGTCTTTTAGATTTGTATTCTCTTTAGAACGCACTGTTGTTATCTGGTAGATCACTATCCCAAATAGGTTTAGCGTATCACCGACCCGAGGTCCGGCTATCTTCGGCTCTCGGTTAAGTTCAGATGACGACATTCTGGACGGGGATTGACTGATACATAACACCTCTGTTTGTTCGTGTGCTTACTACTCCGCAACTGCACACCGGTTATCGCTCTTCTTGTCCGATTCCCGACTGTCTGATGAACCATATGGAGTCTATCAGCTGTGTGATCTGCCGTAAGCGCAAGGTAAGTGTGGTAATGATCTTAACCGAATTCTCGAGATTAAGAGTCTAACCCCAGATAAAATGTGACCGCACTTCAGGTTCTTGTCTTAAATGCCGCAAGTTCGGTGAACAGTGCTTTTATTCAACGGATATCGGGACGAATCTTGCGGCCGACGCAGATAGTAGTCCCAGCGATATTACTACGACGGCTGGGTTTAAACGGAGGAGAATTCTCCACTCGTGCATTGAATGCAAACGCGTGAAGACCAAATGCTCGGGAGGGGATATCTGTGAGAGATGTAAGAAGCGAAATGTCGAGTGTGTCTATGACAACGCTGCAAGTTCGAACCAGGAACACCATGGAGCTTCTCGGAGACTGTCACCGGCGGTGCCGTCATGGCTGGCTAGTAGGAACTTACCATCAATCGCTCAAGTTCAGGAGCTGATTGACATTTACTTTGCGCAGATTCATACTGTGCGGTGCTTGGGGTTCTTGCACATCCCAACATTCATGGAGCGTCTTAAAGAATCAAACCAAGTATACTCTGAGCAGGAATCAGGGCTTATATATGTCATGTGTGCATTGGCTGCTCCCTTCTACTACGCGAAATCCGTCTCGCCAAGTGAAGAGGATTTAAACACCGCTAGTAGTGTACGATTTTTCGATGCGGGCAAAGGCTGGGCCACAGTTGCTATGGAGCGGATGTTTTCGAGGTTTGGTAATCCTGGAATCGAGAGCCTCATGACTGAAATCTTGCTTCATGAGTACTACCTGCGTGTCGGCGACTACTCAAAAGGATTTCTTATCTCAGGCACTATTTCAAGACACGTACAGGTCCTGCAGCTGAACATTGAGTGCGATTACGACATCCTTTGCCAAAAGAGTAAAATATCATGGGCCGTCAAGGAAAGCAGGAGACGGCTGGTCTGGACATGCTATCTATTAGATGCATTTATCGAATGTGGTGTTGACCAGCTCAGGTTCATCTCCTCCGAGGAGATTCAGGTCCAGTTACCGTGCTCCGAAGACCTCTTTGTCAGAAACAGGCCCTGTGTAACAGAGATACTGCCAAAAGGAAGGCTCCTCCCTTTTGTGGATCCTTCCTTAGGAACGGATGCCATGGACAACCTTGATATGCGGGGGTTCTACATTCGAACAATGGTGATCCGCTCTAAAATTCTGAGGTACGTCAAACATTTGGAAGGAGAGATTCCATGGGATAAAGACTCGCAGTTCGGCAGGCTGGACCAGGAACTGAAAGATCTTGAAAATTCTATTCCTGATAATTTGAAGATGTCTTCGGAAAACACATATTTATTCAAGGCTTGCGGCCGCCTCAACTTGTACTTTGGCCTGCATATTCTTCTTTCTCAGACCTTTAATGACCTATATCGAGTTGGGGTCTCACACTTAGTGTTTCCCAATACTGCAACTAAGTGGATCAGAGAGAACGCTCCTGTGGACTTTATCAAGATGTGTCACCACACGTGTACTACCAGGGCTGTCGACATTGCATACCTTTTGAAGGATCTTTGGTACTGTCACAGGCCCAGCATAATAGACGTTCCATACGCAGTACACGTCCAGGTATGCAGCAGTACGCTAGTTACCAGTCTTGTGTCCTGGACCGGGTCTGAACCTCTGCTTCCGCATCTTTCGTTCAATGATTATCAAGAAATGCTTGAACTAAATGTCAAGATTCTACAATATCTACAGAAATACCTTAAAGCTGATTTGTACTACCAGTCTGCGGATCTGGCTCTCAAACGGTTTAACAAATTGTTCTCGCAAGAAGCAACCGAACGAAGAATAAATTCGTTGAAAGAAACGGGATCCAATGACCGGTCGTACCCACCCCAGTACTCTCTGGAGTACATTTTGAGTCCTCTAGGGACATATCCCATGGCACGAAAACAGGCTCACGACCGACATAAGCCCGAAGCGAATTTGACAGACGAATCATCACAGTCAGTCGCTGCCGGTCATTCTAACTTAAATCATAACGATGTGCCCACCATTGACAACTTTATGAGTCCACGCGACAACTTCTTGAGCCTTATTCTTGACGAGATATCTGGGATCCCAATAATGGAAAGTGTAGGATACAGTACTTTTTTGGAACAATTTTCTCAAGGGAAGTGGTGATGAAGGTGCCAAGCGAGGCGGTGACAAGTTACAATACTGTAGCAATACCTGTGATGGAAGACTCTAATATTACATTCAGTATCAATTCAGTGCTGATATTTTTATCAAGTGCCCTGTGTCACTAGCTCTTGCTACATATCTACAGACCTCCGTTAATCCAAACTTACAACAGTACAAGGGCAATTGTATTGTTCTTTTGGCAAAATAGTCCATTTGTGGATACATTGAAGACTGAAAGAGTTGAGATTCTATATTGCCTGGCATTCAATTATGCAGGGGGATTTAGTGGGGATAGGCGGATCTGTTCCCGCCTCCACTTATTTGCCCCCACAAATATATGGCGTACCTGTGCCTGAAATTGATGTGGATCATGAAGAAAAAGAAACAATGAGATACGGCGTTGTGTTTTAGTTTCGGTAGGAGTTAAAGTCGAGTGCGGGGTTGCATTTTTCAAAAAGGCTCTCATGTGCTATGAAATAGATTGCTTGTAAACATGCATTGCAGTTCTCTGGGTGGGGTATTGGACGAAAACTGGACGAAAACTGGTGAAAGTTGAACTCGGACCCAAACGAGGACAACCAATATGAACCGTAAAGCTTTGACGAGTGAGGGACCTCATCCAATGTTTTTCTGAATTGGTACGGCCACCGATCGGTTACTCCCGTTGATCTGTGCATGATTCAGGGCAGTTGCATGTAATGAAACCCACACCTGTTAAGCGTGCTCCTACATCAAAGATGACGACCGTTCGTGAGAGGACACAAATCCCCCCTCTTCCGGTTTCCGTTCCGAGTGGAAAGTGTGGAGGTCAAACTGTACAGACAAGCGTGGGGAAGAGATCAAGTAATTCCGTGGAGCATATGCTTTTGTTTCTGGCCTTGCTCAATTGCGGGGTTGGGCCATGATCCACAGGGAGGTGAGCAGGGCAGTCTCGGTTGTATATATATATAGCCCCAGGCAGTGATGTTAAGTGGTCAATAGCAAAGCAATCCAGACATGAAGCTTCTTCAACTCGCTCCTCTTGCCCTTGCTGCCGTCGGAGTTTGTGCTCAACCAACCCGGCCAAAGCCAAGTCCCACCACTACTACATGTGTTGTTAAGCACACTCAAGGAGCAGATGATGCTCCGGCCGTCACCAGTGCCGTGGCAGCTTGTGCAACAAACGGTGTGATTGAGTTCCAGGAAGGTGTCACCTATAACATCTGGTCGCCAGTCCACTTTGAAGACCTGGTGAATACTACCATCTCCATTCAAGGAAATCTCGAATTGCCCAACAATATTTCGGCAGTGCAGTATCAGGTCGCCAATGACAAGCACACTGTTGGCAACGGATATTGGTTCGTGATCACTGGTACCAATGTGGTAGTACAGGGAAATGACCGCACCGAAGAATGGGGCTGGATCGAGTGTTTCGGCCAGCAATGGTGGGAGCAGGAATCTCCCTCCTTCACGGTAGCAGATAGACCACATCTCATGTATCTCAAGCCTACAGGCGGTGTTGTTGACAGTGTCAAGGTCCACCAGCCAATCGCTTGGGTTATCGCTGTCAATGGGAAAGATATGGAATTGACTAACGTTCAAATCATTGCACTTCCTGACGATCCTTCTTCAGTCTTTCCATTCAACACTGATGGATTTGATGTTAGTGGTCAAGAGATCACTGTCAGCAATGCCTATGTTGTCAATGGTGACGATTGTTTGACCCTTAACAATAATGCTGCCAATGTCGTGTTTAAGGACTCATTCTGTGCCAATGGCCACGGTGTGTCAATCGGATCGCTCAATAGCGATGCCAATGTGTACAACTTCACCGCTGAGAACATCTACGTCAAGGACGCTTTGTACGGAGCACGATTCAAAGCGTACCTAAACGGAAATGGAATAGTCGAGAACATTCTCTACAAGGATTTCTATACTGAGAACTGCACCATCCCTATCTATATTACGCAGTCTTACTACGATCAGGAAACGAGCACTGCTAGTTCGGGACCCGCTACTCAGTGGATCGATCTAGTTGACTTCAACTTTACCGGTTTCCGGGGCACCATCAATGGAAAGACGCAATACAGTCAAGTTGATCTCTCTGGCACTTGGTGGGATGTACCTGGTCTTACTGGACGAGATGCTATTGTCATGCAGTGCCCTGCCGAGGCTGCCTGTGCTGGCCTCCATTTCTCCGACATTTATATCGAGGCTGACTACGATAATGAGCGGGCTACAGAAGTTTGGTGTGAGAATGGCGACGATGCCACTTTGGGTTTCAATTGCGTGAATGGCACTCTAATTTTGAATTAGCTCAACCCTACTTGTGCCGCGCCACAATAATCCCCGTCATTCCTGCCGCCAGAATTGCTCAAGCGATCACAATTATTTGTTTGCTGTAAAGAGTAGTAGATAGAGCGGTGTAACTAGGAAGTTCTAACGAGGATCTGGATATTAGTACTTTAGTTTTTCTGATATAAATAAAATAGGTCGCTCCTCAAGTCTCTCGCGACAGTTCAATATCGATAATTTCCGGACGGTTTCTCCTGTATTTCTTCAATATCAACCATGATTAATGGGAAGAGAGTGGCACTCCTAGGTATAAAATCCCAAATCCCCCATTAATAGCAGATAGTTGTTGCCTCAGGTAACTTACTTATAAGTCATTTACAACTGCTGATGCGGCTAATATAGAACTTGATGCACAAGAACGAAACCGAGAAGATGGCAGCATCAAAGAACAAATTTATCGCGGCTTGGTTAGAGGTATGGCTCTATATTTTTGCGCGTATGGGCATTGCTGTCAATTGTGATAGTATGAATTGGAACGCGCGACTTACATTGGGTGGCAGATGGAGTATATAAAGGGTTGCTATTACATTACTAGGAAGAGCTGATAAAATAGTATATATTCTAGAAAATTAAGAGACTAAACTCTACGCGCCTTTCTTCCTAAAGGACTGCCTTCCTTCATACCAGTGCTTAGGACTTATACTTAGGCTATATAGTAGCTATATAGTATCCTTCTACCAACCCATGAGATCACTAGGAACGGATGACTCTGCACGAAGGACCAGGAGCTGACCGAAGGCATCCACAAGAGAATAGCATATAACAATATAATACTTACCTCTACAGTTTGTGTAGTATTGTAATGGCGTAGTAACAATTATTCGACGATATTGAGCCGTTGATATGCGGGGTATATCCAAATGAGGTATATTTATCACGTGTGCCCGGAGATATTGTCCGCATTATTCCGCGGATGTAACCCAAATAGGTAAAACTAAACGAACGAGAACCCTGACAAATGATTTGTTCCTATATCTATTGCAACTGTGTCGTTCAGAGTCTTCCGGTATCAGTAGAATATATCATGTCAGTATCCAATGGATCTTGTCTTTGTGGAGCAATCACAGTAACAGTTCGAGGAAACCCCATAAAGAACTTTGCCTGCTATTGTCGTGATTGCAGGAAGAACTCCGGCTCCACTGGTCAATTTTTAAGTCAACTTAAAAGAGAAAATGTGACGTTTATTGATCCTCAGTCACAGCTGAAAACATATACAATCACCAAGACCAAAAGCGGGTTTCCCAAGCTTAAGCTTTTCTGTGGCCAATGTGGCTGCACTATCGGCACGATTCCTATGTTTCTGAAGGGCGAAATCGTAATGTTCAGAGCAGCCATTACCGACACTGGGTTTGACAAGTTTCTCCCGACATCTGAACTATTTGTGGAGGAGAAGGAATCATTTTTTGGTACATCTTGTGCGTTGCTGTAGGCACAGACTTACACGGAGCCCACACAAAGTTTATTGGTTGTCATCACAATGACACGAAAAGATTGCATGTAGCCATGAACTGCACTGTAGCGGGCAAAACAGACGAGCACAACTGGAAAGTTGCCCACGATTCGCTTCCACAATCCTCCAGATATACATAAATAGTTATCAAACCGACAACACAGCATAGTGCCAGCCTATAGGTACACCACTCGGAAGCGGTTAAAAAATGACAACATTGATACACCCATCATACTATATCTTTATAGCTGCAATTGCATTATTTCTCTCCAGTACTATCACCTTTTGTATCAGTTTTGTTCAACCAATTCACGGGTATGTCGGCAAGTCAAAATCATCGATGATCTCACGACTGCCGTTGACGATCACGCCCACTATAATATCGTTACCCGGGAGCACCTCTCCACTGGTGGGGTATAATTTCTTCTGTTCATAACTTATATGAATCACATTTGTTATGTGATATATAATAATTTAGTAGCTATAGATACAGCCAAAGATTACAGCTATACGGCTACCACTTATCCTGGCAAGGATAGCTTTCTATGCCCAGCAATTGAATAAAATTATCCATTCAAGGAAAATTTCCAATTGACTGGAAAGAGTGTATAGCGCTTGTATTTACTATTATTATTAACTGTTATTATTATTCGAGTTATTTATTCTTTTTCTTAGTTACTACTGTTTATTAACCAATGCCTGGTAGATCCCGTGGGGAAGGGCCTGTATTCTTAGGTTCTGTCACCAATGGAAAAGATTAGAAGTTTGCGAAAACCCCTCGGAAGTACTCCATCAACATCTATGGCCCTTCCCGTGGTATTTTCGAGTTCCGCCTCATCCATCTGTAAAAGTATTCCAACAAAGAGGTAAGAGCATCACAGATGAACGCCATGCAAATATTAGACACCTTCAGTGTATGGTTACGTATCGCGTTAGGGACACTGCATTGCGATCTCTTTACCGTCTATGCGAGTTTACATGTGCGGATGATGACATCATGACGGGTTATGAATGTGAGTACTTGTTTTTTCGCAGCGGAAGACGTTGGAAGCTTTGTAACATTCCTGACCCCAAAGAATCTGACCCCAAAATGTACGCGGTACTGGCTTGTATGGTGGAGGCACTCGTAGTTGCATTCAATTATCGCTTGGACCTTGGACTCCGACGAAGCGAGAATATGAGTGTAACCAAGATGCTGAAAACCAAGAAGTTTGTGCACGAAAAAGCCCCAGCTTGGGCTGCTTTAGTGCCTTCCTTGCCCGAGACACTTATGTTGAAAAAGCGACCTAATTCTTACGACTGCCAGTGCGAGTTGTTCATGAAGCGAAATATCGATGCCCAGGATGGCTACCTGTACACCATTTAAAGAAAGGGAGATCACCACTTTTACCCTAAATTGATTGGAAGATTTTTCTATCTACATAACTCTAACGTTAACTTAAAAAAACATTTATAAACATTTACAAATCGCTAAAATTTGCAATCTGAACGCACCAAAAGGAGCTAAACAACTCCATCTCTACCGCATCTGGCTCTGTAGGCATCTGCAACTTTGGAGATCTCACGATCTTTAAGGGCCGTGTAAATATTCTCTACCCACCGTTTGATCGTATCTCGTTTCAACGGTTGCCCTCGTTTTGTAATAATGCAGTGTAAAAGGGCCACGGAATCAGAGATATCCTTCGGACGGTCTTTGGTTGCAATGAGTTTAAGCTTCTGCAAGCAGCTCCATTCCCATTAGCAGCATAAATCACAATTTTCTTCCCTTGCCACAAAACCTGATTTTGTGCAATTGAAGCTTCAATCAACTGAATCTGTGCTCGACCTGCCGCATATACCCTGATACTGTCGTTTATCCACTGCTCATGAATTTTTTGTTCTTTAGCGATTCTTACTTTGGCATCGTGCAGCTTGGACTCAATTTGTGGTAGATTAGGAGTCCCAGGATCAATAATATAATCAATGTCCTCGGTACTAGCTCGATTCTGGAAATACATCAGTCCCGAAAAGCTTCCGGGTGATACTAGCCTTAAAGGCTCTGCTCGACCAAAGTTTGCTGATTTCCCAATCTCAGAGTCAAGCTGGTACAAAGCTATAGGTAATATTGCGTAGTACAGAGCTCATCTTTAGACATACCTCGTTGAAAATCTTGCCTGGATAACTCCTTTTAGGACTCATATTTGCTCCGTGTCATGTAAATTGAACTGAACCAATGATCATACTTATAATCTTTGAAAAGTCGTGCTGAAGTTAAGTGATATGTCGTTTCGCAACATTAGATGGCTAAAGTGAGTTGTTTATGTGACAGACTGCAGCTAAGTCCGTATGTGACTCGTAATATGAGAGAGACCGTTTCTACCCCGTGAAACTAGAAAAACGGCAAAACCCGGAGAAGGCTTGGATACACATCATTCCGGTATAATGTAGAGTTCGATAGAGTTCGATAGAGTTCGATAGAGTACTAGTATACCATTTGAAAGGTAGGCAGGAATGTTCCCATTTCTCTCGGCCGCCTGCGCACCGTACTTCAAGCTGCTTTTCATCCGGTATACGCCACATTTTCTAGTAGTGATGCCTTCAAGACCTAACACAGAGATAGATTTCTTACCTACCTGAGCCCTTTCTGATCAGTTTCCTCGTCTAGCATCAGTTCTCTCATTATGCACGTCAAGGATCGACATTGGAAATGTTTCCCCTGCAGGAGACCGGCAATCATTAGCTTTTTAGAGATCAGAAGAAATTAAAGTTTAATTACAGTTAGCGCAAAGAAAAAAGAAACCTTCATAGTATATTTCTAATATCACGTTAGCTACTCATAACTCCTCTAGTCAACATACAAACAGTGATCTACGTTAAGTTGATTCCCGTTTGCATCCATTGAGCGATTTCCCCACCATTGAGGAAAAGGGCGACTCGTTCCCGCTGCTCCCGCCACTGCAAACGAAAGAATGAACACCATGACTTGGGTGCCACCTTGCATCCCTGCTGAGATAAGATAGTTGTAGTCGGCAAATATCTTGGGATGGTATCTTCGAATATACCACTGGAAAGTGAATGCAATGATAAAGACGGTGGTAATTCCCGAGTTGATTCCAACCACGAGCCATCCAATGTTGGAAACCAAAATGGGAACGCTGATATTCCTAATGAATCGACTCTTGGGGAAAAATCGGTAAAGAATATAGAATGGAATGGGAATGATAAAGCCCAGCAAAAAGCTCAACGGAACCCACTGATACCGGCATCCCACAGAGTACATGTATTTTGGCAGTGCACCCCAGGTGATCCCCTGGGTATTGTATTGTTGCACACCTTGTCCTGACCAAAGAGTAGTTCCCTCAATGGATAGTAGGATTTCACGCTTGTTATCGACAATCTGGTTCATGATGATGTAATTGAAGATAGCTCCAATAACTGTGCCTGAGAACTGTGCTGCGAATGTCGACCGGGGAGAGAGCTTGACATATTGAGCGGTTTTCAGATCTGCCATCATTTGAAATGCCTGCGACACAGAGTTGTATCCGTACAAAGTAAAGTACATGTTTGCCAAAGGGTTTCCTGGCTTGATATACCCACCAATCATCTGAATGGTAGTCTGCATAGTGTTGGTGAATCCAAAGATCGCATTCAACCCGCCGAGGAATAATACCAAAAAGAACGACAACAGAACAGAAACAAGGAATTCCCACCACACAAGTCCAGTCTTTGCTTTGTACAAGCAAATCAGGGCTACAACAACGGAAAGTACTACTGTTGCTGTATACCACCATTGCGGCACCTCTTTGTACTTGAGCATGGCTCTGAAATGTTTATCATTATTAATTTCGGGAACAGATCCGTCTTCATTTAGACGGGAGTCCATTGCTCTTTGCTCCCAGAACTTCCACTGGAAAGTCCGAAACATGACCTTGAGGTTGCTGGGTTTCATCCACTCAAATGCAAACTTCATAACTTCCCAGTGATGCAGGCACATGAAAACTATGGTTGCCGACAGCGCCATATTCGTGGCTATCAGGTATACCACATAGGTAGCTGTGAGGTATGGCACACCTTGTTCCTCAAGTGCTGTCGTATTGAGAAAGTTCTGGGAATCCAAAATGGCAGTCTGGTTAAACAGGCTGTAATTTCCCGGGTGTGAATCATAGTTGAACAGTTCTTGAGAAAGAAATGGGAATCGCTTGGCATCCCAGATATTGCCATAATAAACTCCGAGGAAGATGCCCATACAGAGAAAGTATCCAAAGAACTGGTTGACTGTGGTCACCAAGGGCTGTACCATGGGAGACCCAATATAGTTCCAGTCAAGACAGATTGATAGGAAACCCAATCCTTCGTTTCCGTTGGCTCCTCCAAAGAGTCTAGACACGATGGCATTATTGGGTGCAGCAAGGCAGGGAACGGAGAAACCAACGAGCATGAGGAACATATACTCGGGTAAGATTTCATAGCAAAATAAGGCTGCAAAGGTAATGTAGAAAATCTTCAACTTTGGTTTTACCTTTTCCTTGCTTCTATGCAGCGTCTGGATGGTGGTGGCCATAGGCAAGCTGCTTGGATACATCATCTTTGTGGGATAGATCAAGCAGGTTCTGAGAACACCAACAAAGCCGTATCCAAGCAACTGCGAGCTAAAGCAGACAAAAATTCCGATAGCAGAGTTCAGAGAAGTGTTGTACCATAATCGTTGAACAGCAAGAACTTCGGTTCCCAAAGTACCAGCTGAAGCAGAGCTTGCCATGATATAAATCGCCGCATGCTCTTTTGAGTTGAATGGGTGTGGGTTCAAGTATTTGAGCCATCCTTTTCGAGGAATGAGACGAGACATAGCCTCACCTAGAACATAGGCGAGCATAAGGAGAAAGATACCGCTAACACTGATACCTTGCGGTTTGAAATAGTAGATTTCCTGGAGAACCGACCCAAAGACACCAATAGAAGTACCTAGAAACACAGTTCTGAACGTCCATGCTGGAGCATTTGGATCATCGATGTCATCAAGAACGTTTTGAACAATTCCTTCATTACTGTCCAAGTCTGCAAATGTTACAACATAATCCTTCTCATCATTCAGGGAATCACCAGAGTCATCTGGGATGTATTCAATAATGGCATCTTTCTTATCAGGTAGAGCTGTGGCCTGACTGACAGGGGCTTGATCTATGGATAGTTCCTCGACTTGACCCATGGTGGAGAGCTGCTTGTCACGAATCACACTCTCTGTAACTGCGACACTAGGGCTTTTTATACTTTATGTCGTTTAGGAATGGGATCCGGGCTGAGAGGCTGCAAACCAGCGTACCTACAGTGATACCAAGACTTTTTCGTGCCCCTCTTCCGATTATCTTTACTTATCTGGCTAACGCAGGCCGGTACATCATGAACAGCTGCATATTTGCTGTGAGATAGAAATGTGGCCTTGCTCTGAGGTAAAATGTCAGGTTGATAATACTGAAAGTTCGACTCAAGCTGGATCGTCATTCTTGCTCAAGCGAGGCCAGAAACACTAGTGGAATCATGCGAGTCTATTTGATTTCAACAGCTACGTTCATAAAGTTTTCGATATTTTCGGAAACACTCTCCGATACCGGTGCGGGGGATAGTCTCTCAGAACTCTCAGAAGATCCTTGATTGTGGTTGATTGTAACCTTTTCATGCAGGTTTCAAGAAGTTTCCGTTGATGATAGGAGAAAAGACAGTTGCCCGCTTATCTGTGAATCTTATCTAGTGTGATATGATATTGTGCTAAAAGACTTTTGGAGAGGTCCAGATTTTGCATTGCTCTACATTTTATCATCCTTGAAAACCACGTCAGATGCAGTTTCCAGGGGTGCTTTGAAACCCCGACCAATGAATTACCGTGTTACTGCGGCTTTGAGGAGTGGGGTTCCCCTGTCAACAAGAGAGGGCATCTATAGGTCCACGTGAGAGTCGCGCGTATGGTAGATCAGGGTACGTTATGCTTATTGTATTATCAAAGGTCGTAGAACAGCCAAATTAGCCGTAGGCTGCCGCTCCCACTGCCCTACATTAGGGCGATGAAGCGAACCTGCATGTGAATGCAAGACGTTATGTCGATCCTGATAAGAATACAGCGTAGTTTAGAGCACTAACCGCCTTTGCCGGGAGCATGAAAAAGTAAAACTGGCAAGACAACACCACCCGACGGAATATTGAAAGCTACAGCAACTCGAGTGTAATGAAAGTTAATTCATCTATGGGACTTAAACGGCTGTGCAGGATCCCGCCCTGGTTGTTAGTCTGTACTTATTGGGGGGCTTCTTTGGATCCACAGCCCAATGATTTTCGAGCAGGCTGCTCTTGAAACAAGTTCGCTCCACTTAAGCATAATGTTTGCGTGGTACCTTTCTCTAAAATCTTGAAGGTGACTTGCGAGAGTTGCTTCAATATTTTGCAGGTCTTTGAGAGGTTGTCTCTCTCACTTTAACTTTCTTCGTGACTTTTTGGGGATTATACACAGACTACGGGTACTACTAAATGTCATCAGCCGATCTTTCATGCGTAGTACCGAGCAGTTGGGTTCTGCTGTGTCCCAGGGTCCAGGATTTCAGGAGCTGCTCCTGACTCGAAAAGTCGACATTCAGACACATATCGCCACTTGCCGCCTACAACGGATGATTGCCTTTCAACACTGTAAAGTCCATTAATACTTGGCGGCTAAGCAAGATCTAGCAGGGGTCTCTTTTATACACTTTTACATTTTCAACACTTTGCGCATGCACGATCAAGGCGATATCTAAAATTAATATTAATAAAGAATCTCAGGGGTAAACGGAGTGCCGTTCAAGAAAATATACGATAATACAAGTTCGAGGATGGAAATTTTGAGCAACCTCATTCATTCTCAAATACATTTTATGCTTCAAACTGTTTTTCAAAGCACTCTATCAAATGTTACGACGTTTTCTCTTTCATCTATTTTCCCATACGTGCAAGCGCTAAACTGTATTTGGTATTGATCGCCTCCAGATGCGCAGATCTGCAACCTTAATTTTTAATGCACTAGGGTCCGTAAAGTGAGAAGGCACCGCAATTGAAGTGACTACAACGACTAAGATTAGGAAAGTTAAAGAAATTATTACTTACTACCAATTTACCCTTTAGCACTCACATAAATATAGTTCCCGTCGCAGCTCTGTTGTCGAATTAGAAATGAGCTCACGGGTAAATCGGCTTAATGCTTCGCCGGTTTCGCCTAACTGAGTGCTATCAACTTAACCCTGCGTCCAAAGTCTCGTCGAGTTGTATTTGACTCTTCCAATGGCAGTTTATAGCCGCTGAGGCTTTCACTGTCAGTTCTATTCAGTCTATTTCTTCTCTAATCTTTTATCTGTTTAATCTGAAACTTGGTGCCATGAGCAGCTATAAATGAAAGGAGAACGGTGCCAGCGCACTCTTCTGACTGAGTCTGGGCCTGAACCTGGCCACATGTTCTGTCAACTTGTTTCTTGCATGTTTTGAACGCAGAATAATGGAGAACTGGCGAACTGCTGTAGTCAAATTCCCGCATTACGTGACTATGGCGACTTTGACGTAATGTTGTACTCGCTTTTGACAGTCCAAAGATAGGATTATTAAAGATAAGACTAGATTATTAATGGCAACTTGCTCAGAGAAATAATCTTTGAGGTACTCAGCAATCGACAACTCTGACGATCCCAGTATCGCCCATGATGATAGGACTAACTCCGTGGTCCACATTGATCATCGTGACCGGTACATCGCGCATATAACGATTAACCTTTCTGTTAGTGCCATTTTCTCAACGGGCTGTCTTCTAAATATATAGAAGCACGCGCAAGTTGAGACTCGAGGCTCTTGTGGAGCGAGAGGCTGAAACTATCTCCCGCTCTGGCCGAGGTGGCGTTGTGTCAGCCTACTTAACGTGGTGTAATTTGAACCGCTTCGAAGAGATCAATTTAAAATGTAGACCATTTGTCTTTCAGTTCAATTTACACTACAGTAAGACATGTCCGCGCAAAAGTATAGAACAGCGGCCATCAAAGCTTTTGACGTTCTTGATTGGGAAACGTTTCGAGGCTTTCCGGGCGCATACTCCATTAGAGAAAACGGACCAGTCAACATGACGTACTCCGGCACCACAATTCCGATTTTCAATGGTAGTTTCGAGTTTTACCTCCTCAAACTCTCGAAGATGTGAAAGCACCTTTGAGTTTCTCAAAACCAACTTGGATGCTTTGGACAAGATTCGTGTGGGAGGTACGCTCTTCTTCGACATCACCGTTCTTGAAGAAGAAGGAGTATTGAAAGACGATATCAGAGAGCTCGCCAGTCATTTTGATATTGAATTCAATACAGGCGCCACCATGGTATACGAATCTTTACCGTATCCGGAGTTTGACACCGGAGATTTGAAGACTGTAAAAATCGAGAGTGAACAAGAGTTAAAGTCCCTTTTCCGACTGCCTTTGACCACCACTGGCATGCACTTTGACGAACATCTGGATTTTGAGCCGGGTGTCGCAGCATGGCCAAAGTTTTACAGCTACAACGGCTACATTGATGGCAAAATGGTTATCACCGCTACAGCCATAGCATTAGACGGAGTGATTTATGTCTCTACCGTCCATACTGATCCTGATTATAGGGGACGAGGGTATGCTACTATTATCACGAAACACTGTTTGCAGGAGGCGTACAGAGCCACTGGATTCAAGGTCACCGTCATCCATGCCAGTACAATGGGTGAGCGTATCTACACAAAGATCGGATACAAGAAGATTGGAGAGACAGCGAATTTCTTTTATAAGTCCTCTCTTCCGTCAATAGAGGCTTGAGGTAACTTTATGATAAGATGTTAGCTAGACAGTAGTTATATCAATAGATTCTTGTAATTCCGATCGGTGCCCGTAGGAGTGGTAAATGCTTGGAGCGTGCAACCGTCGAATAGGCGTCAAATATCGCATGAGAGTGGGCCGAGCTCGGAAAGTCGACAAGTGAGGTACTATATGAGATGCATAATTTTGCGAGTATAGACCAACAGTGCTGAATTCAGGCTGAGATAGCATTGCTTCTTCATGAGTCCGCTTTCGTCCAACATAAGTTGCAGGCTCTTCTACTGAAACGCACAAGGTTCCCGAAACCATTGCAACAGAAGTTGACGAGTTCTGTAAAGCATTCACTCTCAAGCTAGAGTTACAAACGTATTGACTACACCAGTAGCTCAGTCCTAGATGGGTGATAAGAGCATCGATGCTGATCCCATTCGGGGGCTGTAGAGATAGCGCAAGTTTATCGAAAGTTTCAACTTGAGAAACAGCACAGGTGGAGCCACTGAAATGGATACGAAGCGCACCATTCTCTGAAGCAAATGAAACTGCATGCGGAAGATGCACTTGCAGCATTGAGTCGTTTTCCGCGCTCTTACAAATCAGAACCAGGCTGTTATCATAAATGGAAAAGTATGCCGGACAATTCACCGGAGCCAATAGGTCAATTTTAGCAAGAGCTTCTACATTTTCATCCAGATATGTTGCAATTGAATAAAGATCAGTCTTGAATAAAGTTTTGTGTGGCCATTTGAAGATATGACAAAGAGCCCCGTATGCCATGGTATGCAGCATGAGTAGGGAAAAAACTCGGAGAGCCAAGTCTTTCGACCTGATAATGATATGTTTGAATAGATCAGAGCGTCCACGTATGCAGTGGCTCATGTAATGCTTAAAGTATTCGTGCTTGTTGTAAATCATAAGAAGAAACTGTGCTGTTGTCCAGTCTAAACAATTTGAAAAAAGCAACACGATTGATAGCTCACTCAATGGTGGCAGTGATGGCTTGTGAGCTGGAAAACGCTAAGAAACCGTCTAGCAAACATACTGACAATAGACGAGAATAGGAAGGGTTTTCGCGGATCAACTGTTGGAAGTGTTGTTTCCATATCAAATGCTGGTGAGACGAGAATGATTATATTACAAACAAGGATTTGACATACACCTCTGGTAACTCTTTGCCCTCTGCTCTCCCAGAAGGTGTCATCCTGAGAGAGCTGTGCATTCGGTGCTTTATCTTATGAGCAGATGAATTTTTAGAATTGTTGCCCAGCGTGCTGGCGCTTAGCTAGGATTCACATCAAACTGGTATTAAGATGGTAACAATTTCGTTGATTGCGTGTCAACCTACTTTTATTCATAATTGATATGAATATTACAGTTTGATTTGGCTGGATTAAGCTACGAGCGTGATACGAAATTACAAGGTTACTGAAAGGATTGATGAAGATCTTCGAAGGTTACTAGATACATATATATCTGGATGAGCGCATATCATTGCCTAATGGAGAAATAGAAACGGAGCAGAGCAGGTTGCTGCAGGATGAAAGATGCAAATGATATCTTGAATTTTGAATATGAAAAGCTATATACCGATTATTATGCTGCAACTACAGTAAAAAAATACAAAATATTAAAATACTAATTTGTCGCTTTCTTTCCTCCCTTATTTTGATACTGTAATCCCCATTAATACCCCCGCCTAGTCCGTCTCCCTATCGCTAATGGAGCACACCTACCAATCCGCAAATGAACGCTCCCCAACCCACCACTGTTCTCACATTATGAAAGTGGAACCATTTATTGAGTAAAACATAGAAATTCTCGGCGTCGTTATCAGACTGTTCCATGAGCCTGTTATTGCCCATCATCACAAACAAAGTCCAAGGGCCCGGCACAGCAATCAAAATAGTAGCAGCCAAGAGCCAGTCATTTCGAGTCTTGTAGGAACTAACAGCTCCACTGATAATAGCTATAAGAGTGCTTGCAATGGCAGTTGTTTTACCAGACTGGTACATAGCATTCCACGTGTCTCTTGGCCGATTGGACGAGTTCACAATTCTCCTAATAGCATACGAATGGAAAAATGCGATACCGGCGAACACTCCAGTGCTAAACAGAAACACTCCTTCTGCGAATAAGGTGCCGTTCATGTTGAATGATTATTGATTAATGGAATTGGAATTGATTTGAGATAATAGTAAGAAATTGTATACAAGTGAAACAAAAAAGTACGCCACCTTGAGAGAATAGCGTTAACTAACTGGGGCCTAACTGGGGCCTAAATAAGGTCGAACCCTCTATGTTCGGCAATGCACTGATCTACTGATCTACTGCCTGATTTCTGAATTAAGAAAACAATTACATAACCCATTACTACCCCTTTTGTTACCACGTGACTCAAACCTCTTCCGACCCGCTAAATCTTTCAACTTGGGTATCTGACTATTCCTATCTGTCATCTGGTGAATTTTCGTACCGTAAAACATGGCTGACGAATTACCCAATCGGTTTGCCAGGTTGGGTCTGGCAGATGCCAAGATCAAAGAAATCTTGAAAAATGACAAAGTCGCGGCCGCTTTAAGCGAAATCGCCCAGGACGTCGAATCGCTGGGAGGGGATAACAGCAAAGCTGCCCCATTGCACAGTTTGGCGAGTCTTTCTCGCGACGCCACCGACGATCTCAAGAGCCCTAGAAAGCTCATTGTCGAGGGAATTGTAAACGGGGACATTAAGTCCAATTTGCAGCTCGAAAGCGCCTGGAAATATGTCGTCCAACACGGCAGCGGCACTACTACGAAACAGGGTCTCAATGAGGCTGCAGGTGTAGGCGTTGTGGTTCATGAAGAGGACATCCGACGAGAGGTCGCCAAGTACATCGAGGAAAACCAAGCTGAAATTGAGGAAAAGCGATATAAAGCTGTTCCTTCCGTGCTGACTGGGGTCAAGAACATCCCCAGTCTGAAATGGGCAAATCCTGGTTCTTTCAAGCCAATAATTGATGAACAGATTCTAAAATTATTGGGTCCCAAGGACGTGCGAGATCTTAACAAAGCCAAGGCTCCTGCCAAGCCAAAAGGTGGAGCAGCTAAACCTGATAGTAAGGCTGCACCCAGTGGATCCAACAACAATGACTCAGTTTCCCCTGCTGTCAACGCTAGATCGATGTTCACTGAGGGATTCCTCGGAGCTCTGCATAAACCCGGTGGGAACACTCAGCTTTATCCCGAGCGAATGAAGGAGCATCTGGCTTTCACAAACGGTAAAGTGTTTACTCGATTCCCTCCAGAGCCTAACGGATATCTGCACATTGGCCACTCCAAGGCTATTGCTATCAACTTTGGATACGCAAAATACCACAATGGAGAATGCTACCTACGATTCGATGACACCAACCCGGAAGCTGAAGAAGAAAAGTACTTCACGGCCATTTTGGATATGGTGGACTGGCTCGGTTTCAAACCGTTTCGAATCACATACTCCTCTGACTACTTTGACCAGCTCTACGCACTAGCTGAGAAGCTTATCGAAAGAGGACTTGCATATGTCTGTTTCTGCACTGCAGAACAAATGAAAGCATATCGAGGTGTAAACGAAGATGGTACTCGAGGAGGAGAGCGAAAAGCCTGTCCCCATAGAGATGCCACAGTTGAGGAGAACCTCAAAAACTTCAGAGCCATGCGGGATGGAAAATACGGAAAGGGTGAGGCGACTCTGCGTATGAAACAAGACCTCGACAACCCAAATCCTCAGATGTGGGATCTAGTCGCTTATCGAGTGCTCAATGCCACACACCATAGAACAGGCGACAAGTGGAAAATCTATCCTACTTATGACTTCACTCACTGCTTAGTCGATTCTATCGAAAACATAAGTCACTCACTGTGTACTATTGAGTTTTTGTTGTCTCGAGAGTCATACGAGTGGCTTTGTGACGCTCTGGCAGTGTACAAGCCTTGGCAGCGAGAGTCTGGACGACTCAATCTTCAGGGTACAGTCACCAGTAAGCGAAAGATTTTGAAGATGGTCAACGAGGGAATTGTCAGAGGATGGGATGATCCTAGATTGTTTACTCTGGTAGGCATTCGACGAAGAGGTGTACCCCCCGGAGCTGTGCTCAACTTCATTGCCGAACTCGGAGTGACCACCTCTAACAGCAACATCCAGGTTGTGAGATTTGAGAGCTCTATCCGAAGATATCTGGAAGATACTGTTCCCCGACTCATGATGATCTTGGATCCGGTGCCTGTTATCATCGACAACCTTCCTGAGGACCACCTGGAAATGATCTCTGTTCCGTTTAAGCCGGGTACGCCCGAGTTTGGAGAACACGAAGTTCCCTTCACCAAGAGGATCTACATCGATAGAAGTGATTTCCGAGAAGAAGCTTCCAAGGATTACTTCCGATTGGCTCCTGGCCAGTCAGTGGGTCTTCTTAAGATTCCTAAAAACATCCGAGTCGTTGATTACAAGAAAGATGCCAATGGCTGTGTCACTGAGATTCACGCTCACTATGAAAATGATGTACCCTTCAAGAAGCCTAAAACATATATCCAGTGGGTCGCTGACTGCCCATCCAAGGGTTCACCCGTTAAGCTAGATGAGGTTCGAATCTTCAAGCCATTGTTCAAATCCGACAATCCCCTAGCCAATCCTGATGGATATCTTGCTGATATTAACCCTGATAGCGAAGAGGTTATCACCAATGCTATCGTCGAGCCCGGCTTTCATGAGGTCAAGCAAAAAAGTCCATGGAAACTCCCAGGGCAGGAGGATATCTTGTCCGGTAAAGAAGCCAAATGGGCACCAGAAACTGTTCGATTCCAGGCTCTGCGAGTGGGCTATTTCTGCATGGATGGTGATAGCAAGGATGACAAAATTGTTTTGAACAGAATTGTTTCATTGAAGAGCAGCGAGTAGCTTGATAAAGATAGTGTTCTATTATATCTGTTCATAGTAATTATTAGTATACATGTTAATATTATATGTTTTCATAAGTGCATTAAGGTGGTCGTGATCTCCAGCTCAATCATTTCTTCGTAAACCTTTGAATAAAAATACGCTCTTCTTACCCCGAAACTTTGACCTTATTGACGCACTCGACGGTAGAAGAGTGTCAGAGTCGAAAAATGAGTTTGTGGTTGTGGTGGAGATAGAAGTTGCGTAGGACGCTGTCTTGGATGCTGTCCGCGAAGTGTATAGCGAACCTCTGGGAATATACAGCCCACTGGAAACAGTAGGAGCTAGGGGAGTAGGTGGTAATGCCGGAATAGGTTCGTTGAGAGTAAGCTGGGGTACCTCAGATCCGATAAATGAATCAAAGATGTCATTCCAACCCGAGGGATCTTTGGCAAGATCTTTTTTGAAATGGTATTGAAGCTCTTCGTGGCTGTCGGTGCGACCGACTGACGTTGCCGGTGATGACAGGTGGTTGGATCGTAGAGAAGTAGGGGTGGACGGCATTGATGGCGTATTGTCATCAATTGTTGCGGGCTGTGGTGCTTGGTTAGCATACAAGTAAGATTCCAAAGCTCGAGTGAGATTGACCACACCCTGTCTGTCTTGCCGTAGAGCCTGAGGGATATCAAGGTCGTGGGGATTCGACATATTAGGGGCTAAGTCGACGAAATTCAAAACTTCTTCCGTCACTTGCAGCTGGGTGAACTCCTTGTAAACAAATAGTGTCCTCTCAGCATCTGAACGCATCAGGCCGAAGAAGTTCTGTAGGGAATATACCAAGGCATAGTTGAGGAAATTAAATAGAGAGGATATATCAATGGCCAACAGATTGTAACAGGCATTGCATATGGGGTCACGGAGCAGTTCTGGAGTGAAAATGCAGTCCAAAATAAGTCTAGTTTGGATGAGTGCGCATTGAGTTTGATCCAGCAGCTCAGTGGCAGTTTTCGAATTCGTAGCCAGTGAAAGAGATAGGTTAGATGCACTGTATGGGGAGGTGGTGTGTGACGAGAGAATGCACTTGTATCGTTTCTCTCGGATCAAATCCGATTTCAGTTTGTTGTAGTTCAGCAGCCGCTGGTTCAAATAGCGATTGTAAGCTACAATCAACCGAGTCTGAGGGCAGGAGAGCGGCCAGTTATCTCGAATGTTTGGCAGCACAAAGTACTTATTGCAGTAAAAGGCAAGTACTGCCGAACGCGAGTTTAATGGTAACGAGATATCGGAGAATATATTCGTATGGAACACAATATGGGCCTTTATAGACACTTGGGGAACCTGACTAGTGAGCCTGGGATCCAGGGCATTGAACAGATTAGTCAATTGCGCATGATTTAGGTAGTTCTGGAGCAAGAAATTGGCAATAGCCAAAGTATACTTTTCTTTGGTCGGTCTATCTTTCGACCTTGTAGCGGCTTTGATGTCGCGGGATATAATGCTGATAGTGAAAGTTGACATGGAGGTCATGATTGTATCAAATCTGCATCGTACCGGTTTCAAAAGCCTTTTAAACCAAACGGTTATATTTTCCAAGCCAAGGTGAATCGTTTTATGACTTTCTGTTCAAGCAGAAAAAAAAATTTAGATCCCCTCCCCCCTGTGATCGATCTGATAATGAAGCAAATGTAATAGACAGCAGAGACTTTTTCTCAATCCAGGTAACGACATTTTGCACCGATCTAGTATTCAATGTTGAAGATTAAATGCATATGTAGCGATCGGGGGATTGTGTGAACCAATTAATCAAGTGAGAATCCATTCCGATGGAGGAAAAGCGGAGAGGAGAAAGAACGGGTGATTGCGGTGGAAAGTGAAGATCGAGTTTGACATGTTGGAAGGAGATGGAGTACGCAGTTATAAAGTATAACACGAACGAGGCCCTGAAACAAACAACTTTGAAACAGTTCTACATGAATTCTGAACCCTCAATTTCTCTCTCGACTTCGCACCCCAGTCCATGCACCAGGTGGCAGGGTACATGGATTGGCCGGTTGTACCAAATCCTGGATGAAAATCCCACCGTTTGAGTAATGATCGTTGAAAGTGAGAGATGTGAGATATGAAGGAGACGTATGTGCTGTTGGTATTTATCAGGGAGAAAAGTGTCAGAACTGGGGGTTTTCTATGGATTGATTTGAGTGTAGCTCTTGATTGACCGTTGAGAGTTGGATTTAGTTCTCATCGCTGCTGTTCAGGTCGCAGGAGCTCCGCACGGCACGCATATGAGAGATAGCTGCTTACCCGAGAATGTTAGGATCAGCTTGAACGCATAACGCATCAAAATGTTCATACAGTACTGTATTATAAATTTGCCTCTGATAGACTGGACCATATCATTGATGATTGACACTTGAAAAAAGTACAATATAATAATGCGAAAAAATTCAATTGGTGGTACAAATATTAAGTAGTGTGCATAGGGATATAGTGCGTGAAAGAGCTATGGGAATACGGTATATGGTGGTAGTAGAGTTTGGAAAAGATTTAATGGATATCCAAGATCAATAATGTGAGATAAAGCCGATCGGCATGTATTCCAAGTCAATTCAATTGTGGGGATCATGAGCTTAGATTGATTGAAGATCATTTATAGTCTTGTTTCGTGAGCTTAATTGATCGAAGATTAGCACGTTTAAACACCTTTTAACATACTTGAGCACCCGTGTGATTTATCGGCCGTGAACGGTGATAAAGAGTCAGTTGAGCCCATTCCGAGTCATTAGCATTAGTACTAGAGACGATTATCTGGCACTTACCACATATCAAGTTGGCAAAGCTGAGGTAGAACTCAACCTGTGCGACACGAGAAGAATAGGTATGACTTACCAGCTTACCAACTGCTAACTATAGACAAGGTGCAAGCAAAGCAGCGATATAAGTTTGGTCTGTGCCTGGTACCTGTCGATTCATCATTAGTCTTAAAGTAATTTGAGTGAAGGAGGGATGCAATAACAATGTATTAGTGGTCACTACAGTGCAAATGGTTCCCAGCTAGAGCATACAGACAATTAATACATAGACAGATTGACATATGTATTCTCAATAGCACCAGTAAAATGCCTTGAATTAAATCGCAGTGTACATTTTCTACATTATCTTTCACTACTGAAGACACCGCCCATACTGTGATCTCTTAATCCCTGCTAAATGTCGAAGTACTTAGTAAAGGAACCTTCCAGATATAATTTCGGGGGCTCTCCCATCCTCCACCTCCCTACCCCCATGGGTCTTCGGTAAGCATCCGATGTCAAATGATATCTGATTACACCCACACTAATCCTTCTCGAACAAACCCCTGACATCGGTCGTTTAAAACCACTCATTTGTGCATCACCTTCACCCCTGATATGCATCTGATTTCGCCATTTTCTGCTGCCGTTTGGCCCACTTCTTGCTTGCCCCTATATTTTCCTGGGGGACCTCCACACAGTTTCCACACCATCTTCTGTCAACTCACGTGCGGCTCCCTCATCAACGTTGCAAATCGTATCATTATCCGGGTCTGCTAGCGATTAAATCGTTATCTTTTATATAATTTCTAATCGTTACTCGATCGAGAATAGTTGGAGATTTTTATATATAAAAAGTCGTCTGGAAGGAAACTAAAGGGCCTTGTGACTAAAGTTTTCAATAACAAAAGCTCGGCTAAAGCCAGTTTTTTTTTTTTCTTTTCGTGCGGAGTAGCTACCGGAGTCGTTAAGCTCGTAAAAGAACCCGTCCGGTCAGTCATCCGCTTTTCGGAACCTGTCTACCGGTCAGTTCAAGGAGCTGCCAAGAAGCAGACGGAGAATTTTTATAAACAAAGCGCTACAGTGATCGGTGTAGTTGTCAGCAATACACATTTCTTATTTGAGAAAAAGTTCTTTTCTGTGTGGTTTTATTTATTTGATTTTCACAACCCGGCCGAACTTTGATCCGCTTCAACATGACGGAAAACATATTTGAATTTAATGACCAAAAACGTACCCTGGCAGGAGAGCCCAGTACATCTCGTATAAAAGCAGAAAGCAGTCCACCTGTCCACCACGACATAACAACCCCCGAACTTGAAGAAGACATGGAGGCTGGTGCGTCGACAGGAGCAACTTCCATCATTGCTCCGTTCATGTCAAAATATCTTCCTCAGGATCGTGCAAACTACTGCTATCGGCATAATCCAGATGCTGCTTACACCAGGCGTGCGGACGCCAAAAAGATGAAGGAGCTGCAGGATAGCTTGGATATGCTGGACCCCAAGGACAGAGAGGCTATCACTCATGTGTGGTCGATTTTCTCGGCCGCTCCTGCAAACCAGAGGATTATCGTACTGCAAGGGTTACTTACGCAATGCTGTTTCTCCCAGTTGTCCACTGTGTCATCGATGGTCAAGGAGTTGATCAGAATAGATTTTGTCAGCGCGCTGCCCACTGAGCTTGCATTCAAAGTACTGTGCTATCTGGACACTGCATCTCTATGTTCCGCTGCACAAGTATCACAGCATTGGCAAAAACTGGCTGACGACGACATTGTCTGGCATAGGATGTGTGAGCAGCACATTGATAAGAAGTGCACAAAGTGCGGGTGGGGACTGCCCTTACTAGAGAAGAAGAGACTGAGAGAAAGCAAAATCAAACTTGAAGCTCGAAAGAGAGAACTGATTGGCGAGGGCCGCTCTTCAGCTCAAGAGCTGGCGGGCCAAACTCAAAAACGAAAATTCTGCGATATTTCAAGAGATGGGGAAACTATGCCTATGACGGAGTGTGGGCCAGAAACGTCGCCTGTATCCACTACGTCCTCTAGAGCTGCTTCGAAAAGTGCTGCTCTGCGAAACATTTTGGAGGATACAGAGACAAGCAGCTCCCAACCGTCAAAGGTGACGGTGGCTGTCTCTGAGACTGCACTGCTGGGTCCCCCAACAAAGAAAACTCGGCCCTGGAAGGAAGTGTACAGCGAGCGGTACAAGATTGAGCGAAACTGGAGAAACGGCCACTACAAGATCAAGGAATTTAAGGACTCGAATTCGGTGTTATGTCTACAGTTTGATGAACAGTACTTAATCACTGGAACATACGATGGCAACGTTAAAGTGTGGGACGTTGAAACCGGACAGCTGGTCCGCACTCTGAAGGGACACATCCGAGCCGTCAGTGCGCTCAAGTTTGATTCGTCCAAACTAATCACCGGTTCTTGGGACCGGACTGTGCGAATCTGGAACTACCACAATGGAGAATGTATTTGCACTTTCAGAGGACATGAGCAGAATGTGCTGTGTCTGGATTTCGACCAGAAACTTATTGCGTCTGGCTCAGCGGACACCAACATCAAAGTGTGGAATTTCGAGGAAAAATCATGCTTTACCCTTCGAGGTCATAAGGAATGGGTGAACTCGGTCAAGATCCACTCTGCGTCTGGAACTTTATACTCCGCTAGTGAGGATATCACTGTAAGAATGTGGGACCTGCATACCAAGCAGTGCATCAAGGTGTTTGGTGGTCCTGGAGAACCCCTGGGGCACGTTGCTCAGGTCCAGGTTGTGCTTCCCTTGACGTTGGATCACCTTGAGGGAGAAGAGGAACATTGGAGTCGGCCCGTGGTCAAGGACTCAGGCCGAATCCGGGAAGATGCATATTCTAGCCGTGAGGATGTCGTACAGGATATTGCGTCGGTCGATGCCCACGGTAGCACCCGTGTTGTTTTGACCGAAGAACAGAAGCGGCGAGTCGAACACCGTCCTACCCATTTGCTGACATCGTCGTTTGATAATACGATCAAGCTATGGGATATCAAGACCGGGCGATGTGTGCGTACGCTGTTTGGCCATGTTGAGGGTGTGTGGAGCATTGCCGCTGACAATTTCCGGATCATCAGCGGGGGCCATGACCGGTTGGTAAAAGTGTGGGATCTGCAGAGCGGCAAGTGTTGGCATACGTTTAGTGAACATACGAAGCCGGTTTGCAGTGTTGGGTTGAGTGATACCCGGTTTGCCAGTGCGGGAGACGATGGTGTGGTGAAGATGTACTGTTTCGATCAGTTTGAGTCAACAGGCAACTGATCCGGGACTGTACGAGTTTTAAAGATGAAATATTAAAATATTTATTCTGTATAGTATTTATTTAAAATGGTAATACATTGCTAATGTGCAAAAACGATTGAAGCAGGGCTGAGGAGGTGGTGTTCTCAACTGTACAAGCTTCCAGAAATGCTACGCTAAACAGGTAACGGGAGTGCTGTTCATTGACCGTACAATAAGCGCAACGTTACAGAGGTGCTGGCTTAGCTCTAAGGTGTGTTGCAGCGGCTTACAACTTCTGTCTCTATAGTATACTGTCTGTGTCCACTGTCGGTTCCCGTCGTATTGAGTCAGGATCTACCATCAACCTGTATGCCCTTCAACCCGTATACACTATATGGTTATATTAAACTATGCTTCATTTCTATAGGCCCGTTTTTGATTTATTTATCCTTCAAAATGACTCGCAGGACGCATCATCGTTCCGTTCAGCGATCACTTACACGCCTCCACGCCTCGAAGGTTCTCAAACACCCTTACATGTTTACTGTAGTATGTACCACGGATGCTGTTGAGCCGTTTGCAAAAAATATTCATTTGTTGTTTACACACAGCTAATAAAATCTACTTGTACGAGTGCGACATGTTGGACGGATTCTTACAGGAAAACCGTTGAAACAGAAAAACTTTTACTGCCAATCTTTAAGCAGAAAATTTTTTTTCACCGTGCCGGTTTCCGTATTATACTTAACTCATTTTTTCTTTCACATCTCCGACTTTGACTACCCCTCACATCTCCGATAAGCTTGCTGAAAAAGTCTATCAAACTTCATAGAGTCCCGTAGGTGTTGCTCCCTTTTCAGTAATGAAAAACACGGGTAGCATCACCCATTTCTCCGAAACCCGGATTAACTTAGTTTGCAGGAAGCAGGCATATGCCGTCGATCAATCAATGCGTCCTGCAAGGTTATAGTCTGAGCTTATATTAGCTACAAAATAGGCTTGTTATCGATACAGAGAATGGTGCGATAAAAAAGACGATAAAATGGGACGGTGCAGCTGCACACGGGTAGATTGGGTAGACACGGGTAACTGGCACTGAAAGGGAAGGTGATACATGTACCTACCATAATCAATTCCTATATGGCCCAAACTAGAAAGCACAGACGGTTGAGTTGATTATTACGGTGTGATACAATTAAAGGCGGTGACGTTATTTGATTGTGCCAATATTACATTCTTATTACGCACACTCACCTGAGACTGGTACTCTCACTTGGATTTGGGACCTCCTTGGATGTCAGTATTGATTGATCAGTGGATTGATGTTGGTACCACACGTGAGAATCCCCACTTTAGGCAGCAGCTGCTCGCAGCTTTTAGTTTCAAGGTTAGTTTAATTGTTTAAAAGTGTTTACACTAGTATGAATCAGTAGAGATAAACAAACGATCACTGAAATTAGCGGTGGTTTTGGGAATAGTGCAAAATGCAAAGCCGCCCACCCTAACCAGCTGCGAGAAATGATCTTCAGTGATCTCCACTGGTAGCTGGCTGCTAATGCAAAGTGTAGTCGTAAAACGCGATGCAAGGCACGTAAAGGCGCGGTCGATCAAGTCGCTGATCTGATGTGGATCTTGTAGATCCTGTAGATCAGTAAATCCTGGCTCAACATTTTTTTCTTACGGCACCAGGTAAATCACTGTGTATTAGGAAAAAAAGAGGCGAATGAAAGAGAGAGATAAAAAAGCCAGTGTGAAGCGACAGCACGGCAATGTCAAAGACAAAAGAAAGAGAGTGGAAATAAAAAATTTTCTGGTTGGATCGAACAGTTCGATCATCTCATTTTTTAATTTTTTAATGTCGCAGCCCTCGGATATGAAATCACGTCATTACCTAATAGACAATACACTGTCCGAGAGGTCGGTTAAAATTAGCATGGTTTGTACAATGCAATAAAGTGTACGTACGTACCTACCTCCGATCCCGTGAAACTTGGCATTGAGTACAGTATATCGCTGTATATCAGTGTACATCGATGTAGGATAGCTGTAAGGTAAATACAGTCGCACTGATGCACCAAGAAACCAAAGAACGTAACTGCAGCGTATATCTGAGATCGCAGACCCTAAGCTCACAACGATCGTCGGATCTACATAACTACCGCCACGCTAGGTTCCTGATAGGCATGGCATACAGTAGTGTTTATCCGTAAGGCTGCGATGAGAATGAGAATGTTGGGAGAACTTATGTGATTTTGAAACTCTGTGTCTCGAGTGGATATAGTTAGTGGTGATTGAAGGAATGTTTTTCAAGTCTAAAAAAATACGTTCTAAAAAACACGTAAACACTTAGTACTCCACCAGTTATACTGTACCTTTGTTTGCTCTCACAAAATGACCAGGATGTACACTGTAGAATGTATGTATGTCGCCTGTATAATACCGGCGAAACACGGCGACCAGTTCAGCTCCGGCGGTCTGTACGCGTCTCTTTCCTGCAACCAGGATCAATACAGTGCATAGCTGGCTGGCTGGCTGCTGTTGCTGCTGCGTCGAGGTGGACTGTACACTTTTAACCCCTCTCTCCGTTGATCATCGTCTTCGTTGGCTTGGCCACATGCTAACCAATCACAGCCGAAGGAGGTGCGGGGTAAGGCGATTATTTAGCCGCACGACCCAGTTCAAGAGATATGCAACTGATAAGGTTATTTTCTTCACCGGACCAGGTTTTACCACGGAGGATGACTGCCACAGAAAGAAGTTCTGGGTACAACGGTAGAGTAGAAGAAGATGACATGATGTCAACACTAGTTGACGTGCTTTTAGTCACATAGATGACTTTGTCAAATATTAGTGATAGTTAGTATAGCTTGATTTCTAATAGACTCACACGGACCGGAATAGCCCGACTCCCAGACTCTCTCACAATAATGAGTGACTACGTCCCATGGACCCCTAACCCCGAAACGTGGCTGCAGGCCCAGAAATAATATGCAATAGAGCACATAAACTGAGCCTCGATACATCTCGGTTGCTTTTTTACGTAACCACCACTCTCGCATTACCTCATGGCTAAGTTAGTTTAAGGAGTTACCTGGCTGTAGACTCATAGGATCCATTAATATTAAACGGAATTTAGTAAATGATAAGAGCCTCTGTCTGATTGCCAAGGCGCAGCGGAGATTGTTGTTGATTTAAATCTTTAGCGTGGAATATCTTTTAGCAAAGAGCAGGCAGCAAGTGTTTCCAGCAAACTGTGTATATCGTACTGACTGATTGATTGGCCAGTAGTTGCTGGAAAATTCCTAATAGCCATTGGAACGATAGCCCAGCGAGTTTTTCCGATCCGCCATTGGCGCTGCACTTCACATCACGCAAGAAAAAGCAATACCTCTTGCCAATAAAAAGTAAACCTGTCAATCAAATTTTTTTTTGCACACCATTCCCTAAAAAAAGCACCTGTTGCAGTTTAGGTTGACTAGTATATATATCAAACAACGAGGCTATCTTTGTAGAGATAACACTAGTAGAGAGTTTGTTGTCAGAGAGGACTTTGAAGGTAAGTGAAAAATGCTTTGAAGAGGAAGAACGTGTCAAGAGTAGTAGAGTGGAAAAGGATCTGTCTCGAAAGGTGTTGTTCTGGTTGCTGCTGCCGTAAAAGCGAAGCAACCAGGACGTCATACGATATTAGATTAGACAGGGAAAAGGTGTCTCGAGGAACAAAGGAGGCAAATGGGAAGAAAAGAGAGAGAGAGAAACGGAGAAGAAGAAGAGCAGAAGCAATAAACGTAGAGACGACAAAACAGAAAGACGACAAACAGACACAATAACAGAACCTACAGAACAAGGCGTAGTAGCGGCGACACAGATGAAATGATGATGATTGAAGAGATTAGATAAACACGGAATGATGAAACATGATTTGTGATCAAAACTATTCGAAAAAAGGCATGACTCATACCAAAGAGCAATATTTGCTGCTTAATACTTTGTTCTGATACCCAGTTTACTCAGTTATTCAGTTTACTACTTACACTACAGCCTTACGCGACCCTTGTCTGTGATGAGCCTCGAGCGGGCCAAACGGGTGGGGGCTGCCGGCAGCTGGCGGTGGGGGGCTTCACTGAATGTGTGGCCAGTACAGTCTATCATTATTATGATGACACGATTTTATTGTTCTTTTAGAAGTGGCTCCACTTTGTCAGCACCGTTATATTTGTGAGAGTGCTTACTTAGTACGGGTGACTAGTTTGGTGTGTGTTTGATTAATTAAAATGACGTCGCTTTAGTCGGTTGGGATAATGTTTTTTTATCCGATGGATTTATCCGAAACAGGGTCCACGAAGGTCTTTGATAATATTATTTTTTTAATAACAATGTACATCGGTTAGCCTCTTTACATTGTTTCGAGTTTGACGTACATCGACGTCATCATTGAGCAATCTCTCTTACTGCAAGCTTAGCACAACGGCACACTGGTGAATATGTCAGAGCTCTTTTTTTGGGAACAAGGAGTTCAATTGTTTCTTTAGTCAATGTTGTGACTTTTGTTACCTGTATAACTGTCAAATCAGTTTATACAAACAGACACACTGGTTGAAATTGAGTGTATTATTTTTATGCCGATCGCCGCTTTGACTCTTCCCGCTCAGCCGTTTCTCACGATGCTTTGTGTGTCTGCACGCCGCACTTCGCACTCCGAATGCAGTGTGCTTACAGAGAGATAAGGGGCTAAAAGAGTTTCACACGGACTGATTCGGACTACTATCATATACCAAGTGTTCCATGCATCCGTTTGGTTCCACATCCGTTAGTTTCCACATCCGTTAGTTCCGATTATTAGTGATCTGGTGGTGTGATGTCATTTGACAAACGGATAAGTATGTTACATTGACAGGTTTGCTCCAATAAACAACTAGTGCTATTGTTCGTGATGACGATGATAGTGAGTGTTTGACATTATACCCCTGGTCGTTCATTTTTTTGACTGTACCAATGATTTTCACACTGATTTTCACTCAATGGTCGCTTCCGGCGCACTTTGTTCATCAGTCGGGTAACTGGGACTCGGCAAGTGGGCTGCCGGAACAGCGCCACAGCTACCCCTTACCTTAACAAATCTGGGGTAATCGGCGAGTGGTGGGTCGACTCATACTTGAAAGGACAAAAATTATTATTAATCTTACGATGGTTGCTTGCATGCTTGGCTCAAATCTGCAATTTTTTCGGCGCATCGCCCTCCCCCGCCCACATATTATACCAGTCAGCAGCCTTCGAGGGCCTTTCTAACTAAAAGGAACCGGGAAGCTCTATTGGGGTATTTTCCAGCCCCTTTGATGAATTTTAAAAATAATATTATTATAATACCTGTCTGCCCCGCAATTTGAGAATTCTTGCCAGTCTTTGTTTTCAGTTCAATCATTGCCGCTTGGAATCACTTCATTACCAGCCTACTTGATTATTTTTTATTGTTTTGTTCTGTTCGGTGTTAGTGTCTGAACCCGGGAGTCAAAGACGTCATCGGTTTCCGGTTCCAATCGCACTATCGCAGCTAATTAAAAAACCAATCTGAACGAGCCTATTTCGTCCGAGAGTGGTTCTTGCAGGTTGCTGCTGTATGGTCCGTTTTGTGAGATCGTGAGATTCCCCCGTTAAAAAGGCACCTACCACCCGGGCCTGCCTGTGCTTTGGTCCGTTTCTATTGTCTGTGCGCCTGGTTGCTCTGCTCATTTTTTTCCTCTTTTCTACTACTCTCTTTCTCTTGTTTCCCCATTCAATTCCTTTATTCTATTACTCTTTCTACCCGACCGTCACAAGAAAGATAAAGCAGCCTAACCAGAAATGACATCAGTAATGAGTCCTCATGTATATTATTCAGGGCTGACGGCTGGAAAGCAGTCGTCGTCCCAGCAGACTACTCAACCGCAGTCATCCAGCGCTTCTTCACAACAGTCTTCTTCGACTTCTGCTGCCGCGACATCGACGTCATCAGCATCACACCACTTTCATCACCACAACCACAGAAGCCCTTTAAGCCGCATGTTCGCTCCCACCGACAACGAGGCTCGCCTCGAGGAGGGTAGCAGCGCTGCTGTCAACGCAGCACAAAGTAATTCCGAAGCAGCTCGATTAGTAGAGAATAATTCTCCGCTTTCGTCTCCGGTATCGTCGCCGGCCTCGACCGTTCTGCCAGAACCGAGAAAAATCCCCATGCATTCGGTCTACAAACCAGGAGAAAATGATACTCGGTCGACCAAATATTTGCATAAGCAAAAGCGCGGAACCGAGCCAGTCGCACCTCCTGCGGCAGCAGGAGCAGCCAAAAACTACAAAGCCGTCAATGGTCTTTCCTCAGGCCCAGCCACTTCTGATAACGTTTTTGGCGCAAACAACCAAAGCAACAGCAGCTTAGCTGGCAGCCACCGTCATCGCCCAAACCTCCATCATCATTCTGCATCTACTCCTTCATTCGCATCTCTGGTCCATTCTTTGAAACCAGACACTACCACCACCATAAAGGCTGCCCAAAAATCAACCCCGCAATTACCATCGCAGACCTATACATTCCCTCCGACGCCTTTGGAAAGTCCGCTCGAGACTTCCAAATCGCTAGAGTCGGCTCTGGCCCCGAGCGCTTCCGCCATTGATGACAGCTCGGCCTCGGTGGATCCTCTGGAAACTTCACCACCGGCAGACGTCGGGCTCGTCCTAGAATCCCAGGATTCCGGTCTTTCAGATACTCCAGCATCACCCATCACTTCAGACTCGGATTCATCTGGTCGATCTCCTCTTGTTCGCAAAAAGTCCGGCGAATTGGTCAAGTCGTCTCTCAAACTGCCAGGGCTTATCCGAGCAAAGTCTCTTCCTTCGGCCAAAATGGTTCATTTCGATACCAATCTTGTGCATGTGCGAAGATTCCAGCGAACTGAGCGTCCTGCCGCTGTTAGTGCCGACTCTTCTCCTCAAGACGAACGAGTTGTTTTCCAGTGGAATGATTCAGACGATGATTCTGAAACTGACTCCGACGAGGAAATCAAATTGGAGTGGAGCATTAATTTGCCAAACTTCCACCATGATGCCAATGGCCCCTCGCTCGGCCCTTCCAGCTTCAACTCGGAGCGAGTAGTATATCTTGACAACGTCTTTTTGTCTTCTGACAAAACCAACCTTGTCGGCCACGTCTGGGTCAAAAACATGTCATTCCAGAAACAGGTTGCAGTAAGATTTACCGTCGACTACTGGCAGAGTGTCACTGAAATCATGGCTGAGTACAACGGTCAGGATGTTCGACGAAAAGAGCGCAAGAACGGCTATGATAGATTCACCTTTGTCATCAAACTCGTTGATCTGCCCATGCGTGCTCTCATGACCAAGAGCATGTTCTTCTGTGTCAGATACCGCACAAACGGGATGGAGTTTTGGGACAACAATGGATTCCTCAACTATGAAGTCATCTTCAAGCGAGTGCAAAAATCCGCGGGTGATAATAATGCTAAAACAGCAAACAACGGATCTCGGCTATTTAGTCAGGTACGACATCACCGACGATCCAAAACTGAGCCTCAATTCAAGGATAGTGATTTTGATAGCGATTTCAGTGGTGACGAGAGACATGAGTATGACACTCATGACTATTCTCTCAACACCTCGCCTGCATTGGGACCAGTTGAAACCTTCCCGTCTGAAAACAACACCAACAATAGAAAAGATATTCTGAAGACTCGATACAACTTTGGCGATTCTCTGAATCAATTGCATGATCAAAACAAAGATCGCTTCCATCTGAATCTGCCAAAGACTTTGTTCCATCGAGATGAATCATCAAAAGGTTCTGGGAATGGAACTACCACAACCAGCGTCGAGCATATTTCTGCCCCCGCAACTGCTTCAGCAGCCCAAGGCTTGAACTTTGCTCGTCCTTCTCTTGACTCTTCATTTTATCAAGACCTCATCTCCAAGTATTGCTTCTTCGAACCACCTAGTACCTCGCCGAAAAAGTCATCAAAGGATACAAGTCAATCAGAGAGTAGCACAGGTACTTCGTCCCCTCAGCCAGCTAATGATTCTGGTGATGAGGAAGCTAATCAAGCGCTGGATCGTTTGAATATTAAAGAAATTCATGCTTAAGAGTACAGCAATTTTCATGGGAAAAAGGGAAGGAAATGTAAAAATTGGGAAAATAAAACGGTAAAATAATAGAGAGTATACACGATAGCTCATTAGAAATATTTAATATATGGTGGCTGAAGCATAATGGTTCGATGCTGTTTGTAGACTTGCTTAATCGGTCCTTAGGATTATGGAACCGCTTGTACTTTCCTATACAGTTAGTATCATCTTAGCCAGCTACGGTTACAGCTCAAACGGCAGATGGAAGCTAGTTCAATAGATTTTTCTTAGGTGTTTTATTGGTCTGATATGCGATAGCTACTAACTCTATGCGCAATATCATCATAGTTCGTTGATAAGTTAACTAGCAGCGTGAAATGGGTCATCCGACGAGTGACAAAGATCTTGGAACAGAGTAAACCCTTAAAACTTTACGTGCCGTAGAGCAACGTAGGACTTGGCATTGGTCTTCAATGCGCCCGTACTTCATCAAGTTCTTCTTCACTTCGCTTGAATAGACGAAGCAACGATCTCATGTCGGATTTTTTGCTTGATTCAGTCAATTTGTTTGCATCTACCTAAATCAAGGAAAAATATGTTGTCGAACAATCTGAGCTTCTCACAACGTATACCATTATGAGCGATCTTTTTGGAGTGTATTGCATCCAGAGAGCGCACAGCTTCCGTCAAATGCCCAATACTTCCGAAATCAGGAGCAGCATCACCAACATCCTGCAGAACGGCAAATGGTCCACAATCACCATCCCAGGGAAACTCTTCCCATTCTGTCATAATTCCGATATCGTAACAAACTGGAATATATTTGCCTTGCAAGTCTATTAAAATGTCATAAAATGCCATTTCCATCATCGCATTTGCCATTCTGTTGGGGGCTGCCTCACAGTCCTCATCTTCGCTACCATCTTCACTGTCATATTGACTTTCATATTGCCGTTCATATAAACAGGACATCACTTTAACAATGCATTTGTCTCCCATCGAATGCGACGGATTCCACGCTTGATTTCCCGTGTTTGAAACTTGCAAGTCTCTGCCATTGACTCGATAGACGTTGAAAGTATATTCATTTCCTTTGCGAATGATTTCCGTCATACAATCAAGTAGATTGGTGTTTTTCCCAACACAATGCTCTTGACTCTTTTCCAAGGCATTTTTTATCGCAACCTTTGTATCCAAGACGGCCCGCTTTTCAGGATCACGCATTGCTTCTTCAACCTTTCTATCCAGATCATCAACATCATCATCTTTACCATTGTCGTTTTCAATTGGCGGCACTTCATGAGAGTCAGAAATAACGTTTCCAGGGCCATCAATAGAATCCATTTCTCGGGGATTCAACCGTCGTCTAGTACTTTGATGGTTATTCTCTTCTTGGGATTCCTGGTCCAAATCACTCACACGCCTGTAATGGGACTCGCCCATTTTACTATTCAGTCACTAAAAAAAGCGATCCGTGGCAGAGTCCACCATTAAGTTTAGTAGCCCGCATTACTACATAGTATCGAATCATAGCCATAATCTTGGTTCTAGATGCCTAATCCGGGTACATGTAAATGTGCATACATGCGAGTTTAAATCTTAATCGATCTTGCGGCAACCACAAAAGCAGCAAAGTATGAAGGCATTCCGATTAAGTTTTCTCTAGTTCTGCTTAAGAGAGCTTACTCAAACACAGATAAGTAACCTCGGCATTCATGCAGTGAGAAGGGTCTGAAAGATCTGTACTCTGTACGTAGTTTTCATAGGACATTGAGTTGTCGGCTTATTTGGGAGATCTCTGGAGTAACTCAAACTTCGTATGTTACGCCATCTGCATGTCTTAAGTAACATGCGGCTGACGTGCGATGAGATTCTGACAAGGGCGATTTTACTACTACCAACATAAACACCCCGCAATCAGACCTTTGTCGACCATATTCCTATCCTGCCCTGGCTGCTCCTGCTCCTTGATATCAGTAACCTTATCATTGCACTAATAATGCACCACTCGAACAGCCTACAGGGCCAACCTTGTGCTAAATCGTTGGCCCTGATATAGCTTGTTTTCCATTTACTGTATGTCTTCAATCACCTGGACCGTTAGCAAACTCTTCCGCTATACCGCCTATACTTGGTGGACACACAATGCTCCGGAAATCGACACCACGGAACCAGCTATGAATCAGAGATACTATCAGAAGGCAAGTTATACCTGACAAGTTGGAGAAGGGTTGCAGGCTCTTCGGAGGAGTGGGCCCAAAATCTTCCACGGAAGGAGCCGATCCACTCTACAACAAAGTTTTGATCTGATGACCACCATTTTAGGCAAAGTAGACTCCTAAATCGTGTATGAGATACTATCTTTACTCTATTGTGCACCCTGGGAAACTTTCTGGTGAAATGAATTGTTTCTCCATCAGTATCAACTACAAGATATGCATCATCTGGTCTTGTAATAACTCTTATCCCATCTATCGTCTTCATGTACAAGAGGCTGCCAAGGTAGAAATCGTCAGGTGAGCATTGGATTGCTTCATCACCGAGAGAAGCCACACGCACCCACTGGCTAAATACCGAGAAATAGAACGGTTCTCCGTCTCTAAGCGGTGTTCCATCGGACGCTATGATTTCGAATGCATTGCCACCTTCCTCCTCATCGTTAATAGAAGGATCTTCGATCCCAAAATCCTTTAAACGCTCTGCATCTCCCAGATATTTCAAGCTTCCCTTCAAAGCAAACTGAAAAAACTGGGTTACACTACTATCAGTACCGGTCTCTGATCTTAGAACCAGTTCCCTGTATCCAGCAGCTGTTTGCCTCGTGATAAACGGGTCTTCAGTATCCCAGGGCATTAACTGGAAAATATGTCTAAATTCGCTATCGCGATGAAACCTAAGCCGATTCTCTATGCTCGGCAAATTCTCTGCTGGCTACAATGCGCCCAGAACCATTGATAACACCAACGACGAGGTACTGTTTAGTATCGCAACTCAGCAGATAACCAATTCCATCTTCTGAAGCTAGACTGAATGACGGCGAACTATTCCAAGGATGCTGGGTGCCAATAACCAGCTGGTTGTCTACTAGGTGGAAGTCACCAAATCCTTCAATCAGATCCAAGTACACGTTTTTTCGATGTACCCATGACCATGGTGAGCTTCACACTGGGCTTTCGAACTGAACTCTGGCCGAATCTGTATTCTCCACTCTTCATAGACTTCTTCACCTTCAGCTTTGAGATCGCCAGGATGTTTGAAATCATGTGGAATCACAAGTATTCCATCATCATCTTTTAATTTGAGTGCCTCGAGAGATGATGTATATCTAAATAGCCAAGAACGGTCACGAACCAATATTCCCGAGTTCGGCTATGTAGTTCATTAGATCCATAGTTGTCATTTTCTCGGAGACATTGATAGTTAGGGCGTTGCTGCTGTTGAAAAAGCTCACAAACAAACGCATGGCTAATTGTCGTTTTGGACAAGAGTTTAAGGAATACGACTACATTTATATAGTTAACTTAAATTTAACATTATGCTACTATATGCGGTACCTATAGGGTCTTTTTTTCTCTTGCCATAAGGGTCAAAGTCATGTCTTGGATCTGCTCAAATGTGTCAACCCCCGCGTGGCGCCCTTCCCCACCTTCGGAACTGTGTAAGGGAGATAAAAGGCTAATCTTGAACATATAACAGTTATCTGAAGTTAATTAGTCTATTTTCCATATATATTAGCACCTTGTTACTCCGTGGTACTGCTTGGATCTGGAACGCAAACAGCATAAGTCACGCGTAGCAGTATGACTATCATTGCTAAAGAACGTCCTGAAACACCAACTCCTGTTCCACCATCACCTCAACCTCAATCTCCATGCTTTCTTTCGTCTACTGATTCAGGTCCATTGAGTGACTACTGCTCAGGCAACAGTGACGACGACGAGCTGCCAAAAGCGCCACCACCCTCCACAACTCCATTTTCCTTTTGGTCCGCGGATCCCAGTCCACTGAGTGACTACTCCAGTAGCGACAAACTGCCTGAAACTGCTGATATAGTGATCATCGGCTCTGGCATATCCGGTGCTAGTGTAGCGTACCATCTGATAAACAAAAAAGTGCCAGGCAAGATTGTGATACTTGAAGCTCGCCAGGCATGTTCTGGAGCAACGGGCAGAAATGGCGGTCATTTGGCCGGAGATATAATGGCAGACGCACATTTACGTTTTTTATCAAGCTTACCGGCTAAGGACCCACGGGCGCTCAACTCATTTTCAAAAGATCGATATAAGTTGACTTCCTTCGAGCATAGGACCATTCTAGAGCTTTCAGCGGTAGTCGCAGATAATGATATTGATTGCGATATCATTGAAGCTGCGTCCTATAATCAGTCAGGGTATATATTCTACGAATCACCCCAAGAGTTTGAAAAGGTCAAAAAATCTTTGAGATCCAGATCTTCTCTGCCCATTGTGGAGTCTAAAGATATTCGGTCCAAACTGGGAATACAAAAATCTTTTGCAGGTGCTGTTCAACATCTTGCTAGCCCTATAAACCCATACAAACTGACCAATTGGTTCTTGAAACATGCAATTGACAATGGCGTCTCACTATACACTCATACCAAGGTCACTAAAGTTGACATGAGTGGCTATGATGGGGCAGTTGTTCACACGGAAAAGGGTTCTATCAAGGCGACAAAGGTTATTTCATGCACCAATGCATTCACTCGGGATCTTTTTCCATTCGTACCCATTCAACCGGTGCGGGGCCAAGTTTCCAGATATTTAGTCCCGAGATCAAAAGTGCCGAACCTTTTTCTTGCCGAAGGACGATGTTCGATGGCGTTTGGCGACGAGTATCTTTCAATTCTCCCTGACAGAAATGACCCTTCTGGGGAAACTTTGAATTTTGTTCTAGGTGGCTGTCGCCACACAGTAGATGGACACGAAGAGAATCTTACAGATGACAGCGAGGTGAACCCAATAATATCTACCAAGCTCGACGAACTATTTGAAGATTTATTTGGCTTCAAACAGCAACCACAGGAGACATGGAGTGGCATAATGGGATTTAGTGAGCTTCCATATGTTGGATCACTGAATCATAACGTTCTTCTACTCAGTGGTTTCAGTGGGCATGGTATGCCTCGAATCTTTAGTTTTGCGAAAGCTTTGGTTCAGAGACATTTCATGCCTTCCAGGACCTGGCCAGAGCACTTTCCATGCGTTTATCGAACCGATAGCATTCATGGATGGAAAACGAAAATTGAACAAATTAAAAAGGGGGTGAAGACTAGGTAGTCAAAATATTTGCAATATAATGCTATATGTTATTTATATAAACACATATTGACTCGGTCGTTTGATTTAGTCCACTCTGCACGTTCACTGTGACCAATGTACAGCTTAACGTTTGTGCCTGTCGATCAGTTCCATATATATACTTGGTAGTCGGAAAGCAGTAATATCAGCCTATATTGCTTTGCTTGGTCATACAAACAAGTCAGATTACCATGCTTTTGGAAAGTATAGCTGATATATAAGTTCATCAAATCTGAATGCTCTCATAGTTGAGTACTGGACCTCAAATAGTGAGATCTCTATGGACGATCCTTGCAGACCCACATATTAAGGTCGCATTGATTTACAATGTGGATAACCTCGTAAGGATGGAGGCGGTGATACGGCCAAATAGGTAGGGAATGTTGTCTCTTTGAGAGACCGAGCTCAAGGTGTCTTTCTGCTAAGAGATAGTACCTCATAAGTCTAAAAGCTACAGAGTAATCAGTTCATCCAGTAGTTGTGACAAATTCCTACACTTGGGTGTTCAAATATACGGTTATGTTGTAGACAGTCTCGAAGTAAACCAGAGTTAAACTGTTTTAAAGCTCTCTGATAAATCTCTAACTTCACCAAACTTCTCCTATGTCTGTCAATTCTGTTAGTCGTACATATCCTCTTTATACAGTCTATTAAAGATATCGCAAGCGACGCCGCAAACAGGCTTCAACCATTCTTCTTACTTGAAGATCTAATAACAACAGAGAGATTCGCGCTGATCGGTCTACATCAACAACCAGCTCCGATAGAGCAGACCAGAAGTCACAGTGATAGATCATACACATAATGCAAGATTTAGTAGTTCGCACTCTCTAAAACTTCTCTCTATTCACAGCAATACAAGAGTACGACTATTGACTTTTCTTATTCTATCCAACCTGATGTTTTAACGTGGTTCTTAAAACAGCCATCCTTGTCTCCACGGATAGAGCCAGATTTACTCCTGTTTTTCAGATAACCGGCTACCTATTTTGATAATCATCTAAAGTATGCACGCAGAACGGTAAGCAAACTACAACATGAACTCAGAGCTAGTAGAATGGACTGGTAGTTTTATATTATATCGGACTGGTGCTACTGTCAATTGTTCAGCTCTAAGTGGTTTGAAGGATTTGAAATCTAACAGAAAACAAACAGTAAATTCAAAGAAGAGATAATTGTCAAAACATATTTGTGGTACTTTCAGTAATCGCAATTGAACCGAACCCGTCATTCAAGCAATAAGCCAACGTGCTGCACATTCGCCAACTGCACGAAACATGATGCTGTGGCTATGAGTACTCCATGTCGTGAACAGTGCGGACCCCAACCCGCCACTTTCTCAATTCGATCGCTTATCCACGGGTTCAGCTATACTCGCTACTGCTTTATTCTAATCTTGTAAGCTCTCCAAGGCGTTTGAAAGAATGAATATATACCCTGACATGTTACATGACATGTGCTTTGTTGCGCAGGAGCGCAGACGCTCCAAGCTTCAGAAACTGGTTTTACCGAACGGCTAACGCAACATTGCAGTGTCAGATAGTGCAGAGTTGTAAATTTCGTACGTAACATACTTTTCGGAGTAAATCTCCCACGTCAACTTTAATATGTGGAACAATCGCACTCAATTGATACCTCACATCTATAGCATCAACATAAGTTCAGTTCTCATTTGCTGAATGGGACTCACAATTAATACTAGTAAAGCATATTATAAATAGTAACGGCGGACCTAATTGCTGGTCATATTACGAGGTCCACAAAGTGGGAACGCTTTTGACGCTGAAAATTAGGGCATTTCACATACAGGGAAAGAAGTCTTACGAGAGTAATTGTCCTGTCTAGAGCGGAGCGTCAATCCAAAGGAAAAAGAAAACAGTCAACTCCTAATTTGTATAAGTGTGCTTTGTCCTCGCAGATTCGAGAAAACTGCGGTGCATGTTCGGGTGACCCTTCCACATTTCTGAATTCGTCTAGCACAAAACAATGGCTATGTGAGTTGTCACGATCAACCTATGCAATAGAAGCGGAGCAATTCAGTCATTTGGGGTGCTTCGCTGATTTGAAATATTTTTTGGAGTTTCCAGTACCTAGGTGTAAATCAACCATTATACAATTTGTGAATGAGATTATAGCTGTAAAACATTATCGGGGTTGTTTTTCACTGGCCCGGGCTCAGTGTGATGATCGGCACCAGTGATGCAAGGTTAAATAAAGCCGAAACCAAAAGCAAAGAAAAAATTTCGGGATCACTGCAGGGGGTGGAAAGTACTCAACTGGGACTAGCGTAAACATTCCAGGGACAGTATCAGAAATATAAATAGGCAGCGACCTTGCAATAAACAGAAAGCATCCCTCGCTGAAAATTTCCTCAGCTCAATCAGTACCGAGCTGGAAATTCACCGGCATGCTCTAGAGCTCAGTTTACAGTACGATCAAGGTCGTGTGAGTTACAGTATTCAATCTGACATGCCTCCCAAAAAGAAGAGCCAACCTAAAAAATGGCTCCCCGCAAGTTGTCGAGTCGGATGGGCACTACCGCCTCGTCCTCGTCCACCACCACGACCGCTACTTCTTGGGAAGCTGCGGCTTCTGCAGCTGCTGTATCTGCAGAGTATATGCCACAAATCATGTTGTCAAAGGATGTTTTGACTGATCTCGTAGACGAAAAAATTGCTAAAACATTTGCCTACGAGAACGTCGAACAGGTGAAAAGTTCTGTATCTGAATGCTACGAGAATCGCGCTGACACGAAGGATTATGCTCAGCTTGTCTTCACCAACGTCGAACCAGCAGAGAACCTTGAAATATCTGATGAAGCTGAGAACTTTCAATACAAGGGAAAATTCACTTATCTCAGCGGTCTCAGAACCTTGATTGTTGAGCTCGATTTATCAGTTGCACATGAAATACTAAACGGGGTGTTTTGGAGGATGATAATTCGAAGATTGGTTCGCATGGGAATCCCCGACGCGGAAAGTGAAGTCGCTACTGGAGGTTGGCTGATGCCTGATGGAAGTGAACTACAGGCCGACTCAGCCATGGTAAATCGGGAACTTAGACCGGAGGGATATCCAAACGCTCTGGTCGAAGCTGGATTCTCCCAAACTTACCGAACTCTCTTTCGAAAGATGCAGCTTTGGATTTCGATGACGCAGAACGCTAACAACGTAGGCAGGGAAAGAGTCAATCTCGTGGTGCTTGTCCATCACGCAAATGAAATCACTCTAGAATTATGGGAGCCTCAAGGTCCTGAGGAGAATTCGCCAGCCATTCGGATTGCCGTAGTACGAATTGTGCGGGGGCTCGATGATACGTATAGTGTTGGCATGATGGTTGGCGAAAGCGCTAATGACCAGAATGCAGTCCCAGTTCCCAACTTGAGGGAAGATGGAACGGTGACGCGTATCCCCGGCCAGGTCTCGGCACTATATATTCCGCTCTTTAACTTTATTGGTCGCCTTCCAAGGAATCGCGAACCAGGACAGCTGCGATTCAGGGTCGCTGATTTCGTGCAGTACGCCAGAAGTTTTTTGCGGAGCTTGAACGGCGCCGGCTACAGCAGAGGCGACGGGAGCAGTTGTTACAGGAGCGACGGCGGCTACGTCAAGAGCAGGCGGCCGAGTGACGGACTGAGATTGCGCCCGCGACGGGATGGGCAGCAGCAACAGCGTGAGTAAGGATTGCAAGTGGTGGAAGAATGCTATGGGGTGCTCGCTGTGGCCATGGTACTAAAAACTTGGATATATACATCGTTTATTATAGTGATTTATTAAAATGTGGGAATTAATATAAATTTAAAGCGATGATCCTGGCATCAGTATGCACCTGAAATCTGCACCCCTGCCGATCAATTTATTGAAGTTATTCCAATGGTACACGAGAGGCTCTTTTTGACTTTTATAGTGTATGGAAGAACAATTATGATGTACTGGATCTTCCGTTAGAGTTCATGGTAGTCATCTGTCTTCCTCTCTAGGTAGTTTACAGGTTGCACCTAACTAGGTAGATATTAAGTTTAATCTAAATTGACCTTACATTCTAATAGAAGATGTCAAACAGCTTGTTCTTTTATGTTTTTTATAAGTCAGACCGTCATGGTACCGTCAAAGGACGTTCTTGTAACCTACAAGCCGATAAGGGCGAGGGTAGTTGCGATAAGGGTCAGGGTCGTTTTTGTCGATCAGAAAAACGAAAAATTTAACTGTGCCTGCTGCCCTTGCAATATTTGAACTTCCTCGCACAAACATCCTTGGGTTATTGATCTGTTCATCTACCATGGAAAATCTAGGATTAGACAAGCGGCTTGTCTCTAGTCTGCAGCAGCAGCGTATTACTAAGCCAAGCCCCATTCAGGAAGCCGCTATTCCCTTGGCACTTAAAGAAAAGCGGGACATTGTCGCCAGGGCCAAAACCGGATCTGGCAAAACGCTAGCATACCTTTTGCCGATTGTTCAGAGCCTTTTAGAGCAAGGAGGGAGCTACAGCAGACAATGTAAGGCGTTGGTTCTTGTGCCTTCTAAAGAACTTGCCGAACAGGTCACTCAGGTGATCAGTTCACTGGTCATCTATTGTAAGGACATCAATTTCACCAATGTGTCTCAAAACGTCAACGACCAAGTTATTTCTTCTTTACTATCATCGCAGAGCATGATAGTCGTAGGCACCCCTGCTAAAGTGCTGGGTTGTGTGGAAAAGGGAGATGTGAATGTAAACGATCTCCAGTTTCTGGTCATTGACGAGGCAGACTTGGTTCTCAGCTATGGCTATAATGACGATTTGACCAAACTCAACGAGTTGCTGCCGTTGAAAAAGTGTCAAACGTTCTTGATGTCAGCTACTCTATCCGAGGACGTTGATGAGATCAAGCAAAAATTCTGCAGTAAGCCTGCTGTGCTCAAACTCGAAGAGTCGAATGACGAGTCTATTCTCCAATACTACGTGAAAACCACTGAACAAGATAAATTTTTATTGGCATACGTCATATTTAAGTTGAAGCTTATAAAGGGCAAAAGCATCGTGTTTGTCAACGACATTGACAGATGTTACCGACTGCGACTCTTCTTCGAGCAGTTTGGAATACGCAGTTGTGTTCTCAATGAAGAGCTTCCGTTGAAGTCAAGACTACACATTGTGGAGGAGTTCAACAAAGGAGTATATAGTTTACTGATCTGCACAGACGAGGGTGGAGATCTGGCTGAGCGAGATGAAGCGGAGGACAAGGCTGACGAGATGCAGGTCGATGATAGCAACACAAAAGATGAGGTAAAGAGCGAGTCGAGCAGTAAACGAAAACGAAAGCACGACTCGTCTTACAACTCCAGTCGTGGTCTTGACTTTAGAAATGTCGCCTGTGTCTTGAACTTTGACTTTCCTTCCTCCTCTAAAGCATACGTCCACCGAATAGGTCGAACGGCTCGAGCCGGTAAATCTGGCATGGCTCTTTCCTTTGTGATTCCAAAGGATGAAGTTGGAAAGCACAAACCGTCGACTTTACTTACTGCCAAGCGAGACGAAAAGGTCTTGGCTCGGGTGATCAGGAACCAGGAGAAACTAGAAGTCAAAGTTGAACCTTATGCCTTTGACCAGAAGCAGGTTGAGAGTTTCAGATATCGAATGGAAGATGCTTTTAGAGCTGTCACCAAGGTGTCTATAAGAGAAGCTCGAGTTAAAGAGATTCGAAATGAGCTGTTAGCCAGTGAGAAGCTGAGACGTCACTTTGAAGAAAACCCAGATGACATTGTCAGTTTACGACACGACAAGGAACTGCATCCTTCCCGGGTCCAGCCACATCTGAAAAGAATCCCAGACTATCTTATGCCCAACTCAGGCAAGGTGAAAGACCTTGGCTATGTCGGTATTCGAAAGACATCGGAAAACAGGATACGAAAGGCCAGAAAGAAGAAGCCCAAGAAGGATCCTTTAAACTTTAAAAAGTGATGAGACTAAAAGATATCGTATAAATTATATGTACATAAAGTAGCATTAATAGTTGTGGCATGACAATAAAGTGGTCGAAACTCCACTTACACTGCGCTCACTTGATCAAATTTGTCTAGAGCTTTCCAGGTTACCACTCCATGTATTTGGTCATCCTGGGATGCTGCTACAATCGCCTTGGATACAGACTGAACGCTCAGAGGTTTAGGTAGTCCGGCGACGCTTTTCAGTACGCAGGCAAGATACGATCTAATATCTCGGACATTGTCGTCGTACATGAGACCGGGACGAATAAACACTGTTCGTAGGTCTGCTAGTTCTTGCAGTTCACTCTCTGCTTCTCTTTTCGATTCAACATAGCGAGGTGACAGTAAAGGAGTCCAACTTTCAGCTGAAACATAAATAAATGATCGTGGACGTGACTCTCCAGACTGAACGAAAGCGTTTGCCGCCAGAAGCGTACTCTGACGATTCATTCTATCAAACTCATCCGGCTCATCACTCATAGGATTTCTCCCTCCAAACCGATTTTTCAATTGGCTTGCACCAAACTTCACTAGTCCTTCAACAGACGGACGTTGCAGGAATCGCTTGTAATCCTGAGTCCCGAAAGCTGTGCCTACAGTGTGGACAACCGTATCTGCATCTTTCAAACTGTCAGCGTAGCTCTCGGGACGGAAAATATCACCAGTCTTCCATTCAATCTGGGATATCAAACTGGGATTGACTGGGGAGCCGGCCCTCAAGCCTTGAAGGCCCTGTCTGGAGACTGAGGTGACGGAAAACCCGGATTTCAGAGCTTCCAGACACACATGCCTGCCTAGGAACCCAGTTCCTCCGATTACAACGAGTTTGGGCATATGATGAGATGTGGGGAGGTCAACTGGAATTGAGCGTGGGTGAATATCGTGGGATCCTCAACTTAAACTCAGCACGCACGACACAACGATAAAAGGCAAAACTGGTGATGTATCAATTTAGCAGTACACGATTCAAAAAATTGATATTGTAGCACGGCTAATCATATGAAACACCCGAGTGATCTTTCCCACCCCATGGAATTAGAGAAAAGAAGCAATTTACTACTATTATAAATTTCTCACTATTATTATTTAACGATATGATAAATATAATATGTAGTTACATGATTGTAGCTGTTTTGTTGGCACAACACGCAAAGTGTAAGAGTTCGGATCAAATATGACCACAACACGCTGGACCGCTCCGCTCGTTCCACGGCAGCACCCCCCCTGTAAATTTAAGCTCTAGATTCTGGAGCCACTGCATATCTGCTGCAGTCTGAACCGCTGCTATTGTTATCCAGTTGCTATAGCGCAATTGTTTCATCCAAATTAGGATTAAACACCCAATCCTGACTATTATTATCTAGAGGCCACTTAAAAATTATAATCCAGGTTATGATAAGGAGATACTTCTGAGACTCTCTTTCATCGACAGTTGTTGCACACACCCCACCAGTCCATGACTGAACCAGCGAAAACCAAGGTAGATCAGGTCGACCCCCTGAAACTGTCATACCAGCAAACATTGCAATTTGCAGAATTGACATTGAGGACTTTTGAAGATGATCCTCTGTTCAACTACTGGTTTGGCCCCCAGTACAGATATGGCAATGCCCAGCTGTTGAATGCCTATGCGGATTGTCTGCTGGCGTTCGCCTTGGATGGAATGATGTTCTACACTCTCCGGGATATAGGTTCTGACGCGCTGTTGGGCGTTTCCATGTGGGTTCCGCCAGCATGTGTCACTGCTAGCCAAGAGCATTCCTGGAAGTGGAGGTTCAAAAAGCTTTCCATTCATCTGAGCCTTGGGCTGTCGTATTTTTGGAACTGGGGTATTCCGAACTTGACCAGGAAACTGGTGGGAAGTAAACCAGTAGACCACCCTCTGTATAACGATAGGTTGGTGACCTTTTATGATGGATTCAATAAAGTGGCTGATCGAGTTGGAGAAAATGATACACCCCTGAAAAGATTGTCAGAATTGACATACAGCCAGTTGATGACTACTCCATATCGAAAGAAGGACATGTATTATCTGTCTGTGTTTTTGATAGGGCCCGAGCATCAGAGTAAGGGATTGGGGACTCATTTCTTGAAGGAGATATTGAATAGCTTGCCCAGAGAACCCTTTCAGTTTAGCTGGGAGGGCACGACTTCGGTGGGACCTGCAAAGGTGTATGTGAATGCATCAGATGCCGGGTGTCCATTGTATAAGAAGTTGGGTTTTGTTGACTATAGTCATTATAAGGTTACTCTGGAAGAGTTTGAGATTTCGATAACGAGACTGGAAAAGGTGATGGGCATCTCAAGTCCGGGTAGTACATCGTTGACGAGAATTGTGGAGGAGCCAGTGGTGGAGCTGTAGATAACATCATCTCCTTCCACACAGAGAACGTATACACAATGCACCGACTCAAGAGATCAAAAGACCGATTTGTCGAGCGCACTGTTTGATTGCATCATTTTTTTAGTTTACCCCATATAGAATAATTTCATTGATATATACCTCTAATCCTACTTCTCAAATGTTCAGTTTAGTGATGATCCCTTCATTGGCACGCTAAAAGCTCTTTGCACCATCTCTATTAATCAGGTCTTTTTAAATTACTCAGATACATCCTTTAACACACAAGGTTCATTTTCTCATATCTATTTATCGGCAGGAACCCAGTCAGGGAATCCCAAATCGACTCCCCAAGGAGGAGCACAGAATCGAGTGACTCCCTCCTTCTTGTGGATACCATTGAGCAACTCCAAGTCCTCTTTAGTCAAATCAACAGTCTTGGTATTGTCTTCAATTCGGCTCAGAGTCACAGACTTGGGCAGAACAACTCGTCCCGAGGAAATATGATAAGAAGTCAAAATGACTGAAGGACTCACATTGTACTTCTTGGCCAACTCATTGACAGCCTCGTTCTTCAAGACCGGTCCTCCAATAGAACCAAAAGGAGAGTAAGCCTCAACGACAATTCCCTTTTCCTTGCAGAACTCAGCAACATCGTCCTGAGGCAACAAGGGATGGCTCTCGATCTGGTCGACAGCAGGAGGAATCTCAGCACTTGCCAATAGCTTCTTAAGGACAGGCACAGAGCAATTGCACACACCAATGGCTCCAACTTTCTTCTCCTTGTACAGCTTCTCGTATTGTCTCCAGGACTTGATCAGATCAAACTCAGGATCATGATCTCGAGTACCGTCAGCTCGGGTGGGGATGGCAGGATGGTTTCCATTAGGGTTGAGTCCAACGGGCCAGTGCATCAGCAGCAAATCAACATACTCGAGCCCCAGCTTGTCAAGCGACTCCTTGTAACCCTGCTCAACCTTGTTCCAGTAGGTGGTGATGACTTTGGTGGTCACAAAGATGTCTTTTCGTGCGACCTTGCCGGTCTTGATGGCATTGGCAATTCCAGTGCCGACTTCTCCTTCGTTGCCATACGCAAACGCAGCGTCAATGTGTCTGTATCCAGCAACCGTCAAGGCATGTTCCACAGCTTTCTCGACCTGGCCGGGCTCGGATCTCCAAGTTCCTAACCCCAGAGCGGGGATGGTCTTGCCATTGTTTAATTTCACGTCGGTAGAGGTCATTTTGAAGGGTGAAAAGTTGATAATTTGTTGAATTTGTGAATACAGCAAAGTAAAAAGAAAGCGAAAAAAAACCGTCAATCGTTCTTGTCTCCCTTTGCGCTTTATATATATCGACGGCATACGTTATCCCACATAAGAGTTCTTTCAAACCCTCCCCCACGTGGGGTCAGGATGGGGGTTGGCAAAAGTCGCAGCCCGGCGGGCGGAGTAATGAGGGGTTGACCGATAACATGAGAGACAAAGTATATAAAAAGATGTACTGTACACAGTTTATTTGATTTAAAATGGAGAATTGATTTCAACTGAAAGTGTTTTAAAGTGTGATATCGATTTTTCACCCGAGAAATTGTGTGTGTAATCAGTTATCCGGTCCCGGTCATCGATCAGGGTAAATTATGCTCCGGGTTTTCTATTTATCCACTATGTAAGACACATAAGCTGTATATATAAGCTGCGTATAGTATATATGCTAACCCTACCACTTCGGTTATACACAAATGAACGTCTAAATCTACTCGTTACTTTACACTTTGTCTCAATCCTTACGCAATAGTCACACATACTTTCACAATAGTTATTATAATCTTATACAATAAATACAAAAGAACTCTAACACTCCCATTCTAATCCCCCATATCATCTCCTCTGTGATCCATCTCCTCTCAACCTCCCAGCTTGCAAAGACAACGAATCAGCAAGCATCTCAAAACCCAACTGCTCCTGACTTGCATTTTGCAACTCACGAACTCGTTCAGCTCGCTGTTCTCGTCGCGTTTGCGGCACACCCCCCTGCCAGCTGGCTATTCCTAATCCTTTGCTTCGTCCCCGTTTGGAGTGGAGACTCCATCTTCAAGTTGACGGTGACTACCCATTCTCCCCTTGCTTCCAATGGCTTTGATGGTGGTGTCTCTACCCAAAGCGAAACCCGGGTAGACAATGGTGAGACCTAGAACACCCAAAAACACAAACAGACCGTCCAGAACCAAAAAGTATCTTTCATGGACGATCAGGAATCCAGTCCAACCTTCTGACAGTTCACATGCTCGATAAATACATCGAATGAAAATGCAAATAGAACACCAAAAGATTGCAAACGGGAAAAGTTTGAAAAAGGGTCTTTGTCGGATAGACCTAAACTCGGGGGCAAATTGAGCACCTCTCTTGTGAGCCCGAGTGACATTGACTAAAAACCAAGCAAACAACACCATAAACACGGTCATGGAAACTACCTGGAAGATAATCCCTGCCAACATGATATGAGTGCCGTTGTCTGCATTTGTGTTCTGTTCCACAGCAACAGCAGCCATTCCACCACCAATGGCCTGAATCACAATGGCGATAAAGTCACAACCAATAAACAACGCCGAGTAATGCATCGGTTTCAGTGGAGAGTACTGGGTGCCATAGACGACTGCCATTTTGGCCAATTGATAGTACACTCCACCCATGAAAAAGGCCGGTGCCAACGTCAAACAAATGATTTGCAGCAAGAAATTCGTCAGCCCGGCAGGATCAGTCGAAGACCTAAACCGGCCAATGTAACCAGCAGCTTCAAGGCCACAGCCAATGAACCATGATACCAAAAACCACCATTGCTTGTAGTACAACCCGAGGCCAGTCTGGAAGACCCACGCCACCGCGAACAGAATGATTCCGGCCAGATTAGCGGCATGGTTCGGGATCATTCCGTAAAGATTCTCGTCAGCTGCTCCATCGTGATGAGCACGAGCAACCAGCCCGAGAATAGGTGAAATTATGTCAGACATTTATTGCAACCACGTAAAACTCCAATACGCAATTCTCAAAACGGATCTCGGTATATCAAATTGATCCGGAATTCTTACAAGGAACAGCAACGGTTTATGTACCTGAACGTTGTTTGTTTCGCTTGTTCGTCTGCAATTTAACAAACTCAACTGAAACCAAACTCTCGAATTTTCGAGCCAAGGCCACTTATATAAATACTCCCGGGATTTGAAATCCTTAGGTCCGGTGGAGCTTAAAAATGCTCTTCGGACCAATTGCCGACACCAATGATCGTCCAACGTGATTTCCTGATGGAGAAATTTATCAACGGGTAGTTGCAGTTATCTTGAGATATATCGAACTAGGAAATGAAATCTGAAGAGTGAGTCAGCACCACAATCAAATTTTCTGTTATACTTTCTGCACTGCCTTGCAAGCACTATTCTGCAACAGTGTATAGTCTCCATTTTTTTCGCTTGCTTATCTGATTGCGGGGCAATACATAAGCTATAGGTGGCACATACCTATGGGGCAGCACTCCACATCGAGGCTAAGCAGATTGTTTCCGAGCTGCATACCAGTCAGAACCGCTGAGTCATGGAAGAAGCTAACTTAGGTCGATATAAATAGCTCGTATTATCGCCGGCATCATAACAAAAAAATACTGTAAATGGTGTTAGCTCAATTTCAGTGGTGTCAATTCGTAATTCGTACTGAGTAGAGTTGAGAAAGAATTAGCGAAAAATGTTCAAACTCCACTGAAAGGGCTAATGCAAGTTTAGTTCATGTTAAAGTTGTTGACACCAATATTTTTTGCTGACAGGAATACAAGATGATTTCTAACCCTTTCTGTACATTTAAATACTGAGGAGTTGTTAGCTACTCCCTATTACACTGGATTTATGAAAAGGCCGAACCCAATGATGCGGAGATAAAGAAGCATAGGGTCACGATTATTGATATTTCCGCAGGGAGTAATGACAGCTTGGATGATTTCTAACTGTTTCTGTCAATGTAAGTACTGAAGTATTGTTTAACTACCCCATAATATATTAAGTATCAATGTCCGTGCGGAGTTTGTGTAGACGAATAATATATTTATTCAATGGAAATTAAGGCTAAATAGAGTGGATACTGGATAATACTTCCAGATATTTACACTTTGCAGAATCATGTATTTGACATTCCTATAACTATCGCCTAATATCGGTGCCTGCTACCAGTCAACGCTACCAGGACAACTCTCCTATTAAACTGGCATTCCAGTATTAGCCGTGCGAACATTGAAGACTACCCCTGAAAAAAGGAATCTGTGTCCCCTAACCCTGTTCAATTGGTGTCTCTCAATTAATTGGATAAAGTTAAACACAATGGGTGAGTTCAGGCTAAGACATAAGCACAAGAATTGACCTTCGAATCTGTCACACAACTTTCGTCACGCCAGTATTGCACACAGTAATTATGCTATCGAGCCAGCCACTCCGATCACGGCTTATATTCCAACGTCGTCGATCTCAAATCGTAACGTGGCTGGGCTAGGATCTCGATACTCAAAGCCATGATCACAGCGGTCTCTCAAGTTTGGGTTTACCGTACGCTTCCACAATAGTTGATGTCCCATCCATGTCCCACACACAGAATTGTTGCAATGCACCGCAGCTCAGTTAGCCAGGGCGGTCAGGCACATTCAGGCGTCCCCTGGTCGAATTTATGCACATCAGCGGTAATGATCGCTAAATTAGCTTCCCAACATCGTTAAACCCAAGCGCAGATCTTGCAGAATACAGCTAGGCGAACGGCATCTGGAATATCATTTCCGTTCTAAGATGTGAGGGAAAGATTTCAAAGACTTAGATGAGAGATTGGGTCCGTGAAAAGCGATTTCTCACTTTTATCTCTAACGATTGAGAGTTGAACATCTCGTTACTGCTTGCTGTTTTCTAAATTGCGATTTGGAGACGTCCAGACATTACCTCAACCTGCAGACTAGCTTCTGTCAAACGAACTGGTCAGTCTCACTGATTTCCTAGCCATTTTTTACGATCTTTGCCGGCAGTTTAAGATTTAATAGCAAAAACTCTAATGAAATCAACCGTTCTGCTCAATCTGGCCCTACTGGGTGGTGCCCCAGTTTTGGCTCAAGACTTTCAAAAACAGCTCGAAGAGTGCATAGATTTGAACATTGCATTGAATGTCTGCCAGCAGGAATTTGACTTTTCTTTGAACTTTCACCACTTCATAGACTGTCTGTGTGCAGAAAATTCACTGGTGCAACGGTATGCAAATGAATGTGCCAACGACTATAACTATCTCCCATTTCCGGCTGCTCAAGCTCAGTTTGTGATTGACTGGTGCAATGAGCCCAATCCTAATAGCATCCCTGGTCCGGTGTCCATTCCTCCGGTTAGCAGTTCATTGAGTTTGTCATTGATTAGCCCGACACCATATGTTACGGTTCCAAGTGTACAGTCGACGGTGCCTTCGCCTACTCCGACAAGTACAGTGGTGAGCTCTTCAAGCTCGTCTGCATCGAGTACTACTTCAAGCTCCAGTTCGAGTTCAACATCGAGTTCTTCAAGTTCGAGCTCTAGTTTATCAAGTTCTTCAATCTCGTCAAGTTCGTCAAGCTCGTCAAGTTCGTCAAGTTCGTCAAGTTCGTCAAGTTCGTCAAGTTCGTCAAGTTCGTCAAGTTCGTCAAGTTCGTCAAGTTCGTCAAGTTCGTCAAGTTCGTCAAGTTCTTTTAGCTCATCCAGCTCGTCAAGTTTCAGCTCATCAAGCTCGTCTACACCACAAATTACAATGACTCCTTACACCAACTCGTCGTCATTCTCAAGTTCGACATCATCTTCATATTCATCTTCTTCATCTTCAACGTTGTCGTCAGTCGTTTCAATACCGCCAGCTCCGGTTTCCTCTCTCGGTAACCTCCTTCCCAGCTGTGTGGCCTCTCCGCCAGCTTCTAAAGGAGATTGTCTGAATACCTGCTCCAGTGCTTTGGTCACATTCCACGGCTGCGATGAACTTCTTGACTGCATTTGTGAAGCAATCAATGAAATTGACCAAGAGGTCGCCGTTTGTCTGTTATGTGGTGCATTCTATGATGAGATCAGAGATCTGGTGGACAGCAATTTAATTGATATTTTGCTCGGATGTGACTTCCATCATCATTCTGTTACAGTTTGTTCGTCGACAGTTATTTCGAGTTCAATTCCGTCAAACACTGCTAGTTCGTCGAGTGCTCCAATAACGACTTCTTTTCCCAGCACAGCATTGCCCGTCAACAGCTCCACTTCGTTGACTCTGCCATCATCCTCTCTTCCCCCGTTGACTCTTCCGTCATGCATTACCGAACCTCCTGCTACCTCCGACGGCTGTCTGAATAAATGCACCCAGGTTCTGACCAGCTTTCAAGGCTGTTCAGGACTATTGGATTGTATCTGTGAAGCTATTGTAGAGGTCGAAACAGATCTGGCTGTCTGTTTACTATGTGGAGCGTTTTACGGCGAGATCCAAGAGGTTGTTGACAACAGTATGGTCTCGTTCCTTCTAGGATGTCAATTTGCTACTCCTCAAGTTTCTCTGTGCTCAGCCGCCCCGACTAGTGTTAGCAGTACTGTCAATAACTCGGTGACGGCGAGTTCTCTTACTCCTACCTTGTCTAGCAGCCTTCCATTCAACAGCTCTATTCAGTCCTCTACTAAATCAGCAAGATCTGTCTCGTCTTTGACGACCTGTGTGTCTCAGCCACCCGCATCATCAGCTGGGTGCATTTCTACCTGCGGGGCTGTTCTCACCACATTTGTAGGATGCGTTGGACTTCAAGATTGTATCTGTACCGCAATTAATCAAATTGATGACGACTTGGCGACTTGTCTGTTGTGCGGTTTGTTTTACAGCGAAGTGAGAGATCTAATTGACAATCAGCTGGTGGAGTTTTTGACTGGGTGCAATTTCTCACCAGACGTTTCTATTTGTTCGGCTTCAAGCGCTGCAGTAGTTTCTAGTAGTGCTACAGTGTCTGCCACTCCAAGTGCAATTCCTTCAAATAGTGTTCAAGCGGTAAGCTTAACTACTAGTCCGCCGTCGAGTCTGCCGTCGAGCCAACCTTCAAATGAAGCGTCAAGTAAACCGTCAAGTCAGTCTAGCCCATCTTCTGCTTTGCCTTTGAGTCAGAGTGAAAGCCAGAGTCAAAGTCAGAGTCAAAGTCAGAGTCAAAGTCAGAGTCAAAGTCAAAGTCAGAGTCAAAGTCAAAGTCAGAGTCAAAGTCAGAGTCAAAGTCAGACTAACAGCCAAAGCCACGGTCAGAGTCAGTCCAACAGCCAAAGTCAGAGTCAGAGTCAAAGTCAGAGCCAATCCAAACCATCTAATTTGGCCTCTCAATCTCAGTCTCAGTCCCACCCGGCAACTTCTGCTACACCTTCTAAGCAGGTCATCAGCCCAGCTGTGACCAGCCCGGCAGTCACAAAACCCGCCGTTACAAGTCCTGCAGTAACCAGTCCTGTCACCACCATAACGACGTCAAAACGAAAGGTTCCAAGATCATCGGCGAAAACAAGTAAATCTCGAGCAGGCGCAGGATTTGTGGAGCCGGCAGGTGAGGTTGTTCTAGCTGCTATTTTTGCATGGTTGATGTAGTAAAGGTGAAGAGATATTAGAGATAGCATTTACAATAGGTAATACAAAATAATATAGGCATCATTTGAGTATTCAATTTCAAAGTGGAGAACTACAATATATATATATATATATATATATGGCTACTAAATGAGAGGACTACTGAAGAATTGACAGTGCAAAGAGATATCTACTACAGTTGCAGCATGACTATGATATCAATGTATATACATTATCGAGTTTTCTTAATTAAAGATGATTATCCCAAACGATAGCCTTTATGCATTGCGAAATCTTGAAACCTAGATTAATCCAGATATCTAAACTATCGTATACAACCCCAATCTCTGTAGTTAACGTTTATAGTAATCTCTGTCTATCGCTCATACATATATTACGTTATGCACAGTCAAAGTATTAATCAGTGAAAATCCCAACTAAATAGCAGTGGCTTGCGTAATCACTCCTGTTTCACTTACATAACCAAACTTTTGGTACTGTTCGTCCCAATTTAGAAATACAGTCACCCAGGTTTATGAAAATTTCAGCTTAGTCACCCACGCACACCACGCCTAAACTCTCTTCTAAATCAATCTTATATTTCCATCAACCAACAACACAACAACCCAACCCACACACAATGAGCACTCGAACCAAGCAAGTCGGTGGAGCCAAGAACCAGGGACAGCGAACAGTGTCCAACACCAAGGCTCAGAAATGGTACCCTGCCGAGCCTGCTCCCATCAAGAAGACTGCTCGAAAGTCTGCCCGACCACAAAACTTGCGACCTTCTTTGGTTCCCGGAACTGTCTTGATCATTCTTGCTGGACGATTCCGAGGCAAGCGAGTTGTCTACCTCAAGGGCATGGAGGACAACACCTTGTTGGTCACTGGACCTTTCAAGGTTAACGGAGTTCCTTTGCGACGAGTCAATGCTCGATATGTCATTGCTACCTCGACTCGACTTGAGGTTTCTGGAGTTAATGTTGAGAAGTTTAATGTTGAGTACTTTGCTCGAGAAGACAAGAAGGGAAAGAAGAACGGCAGCGAGGAAGAGTTCTTCGGAGACAAGGCTGAGAAGAAGGAAGTCAAGACTGAGCGAGTTGAGGACCAAAAGGTTGTTGACAAGGCTTTGCTGGCTGAGATTAAAAAGACTCCTCTTCTGCGACAATATTTGGCTGCATCTTTCAGCTTAAAGAAGGGAGACCGACCTCATTTGTTGAAGTTTTAGGTATTTAATGAGCGGGTGTGTGACCTTTTGTCATGATGTAGAATAATGGCTAATGTACTAAGCATACTACAAGTGTACAAACTGTACGGAAAAGCGTAGATTTAAGAGAGACATAAGCTCAGAAAGAGATGGGCCTATGTTGAAGCTTGACTAAGTAGTTAGGTTTGGTTGCACTGTAGAACCACTCGGTAGAACAAAGCACACTGAAATAGTACTGATGTTGCACCAAAAAGCAGCACTGTAGAACCACACTGTTCAGCTACCTATTTAACGCCTTTCTATGCTGGCAACGTGGTTTAGCTACTACCCATCTTTACCCTATGTAAGAACTTTGACAGCTCTGTATTCAACGTTGTGTACTAAATTGGAAATGATTGACCACGAGCCACTGAGATATTTTGACCGTGGCTGTCAAGAAACGGAGTTATTGGGAAGAGATCCACTTGTGGGGTAAGGAAGGCATTGCAACGTCAGTGATAACATTTAATATAATAATATATTTGATCAGTATCTTTTTCAATCGATGGCTTGTTCGCATGTGTTGATGTTTGTATTTTATGTGTGTGTCTGTCCAACTGTGTTGATATGTGTATGTCTCTGTGTGCCTTTATTTGTGAGCCTGAGTCCACTTTTTACTGTAGCAAGCCATCCCTTACATAACTTGATATTCAACACCTTTTTTTAATGTGCTCGCAACGTCTGCTGTTTCTCATGCACAGTTTCTCACAAACGATCACCCACGGACTAATCAAAGGGCCAATTGAGTAATTTATGGCCTTGAAACATTGAAACTACTACTACTGTTCTCCTACCTCACAGAGCCAACCCAAGTCCACACTTGCCTCTTTACCACTCTGCTATTCCACAACCAATATTCTCTACACATGCTCCCTCGTACACATGCATATGCATCGCCGATCGGTCGATCATCAAAATATTTTTTCCTTTTATTTTTCGTTTTTTTCTATTCCTATTTTCATACTATTTATACACAAATCCTATTGTTTGTATAACTTATATTTAATCATCATGTCGAATCAACTGTTGCCTTTGGCCTCCTTCGCTGTGGCTCTGATCCCTGGTGAACCTATCGTGCTCCCCGATGAAGACTTCCCTGTCTCCATTCGATTGACTATGGCCGCTATCAATCCCGAGCCTATTGACGACGAAGACACTCCCAGTACCTTGCATGTTCTGAAGCAGACTGATAGTTTTGACGAGGACTTGGTCTACAATTCGTCTGACGAAGACAGTGAGGAGGAAGAGGAAGAAGAGGAAGAAGAAGAAGAAAAGCCTAAATCCAAAAAAGAGTTGAAAGCTGCCGCAAAAAAGGCTGCTGAGGCTGCTGCTGCTGAAGAAGAGGAGGAGGATGACGAAGAGATGGATGATGCTGAAGAGGACGACTCTGATGATGATGACATCCCCTCCGTTGAGGAGCATGTCATCTGCACTCTGTCCCCCAAGACTGGTTACCAACAGCCTCTTGACATGGTCATCACTGCTGGTGAAGAAGTCATTTTCCAGGTCACTGGATCATACGTCATCCACTTGACTGGAAACTACGTCGAGCATCCTTATGACGACAGTGAGGAGGAGGACTTTGATGACGAATTGAACGAGGACGACTTGGATGATCTTGACAGCGACGAGTACGATCTTTCTCCCGATGAGGATGAGATTCTCGACGACGAGCGAGTCAGAGAGATCCTTGACCAGGCTGAGGAGGAAGAAGAGGAAGAGCTGGAGAAGCCCGCCAAGGTTAAACACTCCAAGGACTCCAAGAAGCGAGTTGCTGAGATTGAAGAGCCTGCCAAGTCTAAGAAACAAAAGAAGGACGAAAAGGCTGCCGCTGCCGCCAAAGAAGATAAAAAAGTCGTCTTCTCCGAGAAACTCGAACAGGGTCCTACTGGAAAGAAATTCTCTAGCAAAAAGCTTGAAGGAGGAGTCGCTGTTGAGGACCGAACCGTTGGTGAGGGCCCCACTGCCAAGGCTGGCCAAAAGGTCGGAGTTCGATATATTGGAAAACTCGCCAATGGCAAAGTCTTTGACTCCAACACTAAAGGAAAGCCCTTCTACTTCACTCTTGGAAAGGGAGAGGTGATCAAGGGATGGGATATCGGTGTTGCTGGTATGTCTGTCAAGGGAGAGCGACGAATCGTTATTCCTGCTCCTATGGCCTACGGTAAGCAGAGCTTGCCTGGAATTCCTGCCAACAGCGAGTTGACTTTTGACGTTAAGTTGGTCAATATCAAATAAGGGACTGTAGTGTGACTCCATAAAATTTTTAATGTATATTACTATTATTACTGTAACAAAAGTTAATCCTCCATTCATAGTAGATTCCAATTCATCTCAATCCAGCTCCCACACAAATATCCCCACGCATTAAACAAACGCTATAACGTCCAATCCTAACTTCAAGTTGAAATCATAATGGCGTATGATTGGGAGCTGGAAGCTCAGAAAATCGTTTCCCTCCGTGACAATCTAATACAAAACTCTCTTGATACTGGCCTTCTAGAAAAAGACCGAAATACTCTAGATCCCACGCAGAAATCTCTCCAAATCGCTTTAAAGCGATATCTTCTAGAAGAGAATTTGAAAGATCGATCCTCCAGAGTCAGAGGTTATATTAAAGCAAAGAATATGGGCAAATGGAATCTGATTCCCAAGTCTGAGCGTGGTGTGCTAGACATACCATCCACTCTGGACCAAGCATTGAGCCCCGATGACAAAATATCCTTGCAGTCAAACAGCGTTCTTACTGTCCCACAAGCTCCTCCGCCTGCCCGGCCCCCTCCTCCACCTTCTGCTTCTGTGAGTTTACCATATGAAGAGCCTGAAACAGTCTCTGGGCATGTTGTTCCTAATGCGCCGGCGAGCGATCTTCAAACCCAAAAGTTGAAGAGATCACGGCCCGACGAAGATTTCACTACTCGCTCTACTCACCAACCTCAGCATCATCCTCCGGGTTTTGCAAACTATATGTCTAATTTCCTGCCTCCTCCTCCCCCTCCGCCACCTCCTCCTGCTGCCGGTGGTGGTTCCCAAAGTCTCGCTGGCAGTTTCCAAGTAGGTATTCCGGGCTTGACCACCACAGCTATCAGCAATGACACGTCCCAGCCCAGTACCAAGGATCACGAGCAGTCCAACGTTAGGCAGCCTGATATCAGACAGTCTGACGCTAGGCCGTCTGACGCTAGACAATCTGGCGCTAGACAGTCGGAACGCTCCAGTTCTTCTGAATCCATATATGAGACTGACTACCGCGAATTTGCCTCTCACCAACATCAGGGCTACGGCCGAGGTCAAATCCCTGCAACCCGTCAGCCTCAAAGCTTCCCAACTTATTCCGACTCCTCTCCAAATGTCCCTGAACTAGTCGAGCCTTTACCGACTCAGGCAGAACTTTCTTTTCCTCCTCAACCAGTTCGCCAACTTCAGCCGGCATCATTTGCCATGCCCCATTCCTCTTACTACGACTCTCACCCTCCCGCTCAATCACCGCACCTTGGCTACGATACCACTTCAAATAGATATCCGTATATGGGCCAGCAGCAGCAACACTATCTTCCGCCAGGCCCACCTGACTTTGCATCCAGGGGTGGTCGTCAGGGTCCCCCAAATCCACGGGCTCGTTCGCAGAGGCCGTATTCAGAGCCTAATGAAGGATATGGGCCTCCTTCCTATGGCGATGGCTTTTAATGACCTGTAAATAGATACGATTAATGATTAATTTATATATGATTTTCTATCTAAAAAACTTTCCGAACTTTGAGCCCTTTTTCTTTTCACTGGCATCGTCCATAGTCTTGGCTCGCTGCAAAGGCTGCGGAGGGTTCTGTGTCTTCATAGGAGGAGGGGTGTTGCGTGAAACAGGTACTGGTCCAGGTGCCGCTTGAGTCTTGGACATTTCCCGGTCAGATTCAAAAAGATGCTCCGGAACTCGCGGTAGAGGCTGGTCAATCTCAAGATTAAGATGGTTCCGAGGAGCTTTAAGTCGGGACATGGATCTCAAAAACATATTTGGAGATATAATGCAATTTCCGCCAAGAATGATTTCCTTGGGATGCTGCTTGTTCAGTTCATAGACTGAACGAGCTTCGGACTGGGTGATGCCACCAACCACAAATGCAAAGATCCTTTGCTTTGCGGCCTGGAATGAAGTGGTTTTGGCCCACGCTGCTCTCTGCCTAGGATTTCTCAGTGAACTATGAGAATCATGCTCCTCTTCTTCAATAGGTTCATCACGAGTGTATGGGAATACGGCTGAAGGCAACGTGTTTTTGATAGCGTCTTCCAGGATGTTTTTGAGTCCTGGCACAAATCGCGAAACTGAGTAAACGTCTTCCGTTGAATGGGAGAAAAAGCCTGCACTGCCGGAGCCTGATGATGATTTCTTTATCAGAGATCGAGAGCTCTTGTCCAAACTTTCTTTGACAGTCGTGCCACCAATTAAATGCATATTTCTAATGACCTCAAGATCAACGTCACTGAGCGCAGCATGAGCTTTGAGTTTCTGCCAATCTGCTTCTATTAACCCACTTCGATGGAGACCGTACAGAATGAGAAGACGGACTTTTTCTCTATTTCCGAGTTTATGGTCCATCAGGAGTTCGACTACATCGTCAGCCAACGTTTTGGATCGTCGGCCGTCAGCAGACACTCCTAGCGCTACAGTTTGCTCCAGGTCCGCAATCTCGTTCAAGTTCTTTTCCTGCAAGATTGTCATACATTCAGTGGCCATACTTAGATTGAATGCAAATCTGTCTCTGGTCTCCATGAATTTGGGTAGGGATGCAACCATGTCCTGGAGATCGCGGACAGAGGCAGAAGTCGAGTTGTCTGCAAAGTGAGGGTTTTGGTGTTTCAGTTCAGCCATTTTCGACGTCAGCGTATCGATGACTTCTTGCATGTGCAAGTGTCTCAGCGCAACCCATTCAACGTCTTTTTCGCTGATAGCTCCTTCGATTTCCTCGGGAGCGGCAGGAGGCCGATCTACCTTGTAAGTGTATTTGACTCCATCCTTGATGGGCAACAGGTCATATACCATTGCTTGAAAGGTGAACTCGTGAAGGACAGGAGCATAGCAGTCGATCGAACGATCCACCACTAAGAAAATACTCCTTCCTCGACCATCATTTGGGGCAGGGAAGTCAGAATGGTGACGCGCATAGCCATCCAATTCTTGCTGCAGCGTATTTGCAATCATGAACGGCAACACGCTCGCCTCGAAATTGGTGTCTGCCGGCTTATAGAACCGAATAATGGGATATTCACCAAGAGTAGCACACACACTGACCAACTGATTCACCACTCGCTTGATCTGTTTATGGACGAGATCATGGCAGTTTCGGTTGTAGAACAGCTCCAGCGCAAAGGGGTCATCCAGTGAGAAGATCTGCGACTCTACGGGCCAGTAATCTATCCAAGCCGTGTCGAGTTTACGAACATATCGCCCGGCAGCCGAGTTACGCACTTTCAGAGCCAACTCGTCGGTCAACCCCGGGGTGAAAAACACATGGGCAGCGGAATACCGAGGCGGAGCACGGGTGAAATCTGCTGCCAGGCACTCCACGTTGTATTTCGTGGGCCGGAGTATGTACACAGCCTCCAAGTACTGTTCGGTTGGACGTCTCTGGTCGATAATGTACAGGTCGTGTTAGCAAATTTCAAACTTTCAAAGCGGTATGTTGTCGCACATACTTGAAATGTTTCTATCTAGCAGTTCATGATTGTCCAATACATGACTGAATATTCGCGACACATAGCTATCAATTACAAGAGCTTTATACTGGTTAGCGGGGGGGTTGAATTGTGGAATGAGGGGGTGTCAACACGAACCTTTGCCGGAGGTTGGACGGAATCCACGATTGAAAATATTTCTGGTTAATAAACAACAGCAACTACAAGTATTTTAACTGTTCTTTCACATACTCCACTTCAAGGCATCAATCAATCCCGTCGAGCCTGACATCGTTGCTGTCAAGTTAGGTGTTGTCTGATGAGATCTCTCAGGCGGTGTGATGAGGTGGTGGGGGGACGATCAGGAGAGAGATGGTGGTGGGGGACGGGGGAGGAAAGGATATTGAATTAGATGATGGGGGACGGGGAGTATCATGACTTGTTGTATAGGGGATAGATGGTACTTTCAGAAACTATAATCAATAATTGAAAGGGTCAACTAATATATCAAATGTTAGAGTGGCTATTAAAGGTCTGGAAGATATGCTCACAGCTTGGTGATATCCGTACTTCAACCCAATTCAACAACACATTCATGTCCGTGTCTCGCCTTTTTTATTGCTTCAAGTATAACTGTTTCACACCTCAACTTCCATCTATCGCAGTAATTTGACTCAGGGGCTCTGCCGTAGCACTGTTGCTGGCTTCTATCATTTTTGTAAGCTCTTCAAGCAATTGGAGGTATTAAAACCATCTTCTGACATATTACAAAACATATGTCTTGATCTGATTCATTTTCTTCAATAAAAATTCACTACATCTACTTTAAATAAAGCAATGTTAATGATACTGTACTCAAAGAGACTGGAGATTAAAGTACGATGATCACCGTTAGTGTGCATGAGATTAAGCAAGAAAAAGCAACTGATCGAAGATCTTTGCGTCTTGGTCTATAGGGACTTGAAATATTCTGTAGATAAGAACAACAGTTATGTACCGAGATGCACCAATTTCCTAAACCAAATCGCTGGCGGGACGGTAACTTTAATGCAGATGTCCTACCAAGGACTGGCAGACTTCATAGACGAGCTGGTGGTAGAAGGGTGATCTATAAAGGTTCTTTACAAGTAAAAGGTCAGAATCTGAATGGTACGAGAAATGCGTTGGCAACAATTATGGTCAGCTTGTGAGAGCATCGATGCAAATAAACCATTGACTACTCTGAGCAGTTTGAATTCAAGGGCAAGTTCAATCGATCAAGAGTGAACTCACAATATCACGGTAATTGGCCGGTTGCTGATGAGAGTCAGCTAGAGCGACTCAGCCATGATGAGAAGTCCTTAGATTGCGTGGTTTTCCAAAAGTTCTAGAAGAGTTGCGTTTTCATAAACTTGCGCCAGTGTTCACGCCAGAATGCAGCTTTAGATCTGGGGAGCGGTTCCGTGGTCGTGGTCGGTAAATCTCGTGGCGATTTTACTATTCAGCGGGCGATGATGAAAAAAACTGAATTCTGGGAGCCTAAAGTGCTTTGGAATCCTGAGGGTACTGGGGACAGTGAAGCAAATCCTTCTCAGTTTGCAATAGTCGAATTACACAAGAACAAGATGGTAATTTTGCCCTTGGCATAATGCTCATGTCGCAGGCCAAGTTTCGGAACTATTCACTCCCTCTTTACTCTTAGCGGTCGTCCCCATTGAAGGTGAACCTGAACACCTAAGATCTAGGGCCGGCGATTATTAAATACTGCCAGACGTTTATTTGCTCGTGCTGACTTGTCTAATGGCAGGAGGTGTAGGCGATAATTGCAGGAGCAGTGACGGCAGCAGGACCAGTAAGAGTGGTCTCTCCATAAAGTGCATTTCACAAGTGGTCGGAAAAGTCGTACCTTGCAGTGGCCCTATTGCTTGTCATAATTTTTTATACTGATTTATTCAAGTATGGGAATAATTTAGAGGTGATCATATACAAGTTTATTCTACATCCCTGCATCACCCAGTTTAGTCTTCTTCATTGTCCGAATGATGAACGTCTTCCGACTGTGGTACCTCTTCTGCTTCATCCTCGTCATCCAATTCAGTAAACGTGTAGGTCACTGGGTCATAGACAGATCGCTCATTGTCTCGAACAATACTCTCATTGGCACTAATCTCTCGTAGTGACAAATCAATACTGGCTACATTCATCTCTTGAACTTGTTGCTGACGATGTTTCACCACTCGCCGTCTTTTCAAGTTCGTCCTTCCAATGATAGGCAAGTACCGAGCGTGGTCTTCTGAAAATGTAATAGCAATCTCTTCTAGTTTTGTAGGGTGCAATACCAAATCAATGTCGTTGTCTTGTACCCGATTGAATCGATAGACGTTTGTGTCATCCTCTTCGGGAATCAAGGTGTCGGCGGGTGAATCCAATTTACTCTTCAGCTTGGTCGAGGACTCGGCTTCTGTAGTGTAAAATGACATCCACTCATCTTCACCCAAAACATTTCGTCTAAACAAGGCAGTACTCAGTTCCTCTTCTGAAAACTTTCTTTTCTGGCTGTTCAGACTGGCAGATCCCACCATTCGCACCGATAAATACATTAAATCAAACATCTTAGAGTCTGGTAACAAAGGAAACGTTTCTGCGACCGTGACGTTTTTCTTCTTGGGATGTTTCAGCGTAGTAGCTTCGCTGTTTCCAGCATCAAACGTCGCCTCAACAGCCCGTAATCGAGCCTCGGGATCTTCGTTGTATACCTTTTTCTGGGCTCGGTTAAGACCAGCAGCCTTTTGCTTAATAGTTTCACTGGAAATATACTCAGTTCGTCGCAAGAAGGACACCCCCGGTTGCGATTTCGACACTCCAGTCTCGCCCAGAGGATCTCTCAACAAAGCCCTGTCTTTGGCGTCCAACGTCACCACTTGGCTCGGGTACACGCCTGATTCGTCGCCTCGCTCAAAGATACCTTGGACTTCGGTCATGTCCAGCGGCATTCCGAGGTCGATATCCACGTCCATGTTGATTGGCTGTTTCTGCACCAGCCCCGACAGAAACGACGACGACACCAACCGCTGCATGTCCACGGGAATGTTCAGCAATTTTGGAGGACATGGCGGGGGAGGCAGGTCGTTCTGATATCGGATTCTTGCAATATAATCCTGTCTTCTGCTCATGGTGAGGATGTTTTGATGAGTACCAGACACGTACACTTGGGTCTCTGTTAGTATTGATGGAGTTGTGAGGTGAAAGACTTGTGACAGATTTGTGTGGGATTTGGAGAATGGCTGAAAAAGGAAATTTCCGGAAGTAAACCTGCACCATAAAGTGTGGGAGGCATGAGAAATTACAGTGACTTCACACTTCCATGACAACTATACCCAGCACATCGCTTGACCCACCGATCCACTCATTTACGCAACTCAATAAACAAATCCATCAAGATTCAAGAAGCATTAAAAATCGCATCCAGTCCATCATCAAAGACTCAGACTATGTACAATTAGTTAGTAAAGCATTTCGCTTACCACTTGTAGGTACGTTGACTAATAGATGATGTATGAGTAATCTAACATATGTCTCGCAATTGAACTTTATTGTTACATGTCTACTCAATGTTAACCAGCAAATGAACGTTGTGGAAGATGGTATATCCCCAATGATCGGGTCCACGAATCGGTATACTTCAAGAGCACGGACGGCCATACTGCCCAGTGGGGTTTCAACACCAGAAGATTGAACTTACACATTCTGAAATCAATAGCGGACAACAATGGCTGCCTAATCGTTGATTCCACTCGACGAGGAAAGCGAATGCCTGACTCGTTCTCGAAAACAATCCCTATCTGGTGCACAGTGATTAATAGTCTGGCATTTGGCACCATAGCTGAACTCTACACTCCTCCAAACTGTGTTTCGGCTAGTGAACATGACCAGATCCAAAAACACATCAGTCAGTGGATTGAACAAGCAAAAGACGTCAAGGTAGACATTGAGTTCATCAAGCTCTATGTAAAGAAACCACTGCGTCCGATCTGGGTGACTCCCGACAGTATTCTTCCTGACAGTCCGCCAGATTACAAGGAATTCTATCCAGTAGTTCTTTGCACAGCATCTAAAATGGCCCAAGATGGTATAGAGTCTCGCCAGGGCTATACATACGTCCAAGGTGCTGCCGACGACCATGAGCTCTGGGCTCGAAAGCTGAATCCTCAGTTGCTGTGGGCTCATATTGAAGAGCTGGGACAACCAAAGGGTGACGAGGAGCTGTTAAGTTTAGTGGATAGATTTGCAGATGCTGCTGCTAGTCCTTCTGACGCTTCCACACATTCGTCAGAACAGATACACCTGCAGCCTACAAACATTTGGTTGGCTAAAAGTCGTCCAATTTCGACTGACTGCCAGGTCGTCGTGGATCTGTCAGAGCTTTCAAATGAGTCTGAAGGAGCGTCGCCTACTCCCTTGATCATCTCTTGTCCTCTTGCTGCTGGCAAAAAGGGAGCCAAGGATCTCCGAATAAAACTTCCATCAATCATCAAAATTCTGGAAACGCACAGCCACTGCCAAGCTCACATTCTCATTGTTGACCCAAACTACGACTTCTCCATCGGACTAGCATTGACAATCACTTGCTTGTTTTACTCCCTCGACAACCAGCCTCTGCCTACAAGAACTACTACAAATCTCAACAAACAAGTCATCCGGTCCAAACTCGGATCCATCGTGCTACGAACTAAAGTCAATCCCTCGCGGGCAACCCTTAACTCTGTAAATGCATTTCTTATGGGTTAATGTACATATGCCAAATTATAATGACTTAAATAATGACCACATTTATATTATGATCTCTCATGCTAACGATCTTTCATCGTTTCATTATGCTTCATGCTCGCTGACCAGCTACTGACCCGGTCCTGACTCTTCCTCTCCTATCCCGCCTTACTAGATCCACCGCGGGACTCATAACTTCATCTTGCTGCATTGGTAATGGAGTCGCACTGAACTCTCCAAGAACTGCAAGCACCTTGTTCCGTTGATCCTGAGTCTCGGCGTCGACATACGACACCATTACATCATCGCCATCACCAGCCTCTGGCTTGTCAGTACCACTGGTAGACCCACTCTCTGGAGTCATGGCTCGCCGGACCATTCCATTTATCCCTATGGTAGACATCTTCCCTACTGTCGAGACAGCAGCCCGTCCTACTAACCGCCTCTCCTTTTTTGACTCATCCATGCTATCGACCAAAATGTCACGCCGTCGCTTTCGGTCTTCCAATTCACTGGACGCTCCACTGCTCAGCATGTCTGCTATAGGGTTTGGCAAAATCGACGAGCCTCCACTGATGCTATCCTTTGTCTTTCTAGTGCTAATACCAGCATCTGGTCTCCTTCGGAGTCCAACCGGTGATCTGAGCACACGGTCAGCACTTTCTTTGCCGTCCATGACCCATTCCGGCGACGTCAATCCTACAGCTTTGCCGACTTTTGCACATTCAAACAACCATTTTTCATTCACGACGGGAATACCGTACTTTATGGCAAATTTGAATTTCTGGGCTCCTTTGGTGGCTACTAGCAGATCCCGTTGCGGAATGATTACCGGTTGGTATATCGCACCTAGTAACTTGATAAGCCGTTCTAAATGGAGGAGCTCAATGCCAGAGAATCCTGATATACTGATATTTATACCGTGGAGATCATTCAGTTGGCGGTGGTGGATGTATTGGCACCAGTCGTCATTCAAGATGGACTCCTTTTTGTAAAGCGAGCGTTCAATGGCCCATTCAGTGATGAGAGTTGATGCTGAAAGTTTGTCAGGGAGTTCTTTCGGGTCCATTTCGCTGTGTATTAGGTATTTAACGTACGGGTCAGTTGTGTGACGGTTGTAGGTCAGCCATGGTTTGACTACCCCTCCATGACTCTGTACTGCGTTTCCCAGAGTAGATATTTGTTTGTCGTTAAATCCAAGGTACACAAATGTATATCCCGAGAAGATTCCTTGTGGACCCTGGGCAGTAGCAGTATTTATCCGTGATTGCGGGTTATTCGAGCCGCCATTCATAGGGCCTGGGCTCAAATCAATACTATCCTCGTATCGATTGTTATCGTCAAATCGAGCGTCATCCCAAGCTCCAGAGTCTGAGTCTTTGGGTACTGACCGACTATCCGGCCTCTGTATACCTTGTAAAATGCTATCCCACACTTTATCAGATTTGTTTTTCTTGAGCACAGGTTTCGCAGTAACGGTACTCGCAGAGGTTGTAGCAGCAGCAGTAGTGGTAGTCATCTTCCTCTGAACAGGCTCCACAAATGCATCTTTACCCAGCAAATCTCGCGGCAAATCCAGTGAAAAATACTGTGTATCGAGCGCAGCACCTCGTTCTACACTTTTTGTGACCCACAAAGGATCCACGATTGCAATTCCCCATTTCTTTGCATAGACATATTTACGCCCGGTAGAGCTCGGAGACACCAAGTGCGTGACCTGGTGAGTCAGGTCTGGCGAGTACGTGCCTCCCTGGCTCTGCACAATGTCAATAAATATTTTACGATCCGGTTCAGGCTGGATATTGGTACAGCTGACTATCAGATTCTCAAACACCTTGAGCTTTCCCTGTTCTATTTCCTCATGGACATCAAAGTCTTCGCCTGATTTCCATCGTTCGCCCAGTTCCGGGATGAACTCGGGCCGCAGAAACGTCATGTCTGCTCGATGCTTTACGGCAAACTCGTATTTCGGAGTCTCGCGGTTCCCGACAATCAAAAACGTCACATCGCTCATGAGATCAGTGCGGTGAGCCCCGCCCATGGCTTCGACATTGGCAGCGATGGAAGATCTGAGCTCTGCGTCGACCGAGGTGCAGCAGAACACCATTCCTTTCAGAGGGAGGAGGTCCATGGTGGCATGACTAGTGGGTGTGCAATGTTTTCAATCCCCAGATCAGATCAGATCAGAAATATATTAATTAATTAATTGTGTAAATAACTTGCAACTACGCGTGGACGCGTTCTCTGCTTGACTCGCTCTTCCGGGTGACGGTTTTACGACGATCTCTGGTGAAGTGCCGATCACAAAATATCTTCAGAGCTCCGACATACATTTTTTACAGGAGCTCTACCTCGACCAATGAGAACTCCTCTAAGGATTAAACTGGCCCTGCGGAAGGGCTTGACATGCCAGAGATCATGTGGCATGCACACACAGATTCCCATCCAGAAAGAACTCCGAATCAAGAGTTTGGACTTCCGAGAACCAATATCTGAAGATGTCTGGCGAGCCGCTCGGGCCATAGACGGGTTTGTACCGAGCAGTGTGAACTTTAAGGCCACCCACACGCCGTTCCCAGCCAGTGACAAACTTGTCCCGGACTTTGAGAACGTGTCGCTGCCTGCCAACGACAGCCATGACCACCGGATCGGCGAACTGGTCCGGCTGATCGCTCAAAAGGACTTCAGGGGAGCATTCGAGAGACTGGAGACGTTGTTCGAGCAAGACAAGTCTGTTTTGCAGAAACTTGGCAACCATGAATGTAGCTCACTTATTCGAATTGCTCCGGATGCGCTGCAGAAAGCCCAAGACTCGTGGATCAAGTTGAAATCGTTAATGGAAATGATTGCATACCATTCGAGCCACCAGCTTTTTGCAGGAGACTACGCCTGTTTAATAAAAGTCGCATTTCGAGCGAGGGATTTTGCTGCTGTCGAACGCTTGTGGCAAGAACTCCAGGTCCGGGGAGTCTCCAAGAACACAGATCTGTGGAACAACTTTATCACCGCTACTTGCAATGCATATCCTGGAATGTGGACCAATCTAAGGCTGAGATCAGAGCGGAAAGCCCAAACATTAGAGGCGCTGCCAGTTGCTACTGGAAATGCTGTCTACCTGTTGGCTCAAATGATGCAAGAAGGTGTATCTCCAAATGCTCAGACATATGAGAGATTATTACTGTACATGGCGCAAGATAAAAGCATAGATGCGGTCCGAGTGACTATCAAAAGCATCTGGGGGATTTCGGCAGCAGAAGCTGAAGAGGCTGATGTGATGAAGTTAATCGAGACCCCGTTACCCACTGGGTTCTCGGTTCCTTCTGACATTGAACCTGGTTCCGCCCTGTATCCGACATGGACTACTCTCCAGAATATATTTATTGCGTTTGCAGCTAATGACAAGGCGGTAGAAGGAACTAATATAGCATTTACTATGGCCAAGGGATATGGCATTTCCTTGGCCAGTAAGCACAGCTCGGCATTGTGGGACACTTTATTGCAATGGACATTCAACAACTGTTCAAAAGGAAACGCTCCTCGCACATTGTTCAAGACACTGTATGAAGCGTACGAAACGATTTTCGAGATGTCTCCTAGTAAGACTGCTCTGATTTTGCGGATCAGAAATTTGACTTCTAGGCATCAGTCAAGAAAGGCAGAACAATTGATAGCCCTGTTGGCCAAGGAGAGTAGGAAATTAGCTGCGGCAAGCTTGAAGAGACTTACGAAAAATTTACTCGACCAGGGGTACGAGGAATTGGCATTTGGCATGTTGGAGCGATGGGCACCAGTACATAAGGAGTTTCGACGGATCAAGGAACAGATGACGGATTATCGACATAGGAGGCCGTGGGTGCAGACGGCGATTGAAAGAAGGCAAGCTTGGGTAGCAGGAGAGATTCTTGGGGGAACCACAAAAGCGGTGAATGGCGTCGCGGTGGGGGATAAAGCCTTGGAAGGAGATGAGAATGAAATTGATGTTCTGGACGAGGAGATTATAGAAGAACTTGACGAAATCAACGAGTACGAAGACAATGAGCATTTCGACGACAGAACCCAGCAGCCGAGTTTTTCCGTCTAACGTTTTATGACGGTTTCAGTTTTACAACTAATGACTTTCTCTTTTTGCATTCAGTGAAAAACTATCTACAATTCAACCAAATTATTAACATACATGTACCGGGAAAACACAACCCACAGATATCGGAACCATTTCATCTGAGACGAGTGGTCAGCAGACATTATTCGTTTGGTACGCTGATACTCTGTCTGTTGGGCGACTATCAGGATCTCGTTTTCAGCATGGCTCTGCAGAACATGTCGCTCAACAAAGAACGAGATCAAAGAGTCAATGTTGGCAATGTACTTTCTGTAAATAGGGACTGTGGTTAATGCCCACACCCGTCGGGACGGGGACTGGCTCTTCCAGAACTTAGCAGCATGATACAAGGATTGATGATTTGGGTGATCCGAGATCCCCTGCTCGTCAAACGTTACCAGCTTGTCGGTCGTGACAGTGTCTTCGAGCAGGCTAGCCAAGTACTCCACGTCCCAGTCTACTTCCATAGAGTCTGGCAGCTTTTCATCATCAATGATAGTCAAATGCTCGGGCTGGATCCGGAAATGCTCGGCACTTTTGGCCATTTCGAGCTTTCGCACTTCCCCGAGCCCTTCGGCGTTGCCAGTCGAGAAACACACAATTGACACAGTATTGTTGTTTCGAGGATGCGACAATCTGTTCATGGTCGGGCCGAAGAACATTACCTCATCGTCTGGATGGGCAATGGCTACGGTGACGTTTGTGTTTGCCCATGCTTCAGGAGGACTATAAGGGATTGTGTAGCCAATCAGTGTCCATAGCAGGGGAACTATTGAAGTTAAGAGGATGGGGATTATTGTGATGAGCATGGTGGTGGTTACTGAAATATTTAGTTTTCAATGCTCGAATGGACTATGTATGTGTAATGAACTACGTAATTGAAATATTAAAATGGGGTAAACCTCACTGAACGGGAATTTGTACCAATCATTTCCGCCAATGATATTTTCGGCAGCAGCGTACGGCTGTGCTGACTACCGGTAAATTTCACTGTGTACTATTATTATACAGCAGGTATATAACATGTTATGCCACTTGGATGGTGTGACTATCTCTCGATTATAATGTTAACACAAGTATAGTTAGCTGCTATTAGTTGCGTCTTAAACTCTCCGTCAAGTACCTGAAAATCTTTCTCACATTGGATATTCAGCGATAAAATGTACCATATAAATATTTAAAGACCAAGGATGCATGTCATCGGGTGGCTGCATAGGTTAAGGCGGGAATTGTCCAATAAACAGCCTTGATCATATGTATGTCTAACGTCGATTGATGCTTTCCGGAACGTACCTAACTGACGTACGCAGTCAAGGTGCAGTAGCAATCATTTTATAGTTGCTACTGTATACAGTACAGGAGTGCAGAAAGCTTTGACGGTTTTCGTTTGGTTCGAGTATGTATGATTACGACATTTTACAGGAATACATTCACACACATGAGGAACAAAAATGAAATGAAAATATTTGTATATAGCACAAAATGAATACAAATAAAATTTCTCAATCGTCTACACTGAGATTCAACAAAACAAGTGACTTTCCTTCAACTACTCAATCACTCTTTCTCTCCCATCTTTCTTCTTCTTCTCTGTCTCCACGTAATCACCCCTGGTCAAACCGGCCACGCGGCGGGCGTTCCTTCTTTGTTGTATGTACTCCAAACGGCTCGCTTGTTAAGGTATAACATATCCGGGTTAGTTTAGCAGCAGCAGCAGTGTTAAAAAGTTGACCTGCAGTAGCGTGAATTTCCCTATATTACTATCGGGTTTGGCTCTCCCAAGCTTCTGAACTGAATTAGCGAAAAAAGCGTGCGAAGGAGACGAACGAAGGCGAACTAAGCCGATTATATATTATTTTCCCCTTAGTATATTTATCTTAAACTATTTAAATCTCAAATACAAACAACAACAGAAATCCCACGAAGAGGCTGACAAAACAAAAATATAAAGCCCAACAACGACACTGGTTTTTTTGTTTGTACCCGAAGAGATATAGAACAGGAATACAAGAGTAATATCTTGAAAATTATTACTGTAATAATAGCTGAGTATTGTTATTATTGAGATATATAAAGACCGACGCAGACAACCACCAAACTCATTGTCCCCCGAAAGTTATACAAAGGAAATCGTCCGACCGATAACACAACTTTCACCATTAGAACAACAACATGGCCGAATTTATTAGAACCCAAATATTCGGTACCTGCTTCGAAATCACCAGCAGATATGTGGACCTAAACCCCGTCGGAATGGGCGCGTTTGGCCTGGTTTGTTCCGCCAAGGACCAGCTCACCGGCCAAAACGTAGCTGTCAAGAAGATCATGAAACCCTTTTCCACCCCGGTGCTGGCCAAACGGACATACCGAGAACTCAAACTGCTCAAACACCTGAAGCACGAGAACTTAATATCCTTAAGTGACATTTTCATCTCGCCGCTAGAAGACATTTACTTTGTCACCGAGCTGTTGGGAACAGACTTACATCGACTGTTGATATCGCGACCGCTGGAAAAACAGTTTATTCAATATTTCCTGTATCAGATCCTTCGGGGCTTGAAATACGTGCATTCGGCTGGTGTCGTCCATCGGGACTTGAAACCCAGTAACATTCTCGTCAATGAGAACTGCGATTTGAAGATCTGCGATTTCGGGCTCGCCCGAATCCAGGATCCTCAGATGACCGGATATGTGTCCACCAGATACTACCGTGCTCCGGAAATCATGCTCACTTGGCAGAAATACGACGTCGAAGTCGATATCTGGAGTGCAGCATGTATTTTCGCCGAAATGCTGGAGGGCAAACCCCTTTTCCCTGGTGAGGATCACGTCCACCAGTTTTCTATCATCACCGAGCTACTGGGTACTCCTCCTGATGATGTTATCGATACTATTGGTAGCGAACACACTTTACGGTTTGTCAAGTCGCTCCCCAAACGAGAACGAATTCCTCTGTCACAAAAGTTCAAGAATGCCAACCCAGATGCCATTGATCTGATGGAGAAAATGTTGGTCTTTGATCCCCGAAAGCGAATAACAGCGGCAGAGGCTCTCAGCCATCCATACTTAGCCCCCTACCACGATCCCTCTGATGAACCTGTGGCCAAAGAGAAATTCGACTGGTCCTTCAACGATGCTGAGCTACCCGTAGACACATGGAAGGTTATGATGTACTCTGAGATTTTGGATTTCCACAACGTCGATTCCTCTCAACTTACTCCGGATATTACCACCCAAATGTCGGTCCCTCACCCAGAGCCTACTCAGCAAATGGCTTAGGTTGATAGATCTGTCCAACTTGAGAGCTCCATGAGGATGTATTTTAATTTTTATTGTGTAGATCTTTACAGTTTAAAAGTCGTTTGATATTTATAATGCACAATTATTTCCAATCTATAACTAACTACTGACTATCGGTGTCTATCTATCTAATAGTATATTACATCTTTTTTCTTTTTATTGTTTTTGCTAATCCATGTGTCGGGTTTTTACTCCTCCACAAACCCTCCCTGCTTGGCCAAGCTATAAAACAAAGAGTTCTTGTTCAACAGCAGATTAGCAGGAGTATCAAACTCTGCAACCTCTCCTGCGCTTAACACTACAATTCGATCACTGTCCATGATGGTATTCAGTCGATGTGCAATTGTCAAAATAGTTCGGTTCGAGAACTCAGTTCGGATCGTCTCTTGGATAACCTGATCAGTTTCAACATCAACAGCAGCTGTAGCTTCGTCAAGGACAAGGATGTTTGAAGGTGTCAAAAGAGCCCGAGCCAAACACATGAGCTGCCTTTGGCCAACAGACAAATTGGATCCACCTTCGTTCACCTTCGCCTCAAGCCCACCAGGCATCGACTCGATGTGTGGTTTCAGATGCGACAACTCCAGCGCTCTCCAAAGCTCAGTGTCATCCAGCAATCCTTCAGGATCCAAGTTGTCTCGAATGGAACCTTCAAATGCCTGAGAGTCCTGTGGAATAATTGACAGTCGATGTCTCAAATCACTCAAGCCGATAGCGCTACTATTTATGCTATCAATGTCGATATGACCTTCTGCTGCTTCAATAATACGGAACAGAGCTAAAGTGAGCGATGACTTTCCGGCACCAGTTCGGCCTACAATACCAATCTTCTCTCGAGGCTTGACCTTCATGCTAATATTCTTCAACACCAAGGGCAATCCTGCTCGATATCGAGTAGAGTAATCAATGAACTCGATAGCTCCATCAGAGGGCCATGCGGCAGGAGGTCGATTGTTCTCGATAATCTCCGGTGCCTCACTCTCCAAAGAGCAGTATTCCAGAATTCGCTCAACTGATACAATATTTGTCTCTACTTCAACGGTCATTCGGACAATCCAGTTCAAGGACTGAGTGATCTGCAAAGCGTACGACATGGCCAAACCAATCAAACCAGGAGTTAGCTGACCATTTTTGAGCGAAATAAGCGAGAATCCAGCGGTAGCAAAGAGAATAATAGCACCAATGAACTCGAGTCGCACAGCCAGCCATCGGTTCGCAGATACAGTTGGAAAGTATGCCTTCAAGTTCAGATCAATTCGAGACTCGTTGATGTACTCAAATCGAGTCTGTTGGTCATAAGCTCGCACAGTACTAATTCCACCCAGAGTTTCTTGGAAATGGGCATAAATAGGACTCTTTGAGACACTATCAAGTCGCTTAAGTTCCCGCGATGTTCTCAAGTAGAATCGCTGGTAGTACAGATAGAGGAATAGCAAAGGAACGACCAAGAACAAAAACTGAGGAGTCGTAAACGAAATAACAACCAAGGTGAAGAGAACCTTGACCGAATTCGAGAAAAACTGCATAAACGTCCTTGCCAAGACCTGATCGACTCGGTAAATGTCATTTGAAAACCGGTTAATGATTCGTCCAACGGGCGTAGTTTCAAAAAACGACATAGGGGCTCTCATAACGGTGGTCAGCATCTTATCATGCAGATATTTAGCAGAGTGGATTGCACAGTAAATAATGAGAACAATAGTCTGGATAGAGACAAAAATTGCAGAGCCGATACCAAAAGCAATATACACTCCAAGATACATGCCGACATGAGGATTTCCATGAGCCTCACTGTTGATTTCAGACCAATGTTTCAGCCAAACATTTGAAGCAACATTTAGTCCCATAGAGACAAGCAAGAAAAACAAGAAGGCAAAGACACCCCGCACATCGGATGCCCGGGCGTACTCCTTATAAACGTCCCATTTAACTTTTCCTTGCTCAGAATGCTCCTTGAACTGGTTCTTTTTGTCAGCATTGTCGTCGTCAAGATTTCTCGGCTTGGTGAAACTAGCTGTACTGGCTCTTCGGATAGTATGAGTACTTTCTCGTCGCAGTTTCTTCTTGGGCTCAAATGAACCTGAGGTCAGTGGGATAACGGCATTAGGATCAGAAGGAGGGGTTGCATCACCCTCAACTTCAATAGTGTCATCTAAGGCAGTAGCAGAACTGGCATCGCTGCCATTACCAGATTTCGAAGATCGTTTTCCAAATTCATTAATCAAGTCGTAGATAGCGCCACGGGCACCCATGACTTCCTCGAAACTACCAGACTCGTGAATTTTGCCAGAAACCACCATAGTAATTCGATCGGCGTGACTAAGAACGGGGATAGAGTTGGTGGCCAGTACAATGGTCTTTGAAGCCAACAGTCCAGTCTCTCCAAGAACATTGTCGATAATGTGTCTTCCGACATGCTCATCGACGGCCGACAAAGGATCATCCATGAGGTACACGTCTGCTCGAGCATAAACGGCTCTTGCCAAACTCAGACGAGCCTTTTGTCCACCAGAAAGAGAGATACCCTTTTCACCGACTGGGGTATTGTCACCATCGGGGAGAATGGCGAAATCATCCAGTAAAGCACAAGCTTCGATAGTCTTTTGGTAAAATTCAGCGTCGAGTTTGTGTCCAAACAAAATGTTTTCTTTGACACTTGCATTCATAATCCATGGTACTTGAGCAACGTAAGCCACTTTTCCTTTCACAGTAACCTGACCTTCAGTCTTGTGTAAGTCTCCTAGAATACTTTGCAACAAGGCGGACTTACCGCAACCAACTCGACCAACTATACAAGAGAGTTCACCCTTTCGAGCGACAAAGTTGACGTCAGCAAGAGCGACCTTGTAGTCAGGTCGTCGTTGCCAGAGGAATGTGGCGTTGTCAACAGACACAGCCTTCTCGCCGATCTCGGTTGCTTTAGGCAAATGGGTGACGGCATCACTTTGGAGTTCTTCCGAGGTGAGGAAACCAGACAATCGATTAACAGCCACAGAAGCCTCAACCAGAGCAGAGACGACCATGGGAATAACGGCAAGAGGGAAACTTAGCAAGTTGAACAAGGTCAAGGCAGGGAACACAATGTCAGTCGTTAAGGGCTGGTCCGTAGTATACACAAACACAGCAAAAGTACTGCAGGAGACCAAGAAAGGAGCACAGGACCACAAGGCGGTAGTACCCGTTGACAGGTAACCGATCTGCTTCAAAGTCTTGAGTTCCTGGTTGTTTCTGACATTGTTAAGCCGTTTGATAAATGGGACCTCCCATCCATACAACTTCAAACTCTTTACGTTTGTCAAAATCTCAGAGGTAAGTCTGGTTCGAGTGTCTTTATTTTTCATCTGCTTTTGCTGCAGGATCTTTTGGAATTTGGCAAGGTACGAGTTGAGTGGGATCATAATGACCATGACAGTTACACCAGCCCACATGCTGTTACCGAGCAAATTGTACAAACTAGCGAGGCACAACAGAATTTGAAGGGGGCCTGACCAGATAGTTTGACCATACTGAGTGAGGTCTTGCAATCGCTGGGTGTCGACACTCATCAGATTGACAATGTCACCTGTGGACTTTTCACTTCGAGCCTCGCTGCAGAGAACCAGGGATTTTCTGAAAATAGCGGAAATCAAACTCGATCGCAAATTCATACCGGTTTCAAACGCTCGTTGGAAATATTGATGTAGTGACAAAGTTTGTAGGATAGAGATCAGAAACATAGCACAGGCGATGTAAACACCTTTGACGAGGGGGACGTCCTTGTTTGGGTCATTGTAGTCATTGACAAAGATAATGAGGATACGGAGCAACTGGGGCTGAGAGAACGCGAGTATATCTTGAATGGCTTTGAACATACCTCCGACCACAAAGTGGGCACCAAAGGCTCTTCCAAGTGCCCAGGTAAGGGAAGGAGATTTTCGGTTTTCGAGCTCATAATTCCAAGTGTTCTCGAATGCTTCAGTGGCGTTGGTAGTAGCCACGGCCCGGGGCAGCTCGGGCAAGTCTTCTTCTTCAAGGAATTGTTGGCCGCCCAGTTTCATCAAAGGACTCATCCAAGTGAATGTCATTCGGGAGAAGATGTCTGCAGTTTCCATAGGACTTCTGTTTTGATCTATGACTCGCTCGAAGGGGGATTTCTCGGGCTGTACGAGGTATTCGACCAAAAAGATGATGATGGAGTTTGCAAGAGCAAAAGCGTACAAGGAGCTCTGCCAGAATTGGGTCTGGAATTTGTGGTTTAAAGCCAAATTCTGGACTTTGAAGATGAGTGCTAGAGCTTCAAAGGGCCAGTACAGGAGTAAAGAGGCACTGGGGATGAAGGATCGGAATTGTTCGAGGTAGTGGAGATGTAGGACTGCTACGAGGATGATTGAGGTGGAGACGGGGCTCCAGAATGCAATGTTGGAGGTGAAGTTGGGGGATCTTGCAGCAGCCAAGGAGAGGGTGATGAAGGAGAGGAGCTGAGCGGATGCGAGGATCTTGTTAGTAAAGCGAAGAAAATGAGGACAACGACAGTTGTCCGAGATGTTTGAGTTTTGAACCACAGTATCGAGAACCACAGTAACGACAACGACCGTCTCGACAGTTGTCCGAGGTGTTTGAGGGACAGCCCCGACGATAATACGTAGACAACAGCAGGTCCCCGAGAGGTTTAATCTTGTCCTAAGGAGAATCTCAAATTCTCTGTGGTCCTTGACTCTTAACCGGGCCTACCGCCTACTTCTTTATAAATGTTCACCCAGGAGCGAACCAGGCTAACGCCTGCTTCTGCATGCTTTCCACTTACCATCTTTAACAATCCATTCCATTTCATTCCCGACCCCCGCGGTTTTCTCTGTGACAGCACATAAAGCTGATAACTTCCCACAATCAATAGCAAAAAATTGGGCAATTGCGAAACGAATCCATCAATGAAACATGACGTAAACCGGTAATCTTGGTTAAACGGACCCCACCCTTGAGCTTCTCGACATAAACAGTCAGTCTCAATCGGGGGTAAGGGAAATCCAAACGTTCCATTGCTGTTAGGTCCACTCTGTTTGAACGGACTGAGCGAACCGCCCGCGCCAGTCAAATGGTTCAGCACTACTTGAGCCTGGAATAACGATCCATCTCCTAGTTCAGTCTCGTGGAAACTCATAGCTCGTTAGTAAGATATATTGGAATTTTGTACGGTGTGTATCTACTTACCTGACCAAACTGTGATTTGAAACTGTGATTCCAAACTGTGCTAAGGTCTGAAAAAGATCAAAATTGGAATCAAAGATCAAAGGGGATATTTTTCCAAGGGTAAATAACCCAAAAGTTGCACTGCAATGGGGTAATTAGTAATAGACGATTAGAGGTGGAGTTAACAAGTGTGTCAAATAATGGGGGGTAAATTTAATTATAATGGGAGAGATTCGTCGCTGTTGAGCTGACAGAAGAAAAGGACTCTGTAGTCTATCTTATGAGATTGATGGTGAGATTTAGTGTTGGCCAGAGACTAACAGTATGCCATGTGGTTTGTGAGTACTGTTTAAAGTAGATTTTGCTTTCTTTCAGTTTATTACTCCGTGAGTCCGTGCCATTCATCGGACAATGTTTCGGAGTTTTGGTGATCGGCCAGGGGCCTGCACAGAGTTGAAACGGAATCTGTACTAAGCGTAGAACAGAGAACGCACGCTGTAGAACAGAACGTACGCTGTAGAGCGTACACGTAGAACAGATCGTACAGTGAGAGCACGGACTGTGAGATCAGAACTACTGTGAGACCGTAACTATAGTATGAGAACATTAATGAATCACACAAAAGAATAAATAAAACACAGTCTCTATATGACAGTATGACAATATAAAGTACTGAATGTAATAGTTGTATACAATTTGTACTGTAGTCACTACATGAATAATATTGAAACGATATTCCATTTCTGACTGTTTCGTAGTTACAAGATTCCCTATAGTGGTGAGTTTCAAGGACTATAGTATCAACTCGATAGATGGACCAATTGCACAAACTATACAATAGAATTACAAACTTTACGTATTACTTAGTCAAAGCGTCTTCAGTCAAAGCACACTCCTTCCATCATTTGTAATTCCCCCAACTCATCGCTCCAAATGACTTCCAGCCCAGAACCACTTTCAAGTCATTTCAGTCTGGATCCACATTTAATAATACATCTAGAATTCTTTAATAATACACTTTTACGCAGTGTGCTGCACTACCTCGTATTATTAACACCCCGCCAAGAGTTACTGCTAACGCCAAAGCACATCTACCCGGTTCCGAGTGGCCGAACACTGCCCACAATTTCCAGTATATAAGGGTTCAAGGCTGCTAGTACTGTCATCGAACAATCCAAACAAGTTAATAACAAACGTTTATCAAAGCAATTGAGTTTATTTTTTAATCAAATTTTCAGCCAATTGATCTTAACATAACATATTCACAATGGTTGCCAAAGTAGGAGGTAAGTAACCATGGAAGAATTGACAAGGAGAATGAAACAATGGCCCAGCGGAAGCGGATAAATAAGTTGGACATAAGACCGGTGTTCTCATTGGTCGAGAACTAAGAAAAGTAGATGCAAATTGTCAATTGTACACAAAAGGTCGTCAATTGTACACACAAATCATTAATTGTACACACAGATCATCAACTATACACACAAAACATCAATTGATGCATTAATTCTTGCAAGGAGCTGTCCGTCCTTACCCAATCTGTCCTTCTCTGGGCTTTGTGCTCTTCACTCTGTACTACGGTGTTGTATCTAACAAAGACACTATTCCCGACGTTAAATTCAACTACATCCCTTATAGCCCCGAGCAGGAAGGCGTTTTGACCTGTGGAATCCCCTCCACCCTTGAAACCCACAAGGCCTTTGCCAATAAGAAAGTTGTCATCGTCTCTGTTCCCGGAGCCTTTACTCCTACTTGTACTGAAAGCCACATTCCTGATTTCGTGGCCCACAGCAAGGAATTGCTCAACAGCGGAGTGGATGACATTGTAGTCATTGCTGGTAATGACTTGTTTGTCATGTCTGCCTGGGGCAAGGCTCTAGGAGCAAAGGGAACTATTGTAAGTAGCTGTGCTGCTGTGCTGCTAAGTAGCTGAGCTGTCAGTGCTGTCGTGCTGTCATGTGTCATGGAAACTAACCAGAAATTCGCCAACGATCCTGCTGCCGAGTTCTCTAAAGCCCTCGGGTTCGAAGCCCAGCTTGGCCCCGCTTTTGGTCCTCGAACTGGCCGATATGCTTTGGTCGTCGATAACCTCAAGATCAAGTATGTTGGAAAGGAGGACAACGACGGCCAAGGAGTCACTGTTTCCGGTTACGATTCCGTTTTGAAGGCTTTGCACTAAATGTGCATTGATGTGCATTGATTGTGCGTCAATTGTGCATTGTACACTGATTACGTTGAAAGTCTACTGAATATACTGTAGTGTAAAAAGAACTTATTGCTAAATATAAAGTGAATTGTGGTTATTATTATAATATGTGAATTGTGCGAGTAAGCTTTTATTACTATTAAATTATATTGATATAAATTGAAATTTAAATAACAAGATACATATATCATTGCATCATCTTGTGAAAAAAAAAACTACTCGGAGCAACTGCCAGGCTCCAGGCCGTCTTGAACCTCTTGATCTGGCAAACTCAGGTCATAGCTACCAGCTGGCGAGGCAACTCCTGGCGAGTCAACGGCATCACCTTCATTTTCCTGGCTTGTCAAGGCCACATACTCATGAAAACTGCCCTCATTCCTTTTCAATTCCACCCAGATCTCCAATGCTTTGGCAAACTCCTCCAATCTAGGACTAGCCCAGTCAGCATGAGAAGACGGTTTCACAATAATCGTATTTTTCAACGCATAAACTGGAAACCCCTCGGTCGACTCTGTCTTGCCAAACAAAATGAACAAGTCTGGTCTGGCTGGGACCCCAAGTAACTGGCCAGTGATATGAGTCGAGATATACTCGTCATCCAGTTCCTCCACCCTGATGGCTTTGTCTCGGGCATCGTTCAGAACCTTGCGAATACCATTGACCAAGGAAGTTTTCATGTTTTTCTTGTGGCCAAGCAAAACGACCTTCAGACCCGCAAAATCGCTAGCAGGACCCTGGTCTTCAGTAGGGTACAATTCGCTGATTCCGCTGTCGTTTATAGTCACCAGCTTGGAGAACGAGTGTTGACCAGCATTTCCGTCGACAACTTCATCGGCCCCTTCGTCACCTCCTTCATCATCGACACTTTCAACACCCGCAACATAAATTCCAATGGAATTTTCACCCTTGACATTTCTCAATTGCAGCTTGGCCATTTTCACTTGCACTGCTTTCGCCAGTCTGTCAATATTTTTCACAAGTCTCCCAGACTTTTCATAAATAGTCAACGTGCTGACTGCGCTCTGGGTACTCCAAATAATAAGCCGGGTAGTATCATTGAGAAGCCGAGCCATTTCCTGCTCCTCGTAAGACACTTGTCTTTTCCTTTCAATCAACTCTCTTCTCCTCCACTCGTTGACTGCCGTTATAGTTGGTTCGACAACTTTGCCATTGGCCAGTGTGACAGCCACAGGTTTATCAGGCAAAGGTGGTGCAACTCTCGGTTGATAACTGAGCACCGTAGCCACCGTATCAGGCAAATCACAATTCTCAAACTTCTTGGCAAACTGCTCAAGTGTCAAATAGTTTGGAAAAAGCTTCAAGTCAGGACTTTCATTCTCAATGTTGCGACGTCTCCACCCAAAGTTGGTGAGAGTCCGCCAAATGCTCAACTCACTAACGGGCATCTCAGCTTTCAGACTTTTATCAATTATGTGCTTTACATTACCGGACAATCCGTCGTACCATCCAACAACTTCCAACAGTCCAGTGAGCAGAGCACGGTGAACGTGGAAGCGCAACAGACCCATTGTGTTGGGCCTATAGTAAAACATATTGGCGTTAGTACCGGCAGGGAACATGTACTCGACGTCGAATCCTCGATATCTTGCTGCTTCAATCCCGTAAGTTTTAGCTGAAAACCCTTTTGCAGTTGCCATTGTGTTACACAGTGATTGTTGTGGTGGAAGTAGGAAGGAGAGAAAGGCCTGGGATAAATCTTGATCGTCATAAATATGCATATGCTATGCAAGGGGTGCATACCCGTCGATGATCGATGCAAGGATCTTCCGGATATCCAGATCTGATGCGGATTCTACTGATGTCGGAAATTCTGTACGTATTGTGTTGAGGAACTAGAAATGCAGAAACAGATCTATGGGGTCGATTGACCGTGGCATGTTTTTGACTGACCGAACTTTCAGGCTGAGCGACATACTCAGTTGGCATATTCAACTATATACTGGCTAATTAGCACCCTTAAAACACATAGGGATGTTCACAATGAATATCAAAGTTAGACCAATTTAAGGCCAAATATTCCGCTGGTGATCAATAAAACAGTCGTCAAATCTGATCGTTTGTCTTTCTACTTCAGTCTAAAGCCATTAAGCCTGCCAATTGAACGGAATGAAATACTACTCACCATACCGCTAATACAGGTTCTTTGAACCACAGTTACTGCCACAACACAAAGCTATTGTTAATTTCTTCCAAAAATGCATTCATACATTTCATATCTATTATCACATGATATTTTTTCAAACGTCCAAAATCACGTCATGTTGAACCAGAGCTACCAACACCTCATCGGAAAGCGATGTGGCGCAGTGGAAGCGCGCAGGGCTCATAACCCTGATGTCCTTGGATCGAAACCAAGCATCGCTAGTTTTTTTGCAGATTCTTGCCCTGTTCAGTGCAAATTGTGTCCAAAGTTATTTTTTTCTCGTCAAACGGCACGCGAATGAGTCAGGGTCGGCAAACGACGGCCAAGATAATCCACTTTCGTTGCCGCATCGGATCGAATGCGGCTCACAATTCAAAGCCCTGTACAAACTGCGGCTCATGCACTTGCCTGGAAGGAATATTCATTCGTATGAATACTGACAAAATACATGAAGATGGGGCCCAAAAGTCATCCAGCCAATACAATACAATGCATTGTACATGATGGCACTTTTAAACATCCAAAATTCCTAAAACTCAGCATTTTTATCGTTTTGCTGCCTCGTCTACGATCAGACCATTTTTACGGCACTGATCCGCCCGCGTAGCGCAATGGTTAACGCGTCAGACTTCTATAACCATTCTTTAGATTGCAATCTGAAGATTGTGGGTTCGAGTCCCACCGTGGGTGCTTTTTTTGCTCCAGGAGAGCTAGACTTTTTGCAAATTGTAGTCAGTCCGTGGGCCAGTGTTACGGTAGTTAGTAAAAAGCCTGTCAATAATATATTGTAATAAAAATACATCTATAAGTTAAAAGTAGTACACAGTCATAAGTCGTAGTTGTAAAGATCGTCATTCGTGGTTGTTGTCCACTGATTCATAGCATCTAATGAAGTAAGAATTGCAATTAGTGCCACGACAGTAGATATAAAATAAATTGCGAGAGCAACACCTGTCGCTATGTTACGCTCGCCCGCCCGAAAAAAGATCCGGTAGGGATCACTTTGTTCGGGATCTTTGAACTTGGCGAACCCAAACTTTCCGGTTCGTCAGACGATTCGGATAGCGGGTCATCACCGTCAGACAAGCTCTGAAGTTTCTTCAACAAGTTCTGATTCTGTTCTTTCAAAGCTTCAACTTCATTACGAATGTTGTTGTATTGAGCAGTCAGGTATTGAGTCTCCGAAATGTGTCGTTTTTGCTCTTTGCGAAAGACATTGAGCTGCCCTTTCAAATCTTCATTTTCTTTCTCCAAATTGTTAAACTGTGGACTACCTACTGCCTTGACGTTCTCCTTATTGTAGTCGTTAAGTTGATCATGCAACATGTTGATATGGTCTGTTAGTTCTTGGTTTGTTCGTCGTACAGTCATTAAATTGTCTTGCGAGTCCTGGAGCAAAAATGCCGTCTCCTGATTGGTTTCTCTAGACACTCTCAATGCTTCTTGAAGGGAAGCGACAGTGTCTTCATATTCGGCGATCATGCTTTCAACCGCAGAATGGAATGCAGTTGATCGATTCACTCGTTCTATGGTCGACTCACCAGAAGCGAGTGGTGAGCTCAAGTTGTTGGCAACGAAAGACTCCCTAGAGGGAGTCGTAGGAGAGCTGATGGTGTGGTCAAACTCGGAACTGGATAGAGCTGGTGACCTGGACCCGGCTCTTGCTTTCCAGAACAGTAGTTCCTTTCTTAAATGTGCAATGGTAACGGTCATATCTGCGTTACTTTCTATTTGCTGGATTTCGGGAGCCACTTGAATAGCACGAGCTCTCTGGGCATAGGTGAGAGTATTCAAGGTTTCTGATAAATATAGTGCCTCGGTCGTGATACATGCGATGAGATAGGTAATGGCTTTCCCGCCGAGGGAGTCTTGCAGTACTCTGGTCAACTTCGAATCTCGATAGGAGACATGAACAGGTGTAGGGGAGGAAAGCTGAGAGATAACTTTACCGAGCGCGGTGAGACCGGAGTTGATAGAGATACCTTCTTTGATTCGGCCATCACTGGCTCCAGAGTTCTTGATTCGTTCGCTGCCAGCCAGATCAACCAGGTTGAGTTTACTTGTCACTGTTGTGGTGATTCCCGTATCAGGATTGGTTTGTTTCTGAGTCAGGTAGATAGTGAATACCGCATGTGATCTCGAGGACTGCGAATTGATAGCCGTAGAGTTGGTTTGTCTGACCGCGGACCCGTTTTGAAGACATTGCAGCAAGTGTTCTACAGTTTCCACAACTATTTCTTTTAGACCAGAGACAGATATATTGCCTTTGACATCCTCTCGAATGGTCAGTTTACTAGAAGAACTATTGGGGTTCAACAGGTCTCTAAACTGTTCATTGTAAATTTCCAAATAAGACACAGTCATTACCCATGGTTTTTGTTCGGAAGACGCACTACTAGTGACATCAGAAGTGTGTCGAGCTGGAGTGGTCAGGCTCGAACTAGACGGGATATTGATGGACCCCATCTTTCTGTGCCGGAAACTAGTGGGAGGCTTGATCATGCTTTGTCGGCTCAGAGGCGAAGGAGAAGCGGACAGGAAGCTGTTGAGCGAGGAGGTCGAAGACGAGGCTGACGACATCGTGCTGGTGCCGATGTTCAGAGATAATTCACGAAACAGCGCTCCTGCTGCCCGCGGAACAACTCCCATTACCAATGGATCTTCCGCAGTGTTGGGATCTCCAGTCCCCATTGTGTAACTTTTCCCTGAGCCAGACTGACCATATGCCATTATAGATACATTGTATCCTTTGATTAAGGACGAAATGCCTGATTCCAAGTATGCAAAGACTTGATTCTGGCTGGTAGACTCGGCGAATACGCGGTCAAACGCAAACCGTTTTTTATTACTGGGAGAGATCACAGTGAGCCCATTTTCCACCACGTTTTCCAGCACAGACGCCCTCTGCTTGAGGGTCAGATCATCTTCTCCGACCGGCGGGCGGATCCGGACCGCTACGTTGACCGATACGGGAGCGTCTCTGTTGGATGCTCGAGAACTGGTTCTTGTCGGGGATTCCACTCTCGGCGACCGGGCTGTCCATGGAGAGCCCAGGTCGCTGCTTGGACTACGCAGCCCAGAAGTTCGGCTCATTGAGGCTTAGTGAATTCAGTGTGTCCACTTATAATGTCCTGTTGCTCAATGTCTTTAGCGATGTGATATGGGGGAGGCAATTGAGTGAAGTTTCAGCAGACCTGAAACGTCTGCATATGGATTGCTAGACGCTGGATCCAATGCAGTTTGGATGCAGCGGCGAAATCAGGGGTCGTATGATAGATTGGCTGTGTGAGTGTGTGTGGGTTGATGAGTGGTTAGGTGAGTTAATGGTTAGTGTGTTGATGACTACGTGGCTAGTGTGTTTAATAAACTCTCATATACCTCATATCTGATCTCATTCATGTCGACTTGACTTACAGGAATCATGGACAAAAGACCAGTATTAGACATTGTCAATCAGTTCAGCAGCTCAGAACTGGTGCCTCATGGCTACATTGACGAAAACCTGTCCAAATACACCGGAGAAGACCAACTGCCAGAACTGCACTCGTCGGCATCCAATTTACTGTCTGAATTGGATCATTATAGCCAAGAAATTACGTGGCAGCTGGAGAATGCAATGGGAGAACTGGTGCGGTCCACAAATCGACTGGATTACGAAGTGGAACTGCTGAAAAGTGACGTCAGTGGCCTGGTAGTAGACATGCAAGAGACCACCGGGCCCAAGATCAAGAGTTTGGTTGTGAACGGGTCAGGGCCAAGTTCGGATAATAATCTGGAACGGCTGAGAACACTTGATACAGTAAAAGTTAATATGGAAAAAGTACAAAAGGTGTTTGAGGAGGCCAAAGCATTTGATGAGCAGAAGATTACTCAGGAAGTGCTGAACATGGTCAACAATGGGAACAATGAAGCAGCAATGTCACGAATCGATCATTGGGATTCGATATGTCAGGTATGGAAAAGTACCAGTATGTACAATGCAAAGATGAATTTTATAAAGGGACTAAGGAAACGGGTCCAAGCGGTGGTTACTGCCGAGGAGGACGAGGGGGAGGAGCACAGCTCTGTGTCGGAAGTTCCTTCGCGGCCGGATTCGACGAGCAGTGATGTCAACAAGAGTTATTATGGATTGATCAATCAGCTGCAGAGGAAGATATTTTAGGCAGAACGCAGACAAGAGATTCGGTATCTGGAAACACATGGAGCATGACGATCAAGGTATGTGTACTGCGTGTGTTACTGCGGTCACTTACTGCGGAGCCACTGCGGTCACTTACTCGTCTCCCCTAAAATTACAGCCCGCTGCTCACGGTCAAAGATATTGGCTCCCTGCTTCAAAGCATCAATCAGCAGCACCAGCGAATTATCGTTGAAATCTTTACTCTGCCGTAATTTGTCAAGATCATCGCCAAACTCTTTGGTGATTTGCTGCATGTAAAACTCTTCAAACTGTTGGTCGTTTAGACTACGAGAAATCAGTTCTGTGGGCAGTAATTCTTTGGGGCTTTGTTCTTTTCCTTTATTACTGGGTTCGGGGCCCAAGTCCTGGTCAGGACCTAACTCGTGGTCAAGATCCATAGCAGAGGCCGCATCTGTAGACTCTACTTCATTTTGTTCATTTTGTTCAGTTTGACTTTCATGTTGGCTTTCCTGCTGGGAATCGTCTGAATCTGAGGAAAAGTCTTGTCAGCCGTACCGTTCTTGCGTTTATCTTTTCTGTTTGGTCCCACACTCACCCTCGGTTCTCTTCTTGTTTCTTCTTCTTCTTTTCACTCGTTCTGGCATTGTCTGATTGTGATCTAAGTATTCACTACACCCCAAAACTACTAAATAAATCAAAAAAACTTTGACGATACGGTTAGGGCACGAAAAGTGATATCTAAATGCGAAATAAAAGCTGGCTGTGACGATCGGTGCTTTACAGTGAATAATATTTATATATAAGACGCGACAACCTGTTTCCTTGTTATTTTGTACTGACACATTCCTTGTAAACGACAATGACTGAAAATAGAAAAGAAAACACCGAAACACCAGTGCCAACGTCTGGAAATGAAGAGATCGATGCTCTCGTTGCAAAAGGTCTGGAGTCTTACGCTTTACGGAACTATGAGGACGCGACGGACAAACTGGGCCAGGCATGCGGCCGGTATTCAGAGCTAAAGGGCAAAGAAGACCCAAGGCTGTTGTTCATTTACGGAAGAGCTTTGTTCAAAGTGGCCGTGATTTCGTCAGAAGTGCTTGGAGAAAGCAATGTCAAAGGAGGAGTGGAAGATGACCCTGAACCATCGAGTATGTTTCAATTTGAAGGGTCAGCCGCTCCAGAGACTAAAGGCGACGAAGAGGCAAGGGACGGAAAGTCTGAGCAGCTTGGAGAGGGAGACAAGAATGAAAACGCTGAAGGTGAGGAAGATGCCGAAGATGAGGGCGAAGAGGACAACGAAAACGAAGAAGAGCAAACTGACTTTGAAGTTGCGTGGGAAATCCTGGATCTCGCTCGAACGTTGTTTGTCGAGCAGCTGACAAAACTGGAAGACCCGTCCGAGCCGACTGACGCAGCACTGTTAAACGATACGCGCAAGAAATTGGCTGAAACATATGATATTCTTGGTGAAGTGTCACTGGAATCTGAAAACTTCCCTCAGGCATGCGATGATTTCAATTCATCTCTGGGGCTAAAGCAAAAATTGTATCCGACCGAGTCGACGTTAATCTCTGAAGCACACTACAAGCTGGCTCTAGCATACGAGTTTAATTTTGAAGACAAAGATAGTAAAGCCAAGAGCATCGAGCACTTGGAAAAGACCATTCACAGTGTCAAGCTACGGTTCGAGAAAACTAGTCAGGACGATCCAGAGCTGGTGTCGGACTTGGAGCAACGTCTGAAAGAACTACGAAGCGATCCCTCAGAGGTGAACGAGGACAAGTCCGCCGCCATTGAGGGTATTCTCGGGGCCGATGCTTCGACTGCTAAAGAACTGATTCTAAATGCTGTTGCAAAGGCTTCTGATATCAGTACCTTGGTTCGTAAAGCACCAAAGAGAAAGGCGGATGAAGTGGAGGAGTAGTTAGTCCCAAGAGTGTTATATCACACAACGACTGCCTTAGCTGGAACTGCTTAGGCTGTACTATATTTATAAATATATTGCCCTATGATGGGAATGTTTTAGAAGGTATATCCAGATCTCTGGTCTGGAAAAAGCAAATAAGTTATGTTAGACACGCTAAACCGAGCAGCAGGGGTACTCCCCACTCTCCGACTTCTGGCACGACAAGGTAGTCGAAAGTTGTGCACTCATCTCTCAAATTGCACTTAAAATAACCCGAAATTTCAGGATAATTTAAAAATGACCCGGCGAACTATTTAGTTAGTTTATCTGCGGCAAGATTATTCTAACGCAGGAACCCGAAAAAAAACAAAGAGGCCTGCAGATCTTTCCCGTGTAGCGATCAGTGCTGCTGGCCCACAGCTTAGCTACTGGCTCATTAAAATCAAATGATCCATTATATTTATAGTTAATTCAAGATAACCAACTAAGGAGCAAAAATAGAGACTGTAGCACAAGAGCATACTTGAACGTCATTCTGCTAATAGCAAAGTCCACTATATCGCTATACGGTCGGTAAAACTGCATTCATGGGATGCAATAAACTCCAGACTTTAGTCGGCTCCGTATTTTGTTACGTGATAATTATTCGGTTGCAATATGGGCCTCTGCAAAGGATAGTGACCTGCGGAATTGAGTCAAGTAACAATTATTCGAGCGAAAAATCAATTGCCTGTCTAGGATAACAACTCTGTTAGGATCCGCAACTCTCAATAATAAGTGCCCGCATGACGCATCACACATCTTGAGTTACTTCGACTCGAACCCCATCCTTCTTCCGCTCTTTCCTTGGCTGGCACCAGGGCGGCGCATAGTATACCATTCTCATCTCTCTACTAGTGAACTGCCTTCTAATGACCTCTATCGAGGGATGTTGAAATCAACCCTACCAGCGTATTCCCAAGGCGGTCGGAATGATATGCAACCTTACTTTTGTTTTTCCGGGTCCTGCAGGTTGAAGAAGAAGATGACAATCACTTATTATGGTGGATTTACAGTGTACAGAGCTATACATGCTCTACATCTAGTGTGACCCGCCTGTTTCGTTTATAATTAGGCCCAATCTCTTAGAATCTTCCTGCAAGACGTTTCTGTACTGCTTCTCGGATCATTGAAAATGATAGTTGGAGCTGCGGCTAGAAGCGTTGAACCTTCTCAGCCTCTGTGTCCTAATCTATAATGAATGCAATCAAGTCCTTGGCTGACTCACATGTTCAATAGACCTCGGACCCGTGTATAGACTTGAAGGCGGACTGCATTAGTAGGGTGTGACTGACTGAATGACCATATGAATCCCGTGCGTACCTTGAAAACCAGCGAGAGTGCTAGATTCAATCATCAAATTAGGCATTCTGGTGCATAATTGAGACAGAGCGCTCTTGCTCAAATTTCTTACAGAACATACAGATGATGCTTTCTGCTTAGCATATCGGCCAATGCAAAGCTTCCAATGGTGCTGTAGCTTGACCAAGCACGCAATTATGATAAGGATAAAAGTTATGACTTACGAACCAGTGTTATAAATCGTTCGTCAATCAAACAACTTGGCACGATTCAGTAGACGAAAAAAGTTCCCACGAATCAATGGCTGACCAACCCCAGATTTATTGAAATAGGAAACAATGATGAGTCTGACTACATTTGTGAACACTACGACTTACTAGCTATTACTGTAATATTAAATATCGCCCTTTCCGCTAGACATTGACTCAAGAGATTGTCAGATTATATGTAGTACAAAGAGTAGTTTGCTGAGTCCCTGACTCAAGACAGTTCAGGTATCAGACTATTAAATATAGTACAGAGAACACTGTGAGTAGTTAGCCCAGTCTCCTGACTCAAGGCAGTTCAGGTATCAGATTATCATGTAGTACAGAATTAGCACTAGCCAAGTCCCCTGACTCAAGCAGATTATCAGATTACTATCTAGTACAGAGTTAGCAGTTAAGCCAGTTCCCCTCAAATGGCAGTGTAGTGTACTCAGAGAGCACTGGAGGAGTGTACCCCTGACATTAGTGTAGTAAATTTACCCTCCTGTCACACACCCCTGACGAAACCAAAATGCCAGCACCCAAGAACCAGGGTCAATTGTTCCTCCCAATCGACGCGCGTTTAAGGGGTATTGAATATTTCTCTTGACACAAGACCTTGCAATTTAATTCAGAGGAACGTCAGACGGAAATATCTTCATTTCGCAAATTGAACCCACTGGAACATATTTATAGTTCACCCCATCATGAGCGAACTCGAAAACGAGATAGTGGCTGCTTCCGCCGCTCCTACAATCTCAACCGTCACTATTGAACAGACATCTGATGACAGTTTGAGAAACCCGGTCATGAATAAATCTACGGGCGCTGCACCAGAGTTGAATATCATTCGACGTAAACTTAATGGATACGTTGGGTTCGCCAACCTGCCCCAGCAATGGCACCGACGCTCCATCAAAAAGGGTTTCAACATGAACCTGATGGTGGTTGGAGAGAGCGGTTTGGGTAAATCCACGCTGGTGGCTACCCTGTTCAACCGAGACCTTTATGGCGTCAAGTCTAGAAAGGACCCTGCTGCCGACGCGGCCAAGACCGTCGATATCCACGAAGTGTCTGAAGACCTGGAGGAGAACGGCGTGCGACTGCACCTGACGGTCATTGACACCCCTGGGTTCGGAGACTTTGTCAACAATTCCGACTCGTGGAAACCAATTATCGAGGATATCGACAAGCGGTTTGATGCGTACTTGGAGGCTGAGAACAAGGTCAACCGAACTGCTGTTGTTGACAACCGGGTCCATGCTTGCGTGTACTTTATCCAGCCCACTGGCCATGCACTCAAACCTTTGGATATCGTAGTGATGAAGAAACTCCACAAGAAGGTCAATCTTGTGCCGGTTATTGCTAAATCTGATACCCTGACCGAGGAGGAGGTGACTGCTTTCAAACAGCGGATCTTGGAAGATATCAAGCACCATGCGATTGAGATTTTCCAGCCACCCAAGTATGACAATGACGATGCGGAAACAATCACTGAAAACGAGGAAATCATGAGTAAGGTGCCCTTTGCTATTGTCGGATCAAATGAGACGGTCGAGACTGCCACGGGCAAGAAGGTCCGGGGACGAAGCTATCCCTGGGGTGTTATTGAAGTCGACAATGAGGAACACTGCGACTTTGTGAAGCTGCGACAATTGTTGATCAAGAGTCACTTGGAAGAACTGCGAGAACGAACTGCTAATAATCTTTATGAAAACTACCGAACCGAGAAGCTCACCGCCATGGGTATCCAGCAAGATCACACTGTGTTTAGAGAGGTCAATCCTGCCATGAGACAAGAAGAGGAGCGAGCCCAGCACGAGGCTCGATTGGCCAAGATGGAGGCCGACATGAAGGCAGTTTTCCAGCAAAAGGTGCTTGAGAAGGAGAACAAGTTGAAGAAGTCCGAGGCTGAACTGTTTACGCGACACCGGGAAATGAAGGAACAATTGGAGAAACAGAAACAGGAATTGGAAGAGAAGAAGGTGAAACTGGAGGCGGGAAGAGCTGGAGATGAGAAGAAGCCTCGAAAGGGATTTTCGTTGCGATAGATTACCACCAGAACTATGACGACCAACGGTGAATAACCCCACCAGCCGACTAACAACAAATGACGAGGGGAAAAAACAGGTAGAAATGGTAGAATGATTTATGTAGCTGTGTTAACATATGATATTTGATTTGATTGGGGGGTGGCTTGACATCAAAAGTGTTCCGTCATAAAGTCTCCTTGGCCCCTGCCCACTCTTTGGTTCCCACTCTGTGCCCACTCTGTGCCCACTCTCTCTGCCCACTCTCTCGGCCCCACGTATTTTCCAGCGACATCTTCTTCATTCTATGATCCGCAATCTTGCGTTGTAACAAGCACAGATAAATGCCGAGAATACCTCATATATTAAAGGTGTGTATACGCAATTGAGAAAAATACCATATATAAAAAACAATCCACTAACTAGACCCCACAGTTCTATTGGTTCTTAAGTATGTAGCACTCCGCCTCAGTGCCCAGAACCGTATCTCCGCTAGAGTACTAACCAGGCCATGTGGCAGCGCTCTCTGGAGCTTTGTTTTACTGCTTATTCTCGTTCCGAATGTTCAAGCATCCCAATTTCCCCAGATTCTGGTATCGCGAATCATATGCTGCTATTATTGTCACTTATAGTATTGTCCTGCAACAAGCATTCAAAACGAAGCCATTCAATGTTCTGACTTTGTTCCAGGAAAACAATGTCCAGTATCTAGTGCTGGCATTTGTGTGGCTGATCTCGAAGCCATCGTTCTACACACTACCTCCCTTTATGATCTATTCTCTTTTCCACATCTTGATGTATGTCCGCAACACTCTTCTGCCGCTGATGGGCCATCCCGCAAAGTCGCCATTGTCGACTAAAATTCGAGAGCTTGTGGGACGAGGCGAAACGCCGTTTATGGAAGCAGCTGCAACCTTTGAGTTTATGCTGTTTTTCAAGCTGGTGGCTGACGCTTTTGTGGACCGGCTCTACAAGTACTCGGTTCTCAAGTGTGTCTTGTACTTGATTTTCTTGAAACTACGGTACAACGAGGAGCAAAATACTCGAAAGGTCATTCACCACTGGGAGGTGCGAGTCGATGGAGTAGTGAGCAGTCCTCATTGTCCAGTGTTTATTAGGTCTGGGTGGACTGGGTTTAAGACTTTCATGAGAATGTATGTGAGGAACTTTTTAGGGGGACCAATAGTGAAACACCAGAAGAGAAAGTAAAGAAAAGATGAAAGAATGGACCGGACGTACATGATATAGATGCTGTTTATCCACAAAACATCAAAGACAGTAGTGGTCAGCATGGAGATTTTGTAGGATCAGATGTATTAGTAGATAGTAGTGTGTACGGTGTACAACATTTGGTGGATTGATATATTCGACTACAGTAATATTGTAACATTTACATGAATTCGTTCTATTCATTCATTGGTATTCGACTAAAGTATATTTGTACTATATAAATTCAATGTCGTACTAATTCGTCTGACACGCACATATAATAATGGAGCGCATATATGTGCATTCAGTTCAGCCGTACTATGACAGCTTTTCACCATTAATTTCACATTTTCACTTCCCATTTTCACATTTTTCACACTGCGGACTCAATGGTAAGTACAACTTTTGGCATTCACTAATATCTAATGATGACCAAACAAACAAACTAGATAGTATTTGAACATATAATGTAAAAAAAAGCTAATCTTCTCACTGAAATTTGCTACTTTTCTCTCACGTCCCACTTTTGCTTTCTAACGAGCGCCTGCCGCGGACATTGCAACCGTTGAAATCATGTCTAAACCAGAAAAGTCTTACCTATAAGACTTTCTGTCGCACATATGCTGCAAAGTCATTTATTTCGAATGATGAAGCCACTGATTTTGTCCAGAGAAATCGAGAATTGGCATCAAGGAATCAAAACTTGTACCCGTTGATCGGATTATCTAAGCATCCAGTTTTACGAGTGCCAGAGATATTGGCGAAATATAATGACGTAGAACACAGTTCTGACGCATCTACGCCATATATTCAAGTTCATGGTCGAGTGCAGTCTGTCCGTAGGTCAGGAAAGGGCCTCATATTTATTGATCTGATCCAGGATTCCCAAAAACTTCAGATTGTTCTCAATGCCAAGAAACTAAACGTAGATCCAGACCAGTTCCGTGAACAACATCTACTCCTGCGCCGAGGAGACATTGTTGGAATTGAGGGCCAGACGTGGAGAACTAAAACTGGGCAGTTGTCGGTTCTAGCCAGCGAGTCCGTCAGACTTCTGGCTCCGTGTCTGCATCCGCTCCCGACCAATGACCTCAATGATAGCACGAGATCACACAACCGAGTTGTTGATCTGTTGATAAGCGAACAAGCCAGACAGGTTCTGCAGTGCAGAGCCTCTATAATACGCTATATTCGTGACTTTTTCAATGCACGAGGGTTTCTAGAAGTGCAGACTCCTATGCTGTCCGAACAAGCAGGAGGAGCCACTGCCCGGCCGTTCATAACCCAGTCAAATGCACTAGGCAGTGATGGGAAGAACGTAGACCTGTCTCTTCGAATAGCTCCTGAGCTGTGGCTTAAAAGACTGGTCATAGCTGGCATGGAGAAAGTTTTTGAAGTGGGCCAGTGCTTTAGGAACGAGGGTATAGACGCGACCCACAATCCGGAATTCACTACGTGTGAGTTTTATCAGTCATATGCCAATTTGGATGATCTGATACGACTTACAGAGACACTTCTTCAGGGAATGTTATTAGAATTACAGCAACAGCACAAGAGCACTACATTTTACGATCGCATTTCTGCATTGACGACCTCCTTTTCATCATTCAAAGAGATAGACTTTGTTTCGCATATAGAAGAGAGAACAGCCAAGCCGTTACCCCACAAACTAGACGACCCGCAAGAACTTCTATTATATTATGACCAAATATCAATGAAACGACCTGACACTCCTCAGAGTGCTTCAAAACTGTTGGATGCACTGTCTGCCAAATACATCGAGCCTGAGTGCATCACCCCTACCTTTATCATCAACCACCCAAAGATAATGGCACCACTGGCGAAATCAACAGTAACGACCATCAATGGGAGACCAAGAGAGGTTTCTCGGAGATTTGAACTATTTATTGAGAGCAAGGAGTTTGTGAATGCCTATGAGGAGGAAAACTCTCCTTCAATTCAGGCCATGAACTTTCAGCTTCAAAGCAAAGACCGACTGGACTTTAAGGACACTGAAGCTCAACTACCTGATCAGGGATATGTGGAAGCTCTTGAATGGGGACTACCACCTACAGGAGGCTGGGGCATGGGAATTGATAGACTGTGCATGCTGGTGACTGGCACCAGTAGAATCGACCAGGTTATGAGCTTTGGGGGTCTCAAAGTTGTAAATTATCAGTGAGCTGAATATTGTACATAACAAAAAACAATTTAACACTTAAAGTATGGTGAATAACAGACCGCATCTTGGCTCGTACAACCGGCTGGCTTGTGTTTAAATCTTGGCCAAATTCGGTTTCTCGAACGAAATGATCGAGGCTTAACTGACTGAGACCTATAGCTATGGTTTTTTTCGTGACATACATATATCACTATGATTCTAAATGCATAAAGGTGTTGGAGAGCTTCTTACAACATGAGTTTGGCCAATTATGTCTTTGGCAGCAGATAACTTGTCATATGTCTAGCCGGCTGGGAAGCTGTTCCAGACACAGGAAAAGCCAACAGCTCTGAAGTCAAACTGAAAGACAATTCCAGTAACAATGAGTGCTTCTTCAGACATCATGGAATGGCCAAAAGTCTTTTCCGTTACTTTCGATGGGTATCGGTTTTTTACTGAGGGAACTAAGGATCCAATCTCTCTCGAAAAAACACAATCATGCTGGTTCAAGATTAGGCAGTCAATGAGTTTCTCGAAGAATGGCTGCAGCTGCTTAATGACCTACTACGAAGCATTGCATGTTTATCATGCGATTTGGAAAAAGAACTGTGGGAGTGTTTTGAGAAGCTGATTGAAGTTGATCGAGGTATGTACAAGATGCAATTAGAGAACATCGTAAGAATTGCACTTTCAAGAAAGTGACCTAGCTTCCGCACTTGCTCTTCAAAGAGGAGAAGAGTACGATTTTCACGTCTACAGGGTCGATAGCTCAAAGCTTGGAAACTCTGTAGAGCATCCTTCTAAAAGTTGCGTTGTCAAGGTCACAAGCTGGTTGCATCACGACTTTGTCGTCAGCGAGGAGGGAGAAGAAAATGGTGTGCTCGCTAACGAGGCTGAGGTAGTTGATCGTCTTGCCGAGTCTCTCAATGAGATGGCTATGTATCATATCCTCAAAGACTTCCACGTGATTGCACTCCGATATGTTATGATCTAGGAATCATAGCAGAATGGGATGAGTTTCCCTGGGATGGTGACTGTGGTCCTTTTCTTGTGTTGCAAGACCTTAGTGACGAGATGCCTGACAGTAACAGCTTTGAGCACTTTGTGCAGGCTGTTAGAGCCTTGGACATGATCCATTTCAAGGGAATTGTCCATCGCGACATTCGGTCGCCAAACATGAGATTGTTCAACGGCAAGATCTATTTCTTGGATTTCGCGTGGAACAAAAAGGGTACCACAAGCGATATGGAGCATGAGATGGAGACCTACTTTTCTTGTTTGGAAAAAATGTAGATGATCTCGATAATGTGAGGAAAGCATTTGTTCCAGATAGTCCTTCCGCTGGATCACAGGCTCCAAGTGCTTTCAGTATTGGTGCCTGTTAGATGAAGAGTCAAAAGGACAAAGTATGCGCCATTACTAAGTGTTGCTGCCATAGTCCAGACTATTTATAAAAAAAAGTATTTAATTATTTATTCAATCATCACTCCGAAGAAGCACTGATATTCTAACTTTATCTCCACACCTTTTTATTTGCGATAGGAAATGAAAGTATCCATGTTAACCATGTTTGGAGACGGCACTTCTTCCATATTCTGAGCAAACTTCAGTCCCGATGCTTTCGTTTTTCTCTGAGTTCCAAGGGAAATGAACGGAAAAGAAGCAATTAAATCCAAAAGTTCAAACTGAGGGTAGTTTACATTCATCTGATTGATGAACACTTGCAAGAATTTCTATCTGTCGGTTTCCAGAATTGTTGATGGGCAAATATTGCCAGGCAGGCGTACGCTATAGATAGTGCTGATTTTAATCCGGGACGTATGCAGGACTTATGCGGGACATATGCAGAGATATGCACGTAGCCGTAAGAAACTCGAAATAATCTAGTTACCATAAATAAATTGAGATAATCATGGTCAGGACTTAAGTTATGCCCAGATAACATAATAATAATATGATCAGGATTTATGCCGAGATAGTATCTTGGTTAAAGTCAGAATGCGAATGTAAAGTGGAGGTTAGAAAAGTTGTTCTATTAGTTAGTTCGTTGGATACACACAGTTGAAGTGGTTCTTCTCTATCTTATCGACTAGAATATCCCAGGTTTACAATAGTATTCGACGCATACACTGGCATATTCTTGCACTTGCTAACTTGGATCACAATTTACTGGTCAACATTGTTTTACGTTAAACGGAAGGCAATTGGAACCGAGTATCAAACTATAATGTTCTTAAGTATTAGACATCCTTGGACGATAAAATTTTCAGTTCTATGAGACCACTCCCGCCAAACTGCCGGAGAGGTCAAGAGACATTACTGCGTCGGTCTGCCTGGGTTCCTTATGGGCAGCAGTTGTCTTGTCATATGTTCTGCGGTCGTCCGTGCATTTATCGTAAGCAGAGCGAGATGGCTGCCTCAGATTCTTCTGGAAGAACCCACAGATCTGCTAGAGACTCTAGTAATAATGGAGTGCTCTTTCGGAAAGCAGGGAAAGGCCAAGCGTCTTTCCCGGTTACTTTCGATGGATATCGGTTTTCTGCCAAGGGAAGTGAGGCGCTAATTCCCTTTAGAGATCTGTTCAGTGTTGCAGATGATCTGAAAAGTGCCTCAGCTCGTTATGCTCTGCGGGATTGGTTATGCAGCGTATTTGCATGGCCCCTCGTGAATGTTTTTCACACAAATCTTATGGCGCGGGCTGAAAAGTCCATCAAGCTATCGGCAAATGCTAATGCTAGAGCAGAAGGGCATGATCTGCTCGAGGCTTTCCCTGAAAACGTCACGCCACGGAATATTGAGTGGCGATTGCCCGTAAACAACTTCATGAGACGTGTTTGTGAGATTGGTCATATCAAAGAAGAGATGGATGTACAACCTCGACAAAGTGAACTAGATGTCGTCCTAAACAAAATTCTGAAAAAGGAGAAAAAGCTCCGTTCCCTGAGATCTACGGTAAATAGATATGTCGACAACATTGTCGAGCCATTTTCTTTAGAGCTGACGGCAGCGATGTTTTTCGACAAATATGAACGTAGGGTCGAAAACTTGGTTGTCAGAACACTCACAGATCCGTCCGTTGCATTTATCAGGCAGATAGCTGACCTTTACTACGATAAAGATTATTACCTAATGTCTTCGGGTGATGCCTTGTTTGAAAGATTTGTCGAGGCCCCGAGTGCTAGTTATAAAGCGTCTTATACAAGTATGACGATGGACTACCCAAATTTGAGAAAACCTAGGGTACTGTTTTTCAATGCGATAGAGCCGTACACCAAGAAGATCGGATGGGGCTATTCTTTTTACATGCATGAGAACGACGATTCATATGTTCCTCCCGAGCTTCAGAATGCCATATCTCCAGGTACCATGGAATATAAAATTCTAAGGGCTAAATGTATTCAGAATTATAAGACGGTATTCAGGGAAGCTTATTTATACGCCGTGACGGCTGGTGTAGAATATTTTGGCATTTGTGACTACTCTCATCAGATTTTTTACCAAATCGAATTTGAAGATGAGCCGGTTGATCCCACAAAACTCAAAGTACGCAGCACAGTTTCTTCGTACGGTGATACAGGGGATAGGTCCATTCGCAACATTCTGACTGCTGTTTTGTGGGCCACGCTTCCTGCGACGCCGGAAAAGCCTTCACGGGATCCTAAACCATGGAACCAAATGATGGCTCGAGCGATACATAAATCTGAAGATGAATTGAAGGTCTCCAAGAGCGAATGGAATAAAATTCTGTCAGCTATCAAAAGAAACATTGAAACTGGACCGAATCGTGATAGCACCATAAGAAATTATCGACGTCCTGCAATAAGAGAATTACAGCATAACAAGATCGAAGCTATCGAAGAGGGACCTGAATATCATATTCGGACTTACAGGGTGCGTGCAGCAATTATTCCGAATCATCCACCGCAGACTGCACGTACATCTTCAAGTTGTTTGCCTATTTGTCATATGAAGAGTCGGAAAAAGAATTTGAGAGCGAAGAAGAGATTGAAGAAGTCGAAATAACAACTCAAATTGGGGAAATTTGTACCTATTTTACACTTGGAAAACTTCAAGGCTCTTGTATTCCTCGTCTCATAGAGTACGGAACTATGTATGATTACTCAAAAGAGCACGAGTTCAGTTTGTGGGATGGTCGTTACTTGGTGATAGAGGATGTTGGAGATGTCGAGCCAGATTATTCTAGTTTGGAGCATTATCACCTGGCACTTTCTTCTCTTGAAAGTATCCATAAACACGGTATTGTGCATTGCGACATAGATCCCCTTGATCCTCGCAATATGAGATTGTTTGAAGGCAGAGTATTTATTTCCGACTTCACCAAAGCGAGAAAGGCAAGGGGTGAAGAGGATTTTAAAAAGGATCTTGAGAACCTTCGTGAATGCTTATGGAGGGCTTTTGAGACGGTAAAACCTGGAACAACGGCGAGCAAGGAGCCGGCTGCATAGATAATCTCGTTCCTGTTTGGGGCCGTTGGGGCCTATGGATTTTGCAAATGGTAATATTCAATACTCAATGCTCAATATATCAATACTCAATACGCGTCCTCGACAGATAGTAACCTTCTGCCCCACTGTAAAATTATTCCTGGTTTCTCAGACTGAAGACATCTTATTCCAGTTTACATTGTATAGTCTTACGTCATCCACATTGAACTTTTCCTTCATGGAACTATTGTTTTATCTCAGAATTTTCCCCTGCAGCTTGCATGGCACTAATTAATTTCTGTGTTATTTAAAAGACCCCCGCGTCTCCCTCTCACTCAGTTATCGACGCGTCATGACGACCTCCAAGGAGATCTTGGAAGACCCTGAAAATGGATCGTTCGAAGAAGAGAAACCAAAAGTTTTGAAACGGAAAAGTAGCACAACAGTTAAGAAACAGAATGGGAACGCGAAATCCGCGGCTCGACCTTCAAAACGCCAGAAATCTGATGAACCTGAATTCATTCCTCCATCGCTCCACACGGGAGATTTGGACATTCATGATACTTTTACGTATATATCTGAACTGCCGAGCTCTCTAGTACAAGATACATCTGCTCCTTGCATCCTTGGAGTAGATGAAGCCGGGAGAGGCCCCGTTCTCGGGCCCATGGTCTACGCTGTTTGCTATTGCCGGACCGATTTCAAAGAAGATTTAGACAAGACTGAATTTGATGATTCAAAAGCATTGGATCATGCTGCCAGGTCTCGTCTGTTGAAGTTCATTTGTGAAGACCAGGGTTCCAATATCGGCTGGGCTACCACGATAATGTCTGCACGGGATATTACCAGTGGGATGCTTCGGCCCAAGGAGTTTGGAGTCCACAATTTGAACGAACAAGCACACGATACTACTATGGATCTAATACAGAGGATTCTGGACAAAGGTGTCAACGTTAGAGAAGTGTATGTCGACACGGTTGGGCCTCCCGAAAAGTATGAGAAGAAACTGAGCGATCGTTTCCCTGGTATACAGGTTACAGTGACTAAGAAAGCCGACTCTCTGTTTAAGATAGTCAGTGCTGCTTCCATTTGTGCAAAAGTGACTCGAGATGCTTCTTTGAAGGTACTGGATGAGAGTCCAGAGGACATGACTTGGGGGAGTGGGTATCCTGGAGATCCAAAGACGGTTCAATGGTTAAACTCAAACATTGATCCGATCTTTGGGTGGAACAAAAGCGTAAGGTTTTCATGGAATAACGCGAAAGATATATTGGAAGCCGAGAAGAACGTGGTAGTAGAATGGTGAGTGGTTACAAGTGCAGGGTGGTTTTGGAAGTGAAAAAGTCAGATTGAAAATGGTCAAACAGAACTAACTAGGGCTGAAGATGTTGTTGCAAAGTCTCCATTTTTCAGTGCAGACTCGAATAAAGAAGAGAAGCTAGCACTGTCGTCTTTTGTGAGTTCTATTAGATGGTATGGGTCAGCCGTCAATGATACGCATTTTTAGTGACATGACTATGAGATTAGTGACATGACTACCAGATTAGTGACATGACCTACTAGATTCGTTCAGGTACATTGCATTATTAGCTAGTGAGGCGATCATGATATCTCGCTACAGTGCACAAAAGCTGGAGGCAAATACATGGCGTGATTTGATGGCAACTATAAAGTTAAGCTTGGTCCACACCCCCCAGATTCCAATGCTGCTGTCAGTTCCAATTGCGGGACCCCGGACCCAGTTCCTCCACAATAACGGAGAGGCGGTGGTCTACGGGTGTACTACGGTATATACTTTGCTACATACTAGGTCAGCCAGAGGCGAATGAACTCCACTACCGGAGTGACTAGTCAGCTGTAGACAACAATAGCACAATACACTGTAAACCTATCTACATGTTATATTTTCCATGGTACATATCGTACTCAGGATACACCCCACGGCTTATCCCCACTCACTGATTGGACCAAGTACTTTTTATTCCACCTCATAACCGTTAACCTGACCCAACCAATGCTGACATAATGGGGAATATCGGAACAAATATTTTCCAACCTCCCAACGTACTTCCTGCGTCTTTTTCCTCAACATTGATTGCTAAAAACCAGGTGGGATTATAGAGTCTGATCAAAAATATATATCAATAAATGTCGGCCACTGCTTTGGTGTCTAGACGTGTTTTGTCTCGAGCAATTACTCGCAACCGGGTTATGTAAGTATTGGGTTCTTTGGCTAAGACGAAGTTTGCCAAGTTGGTTCGGGAAAGACGGGATTCCAGACATGGCTCAAACGCTGTAATTGAAGGAAACTTGGGGACACAATTAGAGTTTCAGTTTCCCCGGTTTTGATGAGACATATACTTTGTAAATACAAAAGTGCGAGATGGCCTTGGCCGTTATGTCTGGTTCGTATGATTTTATTGTTGGTTAAAGTTTATTATTACGTCGGGAGAACCCGGAGTTTTTCCGAGAATCAACGGTCGGATAATATTGACGGCGACGAGTGGAAAATGCTCAAAATAACCTCGATATTGAAACCAAAAGAGTCGATATGTTTTACAGCAGAAACCGACCCTGAATCAACCGGACTTAAACAACTGCAAAGCTAACCAGCACCGGATCCCTTTTCGCCCGACTCTATGCCTCCAAATCTTTCCCCGCTCACACCGTCGTCAATATGCCTGCCCTGTCTCCCACTATGACCCAGGGAAACATCGGCACTTGGCAAAAATCGGTCGGTGACAAGCTTGCTCCCGGTGAAGCTTTGGTAGAAATCGAAACCGACAAGGCCACCATGGACTTTGAGTTCCAAGAAGACGGTTTCTTGGCCAAAGTTCTCTTAGACACTGGAAGCAAGGACGTCCCAGTTGGAAAGCCCATTGCCGTCTACGTAGAGGAGGAGTCTGATGTCAGTGCATTCTCCGAGTTCAGTGCTGAAGATGCTGCTGAAGCTGATCAGTCTTCTTCTGCTCCTGCTGCTGAGGAGTCGAAAGAGGCTGAGAGCGAGCCCAAGGCTGAGGAGAAGAAACCTGAGTCCGAGTCCAAGTCCGAGAAAAAGGCCCCTGCCCCCTCTAAATCATCATCCGAGTCTTCGAACGGTCGAATCTTTGCTTCTCCCGCTGCCAAGATGATTGCCCTGGACAAGGGTATCAACCTCAAAGAGATCAAGGGATCTGGACCTGAAGGACGAATCATCAAGAGAGACGTTGAGAACTACAAACCTGCTGCTGCTGCCTCCCAAGCTGCTCCTAAGCTGCCAGCTGCCGGTGGCACCATCAGTTCCTATGAGGACCTCCCCATCTCCAGCATGCGAAAGACCATTGCTTCTCGACTTAAGGAGTCCAAGAACACCAACCCGGACTACATTGTCTCTTCCACTGTCTCAGTCAGCAAGTTGCTCAAACTGCGAGCTTCCCTCAATGCTGGAGCTGATGGCCAATACAAGATCTCGGTCAACGACATCCTGGTCAAGGCTATTTCTATTGCCAACAAGGCTGTTCCCCAGGTCAACTCTGCTTGGCTCGAGAAGGAAGGTGTTATCCGACAATACAAGAACGTTGACGTTTCTGTCGCTGTGGCCACTCCTACTGGATTGATCACTCCTGTCGTCAAGAATGTCGAGTCCAAGGGTCTGGCTGCAATTTCCAAGGAGATCAAGGAGCTTGGAAAGAAGGCCAAGGACAACAAGTTGGCTCCTGAAGAATACCAGGGAGGCACTATCACCATCTCCAACATGGGCATGAACCCGGCTGTTTCCATGTTCACTGCTATTATCAATCCTCCTCAGGCTGCTATTTTGGCTGTTGGAACCGTTGAGCGACGAGCTATTGAGGATCTTGAGTCCGAGACTGGTATTGCATTTGATGATGTCATGACATTGACTGCTTCGTTCGACCACAAGGTTGTCGACGGAGCTGTTGGAGCTGAGTGGATCAAGGCTTTGAAGAGAGTGGTGGAGAACCCTTTGGAGTTGCTTCTGTAATGTAGTATAAAACGATGGCGGCGGAGAGTTGACAGCAACTCTAGAATGAAGATATCTGAACCAAAACTAGAGTTGATGATAGTAAGGAAACTAAAAGTTACCCAATATAAATAATATAACATTTAGTTGTCTGTTCGAGCACTGAAGCTCATCTTCAAAGTACCTGCAGCTTCCCGCTGTCTGCGGCTTCTCATATTTATACGAAGACTGCATCGACGTATCGCGTAATTACCAAAATTAATTCCAGCAGCGATGGTAAGTAAATTCACTATTTTACAACTTAAATCATTGCGCCATCCATTTCTCTAACAAGGACATAGAGTCTGCAGAAGAACAGGACGGAATCCGCCTCACATTAAATGTGTTTCCTTCCACCGCCCACGAAGCAAAGGAATGCGTGATCCCATTGGCTTCAATATACAAACCGATTTTGAGTCGGCCGGGGCTGGTGGTGGCTCCGTATGAGCCCGTGGTGTGTAGCAACACCCAGTGTCGGGCTATACTTAATCCCCACTGTTTTCTAGACTATACTACCAAGATGTGGTCGTGCCGATTGTGTTTGCATCGCAATCCGCTGCCGCCGGGATACGTGAGCTCAGGCGCGGAGAACTTGCCGGTGGAAGTGCTGCCGGAAAATAGTACAATTGAGTATGTTTCCAGCAGGGTTGCTCATACACCGCCAGTATTCATGTTTGTGATAGACATTTGCTTGGAGGACGAGAATCTGCAGGCTCTGAAGGAGTCGCTGTTGATCTCGCTGAGCCTCTTGCCGAAAAATGCTCTGGTGGGACTAATAACGTTTGGGAAAGTTGTAAATGTGATTGAGCTTGGGTTCACTGGTTGTTTACGATCAATTGGGTTCAATGGGTCGAAACGATATGCTAGCACCAGGATCCAAGAGACCTTGGGGTTTCTGGCCGCAGACCTAAGACCTTCAACGTCTGCTCCCCCTGCTCCAGCGACCATTCGGGTGGCACGACGATACTTATTGCCCATAGAGGAGGTCGAGTTTGAGTTCAACAACGCGTTGGAGCAGATTTTGGGTGACCCATTCCGCATCAAGTCCGGATACCGACCTGAACGGTGCACGGGAGCAGCACTGAACGTGGCTATTAGTATGTTGGAAGCTAGCTATCCAAACAGTGGCTCACGAATAATGTTATTTGCGGGAGGACCCTGCACGTACGGTTCGGGGGAGATAGTAGAGCCTTCCCTCAAGCAGCCAATCCGATCTCATCACGACATCGAGAACGACATGGCAAAATACCACGCGGAAGCCTCAAAATACTACACAGAAATTGGCCAGAGAGCGGCTAAGAACGGCAATGTAGTCGATATATTCGCTGGGTGTTACGACCAGGTGGGATTAGAAGAGATGAGAGTAGCCACCAGCGCCACCGGAGGAGTAATGGTGCTAACCGACTCATTCACTACAGCTATTTTCAAGCAATCATTCATACGGATATTCAATACAGACCCAGAAGGGAACCTAGAGATGGGATTCTTGGGTAATCTAATGGTCAAGACTTCAAAGGAACTGAAAATTTCTGGTCTGCTCGGCCATGCCATCAGTCTTGACAACAAAAGTGCGCACGTGGCAGAGATTTCAGTAGGTCTAGGTGGTACGAGCAGCTGGAAGCTCTGTGGACTGACACCAGCCACCACAGTTACTACATTCTTTGACGTGGTAGCCCAATCAGCACCTACGATTCTAGGCGGGGCTGCACCTCCCCAAGCATACATTCAATACGCTACCCACTACTTGCATTCCTCAGGAGGCTATCGTCTTCGAGTCACTACAATAGCACGGATATTGTCTATACCCACTGTGTCACCTACTGCCGTTGGAGAGTCCTTTGATCAAGAGGCCGCGGTGGCAGTAGTGGCTAAGCTGGCCATTGACAAAGCCGAACACGCCAAGACTGTTATTCGGTGGATTGACGATCTGCTTATCCGTCTATGTATAAAATTTGCCTGGTATGTCAAAGACGACGCCAGGTCGTTTAAGCTGCCCCAGCAGTTTACGTATTTCCCTCAATTTATTTATCATTTACGAAGGAGCCAGTTTATCCAGGTGTTTAACAATTCGCCGGACGAGACTGCCTATTATAGACATTTGTTGGTCAAGGAAGACACAACCAACTGCTGTATTATGATCCAGCCGACTCTGACGGCGTACGAGATCGACAAGGAGCCATTCCCGGTGCTGCTGGACTCTGTCTCGGTGACAGCAGAGAGAATATTGCTGCTAGACACGTTTTTTCACATTCTTATTTATCACGGAGAGGTTATAGCTGGGTGGAGACGAGCAGGCTACCAAGAGCAAGAGGACTACAAGAATTTTTCAGAGTTGTTGGAGAAACCTCGAGCAGATGCTGCCGAGTTGCTCGTCGACAGATTTCCATTGCCTCGTTTTATCGATACCGAAGCCAAGGGCAGTCAAGCGCGATTTTTGTTTTCGCGGCTAAATCCTTCAAAGTCAGAGTACACGGGAGGAGTCACTGTACTAACCGATGACGTTTGCCTACAAGATTTTGTGGATTATCTCATCAAGTTGGTAGTTAAAGGCAAGTCTTAGGCTCTCGTCTCGATATATATTCGGATGTGCACATGCACTAGGACAGGTTGTTTGGCAACTCTAAAGTGTGTTACGTTTGGCGTGCCTGAAACAGTTTTCAAATATGTCATCAATGACATCACGCCTTTTTCCACTATTGTAGTTACAACAACGTACAGTGCAAGACAAAAAGTAGTGTCACTAGTGCGAGTTGACTAGTATACGCAGCTGACTCAACTAGTACAACACATGCTACCAACACCCATTACCTGGCTCAGCTATCCAAGTAATCTGATATCGTCCTTGTAATCCCTTTGTTTCAAGGCTCTGTCAGGTACCAGATTTAAACTAGCCGATCCCTGCCCCATTGCGAGACCCATTTACATAACTTGTTAACTAACATTTTTGTAATTTCTATTAATGGCAGAACAGAATGTAGGCTGATGATCTCCCAGGTTAAACTTTACGGCTCAACGCAGCACTATTTTGCTCAATACGTATGAATTGTGTCAACCATATGTGGAATATCCATAACCCCTCTCGGAACAATTGGCCATTTTCGACTAACAATCGCCATTGCGACTCCTCGTCTCGCCCCGCATAGTGCGATGTATATCACCTGTGTCAGTACGGCCGGAGCCGGCCCTACCCCCATTCCATCTGTCTTATGACGTTACCGCCTCAAGCTGCGCGCGTTTTGCCGATCAGTTGCTGCTGCCATCTGTACTGTACCCAACTGATCCCCGCCTTGCCCGGGTAAACTCAACCTTGCTTTATCTATAAGCCCTAGTACTCCATATAGTAAATGGAACCATTATATATATTGTTCAGAATAGGTTTTTTTGCCATATTGTTTAAATTGTGCTACGGTTGGGAATCGTAGCTGGGAGTGTGTGAAGTTGTTTTAATTGGTGTTGCAACATCAAGTCTGAGAAAAAAGACCATCATCCATTGGACCTGCGTCTCTCTATCAAAAGTTCAGCCTTGCGTTGATCCAGTTTGGAATAAGCGGAAGAAACAAGAAGGAGAAAAGAGTTTAAACACAATACAAGTTTGAAAAAATATTAATATACCCAGCCGAGGATATTAATTCTTTCCTTTTATATTTGAGAAGAATCAGCCAAAAAAGTTGTAAGTAGTACAAAATCTGCCCATTGTACAGCGACATCGCCGATCATTTTTTGATATTCATCTGGGGGGACTTTGTTTCAGGTTTCTCGTTTTCTTTGCGATAAAATCTGTGTTTTGTCTCGACAGTTTGTGTGAGATAAATACATAAAACCATGGCCATTTGGAACCGGAACTCAAAGACCAGATCAATGACGTCCTCATCTTCGTCAAATAAAAGTGACGAGGACGCAATCTCGGATGGTACGTATGATGACGGTGATGATGGGAATCGAAATATGGTTCGAGCGGGCCCCCGGTGGGTCGAAAGACAAAAAAAGACCCACACTAACCTAGCGGAGCAGGACGAACCATTATCGTATGAGGAAGAGGTCGCCTTGCACCACGCGTCCACGGCTCCTCATTCGTCCACTTCCTATCCAATGCACAACCGATATAGTAGAGTGATGTCATCGTCAAAGTCGGTTCCTGCTACGGGGGCTCTTAGTATTGAAAGTATTTTGAGCTCACAGCAGGCATCGAGTAGTAGAAGTAGTCCAGTGAGCACACGGTCCAAAATAAGGAAAAGTCTAGGTAGGTTAAGTTTTATCATGCCGAGAGAGGATGACTCCGGGTTGTCGTCGGAGACATCTAATGTATCGTCTGGGTTGTCGTCGGGCATGTCGACTACATCTCCCTCGACTGTTCCTACTCGAATTCAGTCCAATTCGGGCTCAAATTCGGGTTCCCATTCAAAGCTGGCCGAAGTTTTGGAGGGCTCCAACGCTGGAAAGCTTGAAAATGATGAAAAGGTATCAGAGAATAGTCCAACTGAACAAAACAAAACCTCTCCGCCTTCACCTTCGTCACCATCTTCTCCCCTCGAGCCTAAGCCTTCATCACTAGAATCTGAAGTGTTTAATCAAAAGCAGCAGCTACACAAAAAGCCGAATCTTCCTCCCTTGAACGACCAAATATTCTGTGCTCCTTCTGCCTCGAGTAGGTCGCGAGAGGCTAGCGTGTCTCCCATACACGGAAGCTCGTTTGACTCTCCACACATGTCCTCCCCAGCCTCTTCACTAATCTTCGAACGATCAGTTCAAGATTTTTACCCTAATGATGAGAAAATCCCAACCCATTACCACGACGAGGACTGTATTCCTCCAGTTTTGGATGCCTCTACTTCAGCTTTAACAGATAGTTCGATAGACGTTGAGCAAGTCGACGTGATCTCGATGCGAAGAAACTCATCGAGATCACGCAGTCTTACCAACAGCAGTGCACTATCTTGTGGCCACGATGGTGAACAACTGTCGTTGTCAACTTCACCGTCTCGAAAAGTCAGTATTAATAACATGAATAATAGTAATGGCGGACTAGGACTGAGTCATGGATCTTCAGCAACCGCTAGTCCTCACATCCCTCCCACCCTTTGGGTTCCTATTCATAATGACCGCAAAGTACTCAGTTTTTACTCATATGCAGACATTGTCAATACAGAGCAGCAGCAAGTGGGTGTGCAGGCTGCAGGAAGCATGGCTCCGTCTTCTCCTACTCGAGCATCATTTCTAACCCCTACAGGAAGCAAATCCCATAGTCCGGTCAGGGATAATGGACTCTTGCGCAACCAACGGTCTTTGCCTAATATGGGAGAGAAATATCCGTTTCAACTCAGAGACACGCTGGTGGAGTCGCCATATGAGTCTGAACTGGATCCTGGAATGGTTACTGTGACGTCGCTGGGAGACGCATTACGGGGTAAGGATTTGGCGCCAATTGTTAACTAAAAGACTGGCCATCATTTTGACACCAGTTAAGTAGTAAAAAGTCGTCTGTAGTTGCATATTTATAATTTAATTAAATTACATCATAAATTGTGAGGTCAAACGCCTGGATTTCTAGGCAGGGCCCCCTCTATGAATTTCATTCCACGCAATACATTTAAGTACATGCCTGGTGGTTACTAGTCGACACCTCTGACTAGAGATAATCCTTCTTATTCGCATATATGTACATGCCTGGTGGTTACTAATCGACTCCTCTGACTAGAGGTAATCCTTCTTATTCGCAGTCCTGATGAATCCCTTGTGTCTCCACTCAACGTCGGCGTCAACATTGTCCACAGTTCCCAGTCTCAACTCGTACAACTTCATCTCAAACCGTGGTCCAACCTCGGCAATCTCTGCTCCCTGTCGGGTTCGTACAAACACATGGTGTCGAACACTTATAAAATCACCCTTGTTGCTGAATGTGATGACTCGCGAACTATCTTTCTTCACTCCTGGAGGGAACAAGTGTTTCAGTACTGTAACAACCCGTTTTCCTAACGGAGATGTGAATCCTTCAAATATTAAATGAGGGTACGCCTCCGACATGTTTCCAGCATTGGGGATATCATGACGAAGGACCACATTGTGAAGAGAAAAAGATGCAGTGGGTCCATGAGGGAAATGCGAAATAGTTAAAGCACTGGGGACACCTCGGTGCTCATGCAGAAGGATCAGGTCTGTGGTGGCCGAACTCTGGCATGCCGACACCAGAGAAGGCAAGATAGTGTTACCACGGTTCAGACGTATTGAAGTCGGAAACAACAGTTTGATTTCTTTTGCAAACTGGCCGAGCCGCGAACTGGGATCTCGACTAGTGGTCACAATGATTTTGGGGTCTTGGATTCCACTCAGTGCGCTGTATTCATCATCGATTTCGGTGTTTAGCGACTCGTCAAACCGGTAGTCTTTACGCAGGTCTTCGTCTTCAGCGACTTCTTTCGGTAGTGGTTTTCCCGAGGCCAACGCAGCTTTGAGCTGCTGCCGTCTTTGGTTCAGGCTCGAGTCCTGGAGCTGGGCAGCTTTTTTGTATAGAAACTCTCTTCTTTCTCTTGCTCTACGTCGGATCTAGTTAGCAACCAGCAAGATTTCACAGAAACAACCACCAATATCTTACCATTTTGAATAAATAAAATATGAAGTTTGAAATTTGAATTAGTTTGGGCTACAAATATTTTTCAGTTGATCGGCAGTGCAGAATGCATGGGGGTACGGGGTATGTGAATGGGGTGCTATAGTGACCGGTCTATTTGTGGAGACACATTGTTACCGCACTGTTTATTAATAGACACCCAGTAGACTATAGATGACTGTGTACTATACTTGCAACCCTCAAATGTAAGCTGAACACTAATTACACTCTCTACTCCTACACTACTCCTACACTACTCTCTACAACTATAGTGCTCCCCACCCAACATATATCATCCTCCCCCCTTACCCAACCAATCCCCCATGTACAAATAATTATTTCACATTTCACATCTGAAAGCGTAACACCAAACTTATAAAAAGAGAGCTTCACGTTGTTGCGGAATCTTCTTATCTTGCTCGTTGTTAACAGTTTTCCCCACCATGGATGCTTTCAGTCATTTAGGAAAACAGTTTGAGTCGGACTTGGAGTCGGACTTGGAGTCGGACCTGGAGTCTGTCACGTCCGACGTCATTTACCAGGGACGGCTGCCACCTCCCAGACCGCGCCGGGATTCGTTGAAGACAGAAGACGACGATGTGAACTCGGTAGTAGTGCCTAGAGGTGCTGGTGGTGTCGCCGGCCACACAAATGGTGCCCAGGTTGCTAGCGCAGCCGGCCCTCTTGTTCCCGTCGATGATGAATTCGACGATAGCGATCTGCCGGAACATGCGTGCGCTTACTGTGGGATTCATAACCCCGCTTGCGTTGTCAAGTGCGTTACGTGCAATAAATGGTTCTGCAATGCTCGAGGAAACACCACCAGTTCTCATATTGTGACCCATCTTGTGAGATCGCGCCATAAAGTCGTGTCTCTGCATCCCGACTCTGAGCTGGGTGATACAGTGCTCGAGTGTTACAACTGCGGCAACAAAAATGTGTTTCTGCTGGGTTTTATTTCTGCAAAAGCCGAGACAGTGGTTGTTATTTTGTGTCGTCACCCATGTGCGTCGAACGCAGCAGCGCATGGAGTCAACTGGGACACCGAGCAGTGGCAGCCGCTGATTGAGGATAGAATGTTTCTCAACTGGCTTGTTTCTGTGCCATCTGAAAAAGAACAGCTGTTGTCGCGCCATCTGACCCCCTCGCAGTTGGCCAAACTCGAAGAGCTCTGGAGAGTTGACGCCAATGCTAGAATCAGCGACCTCAATAAGCCCGAGGCTCAAGATGTCGAAGTGGCCCCTGTAGCTCTTCAGTACGATGATGCGTACCAGTACCAACGAACTTTCAGTCCCTTGGTAAAGATTGAAGCTGAGTACGAAAAGAAGCTCCGAGAGTCGCAGAGCCAAGGAGATATTTCTGTGACTTGGGACAGGGGTCTTTCCAACCGATACTTGGTCTCCTTCTACTTATCCAAATTTGACATTGCCGACCTTAAAGTCTCACTCGGTGACGAGCTTAGAGTTCGCTACGATGGTCCTCTCAAGAAACCTTGGGTGGGTAGCGGATACGCCATTAAAATCCCCGACGGTCTATCCGACGAAGTCACCATTGAACTCAAGAGTAGCCCCAAATCGGCTCCCCCTACTCAGATGACCACCGAGTTCTCCGTCGAGCTGGTCTGGTCTCAGGTCACTTATGACAGAATCCAGACGGCTCTACGAAAGTTTGCGACTGAAGAAACATCCGTCTCGGGATATATCTACCACAAATTGCTCGGTCACGAGGTTGAGGAGCATAATCTAGAAGTCACTGTTCCTCGACACTTGTCGGTCCCAGGCCTTGCTGAATTGAACTCCTCCCAGCGCAATGCAGTCAAGTCGGTACTTCACCGACCTCTTTCTCTGATTCAAGGTCCCCCTGGTACTGGAAAGACCGTCGTTTCGACCACCATTGTCTATCAGCTGGTCAAGACTACCAAAGAACCTGTCCTAGTGTGTGCTCCATCCAACGTCGCGGTGGACCAGCTTGCTGAACGCCTGGAACGTACCGGGCTCAACGTGGTAAGAATGGCTGCTAAAACTAGAGAACACATGGAATCGAGAGTTGACCATCTTACTTTGCACAAAAAGGTCCTTTTAGATAAAGGCAACACCGAGTTGCTCAAACTCATGGAGCTCAAAGAAGAACTCGGGGAACTCAAGGCTGCTGATGAAAAGAAGTATTTCCTGTTGCTTAAGCAGGCTGAGAAGAGAGTGCTCAACAAAGCAGAGGTCGTCTGCTGCACATGTTCTGGAGCTGGCGACAAGCGATTGGCCAATTCTAGGTTCAGAACTACTTTGATCGATGAAAGCACCCAAGCCACAGAGCCAGAGTGTCTTATCCCCATTGTCCATGGCTGCAAGCAGATCATTCTAGTCGGTGATCACCAGCAGTTGGGTCCCGTTATCTCGAACCGAAAGGCTGTCAAGGCTGGCCTGTCTCAAAGTTTGTTTGAACGTCTAATTGTTCTTGGGCATGAGCCTATTTTGTTGACTACGCAATACCGAATGCACCCTTGCTTGAGTTTGTTCCCTAGTAACATGTTTTACGATGGAAGTTTGCAGAATGGTGTAACGGCGGAAGACCGAGCTCGACCTCAAGTTGACTTTCCCTGGCCGGTCCCTGATAATCCTATGATGTTTTGGTGCAATTTGGGTCAAGAAGAAATCTCGGCCAGTGGAACCAGTTATCTTAATCGTTCTGAAGCTGTCAATTGTACCAAGGTGGTTACAAAATTCTTCAAAGCTGGCATCCAGCCTTCTCAAATTGGTATTGTCACTCCTTACGAAGGACAGAGAACTCATATTATTCAGCACATGGTTACATCTGGAGAAATGAGCAAGGAATTGTATAAGGAGGTCGAAGTGGAGTCTGTGGATGCTTTCCAAGGTCGAGAAAAGGATTACATTATTTTATCTTGTGTGCGATCCAATGAGCACCAAGGAATTGGATTCTTAAGCGATCCTCGACGATTGAATGTTGCTATTACTCGAGCTAAGTATGGTATTGTTTTGCTTGGAAACCCTCGAGTCTTGTCCAAGAATCTGTTGTGGTGCCATATGCTGAACCATTTCCGGGAAAAGGGTGCCCTTGTTGAGGGAACTTTGAACAATCTACAGCAATGCATGATCCCCATTCCCAAGCCCAAGCAGGCGTTCAGATCTCGAGCTCGATTGACCGCCAATCGATTTGGACGAGACTTTGCCAACAATGAGCGACCATTTGATGTCAGCAGTGTGGATCATAGCAGTGTGATGCCCTCTGCTACCGCCAGTGTCTACGGAGATGTGCCCGCTCCAGTGATCAACCCTGATGTGTTGTTTTCTGAAAGCTACAATGTTGCTGGTATTACCGATTGGCCTGATCTGGGAGGAGCCAAGAACGATGTTCGAATGGTGGCTTCAAACATGAGTGGACGAGTTCAGGAGTTTCTCCAGTCCATTGAGGATGATAGGGATTCGATTGATGATGAACTGCAGAGTATTAGTAGTTCTCTTGCTACTCAAGTGGGATTGTATTGAAAAAGTTACGATGTACGGGTTGGATCAATTATGAGCTTTTTCAGTCTTACAAGAGATCTTGAAGTCTCCTTTGATTCAGCTCAGCTAAATCCTGAATCGATTCGGGCAAGTATACGCTAAGGTATGCCCGAGTAATCATCTATTCATTTGGCCACATATGCAATGTTGCCGCGCGACTTTATGCACTATTAACATTTATTATCAACGTGCTTTCAGATAGGCTGAGACGCCGTTTTCCTTGGCGAACGCAAATGCCGAAGAGGCGAAGAGCCACCGAGTGCTACCAACGTGCTACAAATGGGGACTGAAGGGGTTATCGAAGGGGCTAGACCGGGCTAGAACGATTTTGCTGGAATATGATTACTGCGGGGACATGGTATATTATTGATGGTATCGTGATAACAAACTGAAGGCAAAATTGAAGTTAAATTGTAGTTCTTGAATATATATGGAGTGACTTGTTTTTGTACTGTGTTTGACTGTTTTGCACTGACTATTTATATTGACAGCTCAATTCCTGCTCAATGAGACTGAGAGTGCAAGTGTTCTCTCGTTTTGCCCCCATTCTGCAAAATTCGACTCTTATTGGATGGGCCACACTCTAACTATATCTCACTTTCTCACACTCTACGTACATGGTTCTAGGCTCGGCACCGCGAAACTTTGAATCGTTCCGTGTCTCCTGAAAATCTCGGGCTAGCGTTCCGGAATCTGTCCAGCTGAGTCCCAAACATGCATCATGCCATGCAGTTTAAACTTAATACGGACTGAGCTAGTGAGCCGTTTAACGTTAAGCGAGCTCATTAGTTTGGTCAGGTTTATCTAAGCTTTGTCGATCATTTCAATTGTTGCAGTAGTCCGTTGCGTAGCGGTATTTAGAACTATAATAATAATGAGGAGATATTGTACGTCAAGTAAAGTTAAAGAAACGGGATGTAACGATTACAATACGAATGAGCAGAGGCTCTCAAGAATGCTTGATGAAAATGATTCCTCTGACTGTGTGCTCATTCCCTTCGTTGTATGGTACAAAAGTTTAAATTTCACAAATATTTAAGTTCCATCCCTGCACAAAACGGCCCTGCACAAAAAAACGGTCGCCAATCCATGTATGAAAACCTTCTTTAAACCCCTTCATGCCGTGTGTGACATGCTGCATTTACAATGTCCTGGCGAGTTCGTAGCCAATCAGTGACCACGAGCGACCGTTTCGGAATTCCTGTTTCGAATTGTGCAGAAGAGAAAAAGCTGTGTGCGTTTTCAAAAGAAATTGTGCACCGTGCTGTAGTCAGGAAAAGTGGTTCAACTACAGCAGCTTACAGCTTGCCAGACTAACTGCTGTACAGTTTGCTGTAGTAGTTCGGAAATATTAGGGGCAGACATATAAATCCGTGGGCTAACCAACGGCTATAAGTGAAACTTACCCCTGAATATTTCTCGGGTCAACATAAGTTCATCAAAAAGGCTCCGGCTAAGCTTGTACAGTTGTATAACAAAAAACATTGTAGTTGGTGGTTAAAATAAAAGAAAACTCAGCTCATAGTATTTCCACCGATCTAATGAAATAATCTACAATCCTTGTGACTCGATCCATTACTTGTACCACCTGATATCACATTCTTGTCCTTACCCCCCCTGACTCTCATTGCTTGAATCCATCGATCGGCGACGGCAACTCTCCAAACGGCTTGGTAAACGGCCTCGTGTAAACGGCCTTGGGTTTAAGACACAAGTGCATGTATGTAATACAGGGCTGTAGCTATTCAAAGGAACGTTACATACACAACCTACAGGAGGGCAAAAACTCTCAAAACGTTACCCCAAGTTTGGCACACCTCCACTCAGATCTGCCCTGAATCCGTGCTTGTGCAGGTGGCTAACCAATCCGTTCTAAGTCGCCGGCATCGAAATTTCTTTGGTAAGGAATTATATACTCTGTAGTATTACTTTTTTAGGCGCCCTGGCCGGCGGAAAACATTTAAACGTTAAGGCGTCGTGCGCACTGGCTAGCGAGCATCATCCAAGGGACTTTCTTATCATATTTTCCTTTTCACTCATTTCAATCATTTTAGAGAGGCGGAACGTAAAGCCAACAAAAAACTTTAGCTTCAAAACGAAGAGCCAAACATTGTAAAAGCCTAAACTGAAAAAGTCTAAGAAATTATATCACCGAGACACGACCGTGACTAGGGTGTAAAACTGTCCCGGACCAAAAGCCGTAGTTTCAACAAAAGGTCTCTCTGTGTAAAATATAGACACTAGACATTGTATAAGTGTCCTGTGAATTAACTAAGAGAGTATAGCACCCATACACACGAGTCTGTATTTGCTGTTGTATTGTTTGTATTGCATTATTGTTCTGCAGTCTACTGAACTCTATTCACACAACAATGCCGGTCAACGGGTCGTCTTCTTCCTCTTCACATGGACCGCCTCAGGCCGTGGCTATTACCAAAAACGACGTTCCTGGAGAAGAAATCCACCAAGTCTCAAACTACCAGTCGTTGTCAAGAGAGTCGCTGGTTCAAACATACAGTGCGCAGTCTGCCCAGAGTGCACAGATCATCGTTGACAGTGACGAAGACGAACAAGAGTTTACTCGGCCGCGGTCCAAATCTTCGTTGATACTGCCCGAGTTCAAACCAATCAGTGCGAAGCAGCCACAACAGCCACAAAAACCACAGACTCTTGGTAAACCCAAATCGCGACCCACCAGCACTAGATCCATCAGTGGGTACAGTACTAATAATCACTATTCCCCGTCCGCCAAATTTGATAACAATAATAATAATAATACCCATATGAAGCGGGACCATCAGCTGCCGCTGCAACCTCCGCAGACGGAGACTCAGCGACAGCCAAAACGAAATGGCCATGGGCTGAAATACTCGTTGTCCACTGCATCTTTTAAATCTGCGTTCAAAATAGGATCGTCGTCGTCGTCGAGCGGGAATAACTCGGCCACGCGACTCGATTCTTCTTCTCGACAACAGTATGGTGCTGCAAATGACGGCGTGCCTCCGACTCCAGCTCTGCCTTCCACTACTCCAGGAGGTACGGCTCAGAGTAATACTTTGACTCAGAGTGATACTACTAATAGTCCATCATTAACCGCAACCGCTTCTCAAGCCATCGCCCCTCAAGCCATGGCCCCTCAAGCCATGCCCCCGACACCTCAGATGCATCAGGATGATCTGGCAGTAAGTCCCCGCCCACCTAGGCCACAGGCATATATTCCTCATAGCCCCTCGCGGTCCTCCATCGGATCTGAGCAAGACTTCCTCGATACCACAGACTCAAATGCAAGCTCGGGGTCTCCTCGTGTCGGATCCCCCATGCCCTCTCAAGACCAACTCACCATTCGCTCAGAAATCTCCGACAACTCACTGTCAAGATCCACTAGCTCGCTGCCTTACGTATACCCAGCCAAAGCTATAGACCAACTATGGACAACTCTTCGACCAAAAATCCTTCAGAGCATGCGCGATTATCACGACGTTGCAAACGGAATACCCGTACAATGGGTTTCAACTATATCCTCTCATTGGACTCAGTATGTATACAGACTACAACTTACTCTTTCTTTTGTTATCATACCTTCTAACAAGTGGATTTGGACACATTGAACCAGTCACCACCACCCTCACTCTTCAGTCCGACGTCAATCATTTGGTGATCCCCGACCTCAGAAGTGCAGTTGTCATCGCAAATCCCCTCAAACGCTGCGTGGAAGTAATCCTCAACCCTCCACAATCTGCCTGCAGCAGAGTAGTGGTGTCCGCCACCTCTGAAGACGACTACATTCGTTGGACTGGCGCCTTGCTAATGTTCACCAATTTAAAAAGAAAAGGCTTGACCAGTAAAATTTTCAGCCCTCGAGTCGCGGTACCAATGTCGGATATCATCCAGCTCACCTGTCATTTCCGAGTCTATCTGCCTATCTTTCCCCACCGTAGAGCTGGCCGTCGACAAACCACACAGCCGGTGTCTACTAAATTCAGGGCCCCCGATGGATCGCTTGTATCCCTAGATCCCAAACATATGCCTCGGCATTCATCCTTAGCCTACTGCCACCCAACCGAATGGGTGACTGTGACCGGTCTCTTAACTGAGGAAGGAGTTCTCAGGCTCTTTCGAGAAGATGGCAGGCCATTTCAAGTCATTGATATGAAACAGATTTTGTCATCTCGTGTACGCCCAATCGACTATACGTTATTTGAAATGAACAATGTCATTTATCTTAGAACCACCGGAGCTATTCTTGAGGACAACTCCAAAGACCCACGTGCCCATCAACCTCACATTCCCAAGCTGAAAGATGTCCAACCATCCAAAGAGTCCTATGAAAACCCGCTCTCTAAGGAAAACCATATGTACATGCAATTCTACTCCCAGGCGAATATGGAAGAGTGGTTCACATATCTGAAGAGTTATGCTAAAAAGAGATTTTTGAGCCCATCTTCTGGAAATATGATGAAAGGTCTGCGAATGGGTAGAACCATTAATTTGCGAATCATTGAAGGTAGATTGGACATTGAGAATCTCGAGGACTTTCCGACTAGCCTCAGTCCGTTTAACGATGCCTACGTTGAAGTCCAGTTTGAAGGTGTAGCGTGGGCCAGAACGTTTGTGTGTAGGAGTAGAAGTCCTTTTTGGAGAGAAGAATTCGTCTTTGATGATTTCCCAGTGCTGGGGCCGACCATCAGTCTTGTTCTCAAAAAGCGTTTGAGTCCAAAAATTAGTCATATCAGTGATCCAGTTCTTGGACTGATCACCTTGACCGAGGAAGATCTCAGAAACAACGGTGGACAGGAAAAGTGGTATCATTTTGTTCGAGATTACGAAACTATTCAGCATACTACAAATCAAATCCCTATTTCGCTGAGCGTTAGAGTTGGTTATGAAGAAACAGAGATACTTGCTCCGCAGTACTACAGACGGATTGGCTCGCTTCTCACCGATCTTCCCAATAACCTCACTAGCCAATTGTCGGATCTGACCGGTGACATCACTAACATGAGCGACGTTTGTTTGCGGATATTACAAACGGAGGATAGAACAGTTGAGTGGCTCATGCATTTGATGGAGGTAGAATTTGGTCGCTTGCGTGAGATCCTTCTCTCTACACCACCCAGTCCTCAGCTCGGCGATTATCGAAGAAATATTGACAATACTCTGTTCCGAGGTAACAGTCTGCTTACAAAAGCATTGGAGAGATATATGAAGTTAGTGGGCGGAGAATACCTCGATAAGGTGATTGGTGCGTTTGCACGAGAGATTGTTGAGAAGAAGGCGTTTCTCGAAATCGATCCTTCGCGAATAAATGACCAAGACTCTGTAGAGAATATTGTTGAAGCCAACCAAAAGAAACTAAGGCAGTATGCCGACAGTTTGTGGACCGTTATTCAAAACTCGATCGACGACATTCCTCATAGTTTCAAACTGTTATTCAAGAAGCTACGAGTTGAGCTACAAGATCGCCTCAAGCAAGACGAGTCGCTGGTATTTAACTCTGTTAGTGGTTTCCTGTTTTTGCGGTTCATTTGTCCCGCACTGCTGAATCCAAAGCTTTTCGGTTTAATCAGAGCACACCCGACTGGAAATATTCAGCGTTCGCTGACCTTGATCACGAAAATGTTACAATGTTTTGCCAATCGAGTTCGATTTGGTCTTAAAGAGCCGTGGATGATTCCTATGAATGAGTTTATCGATAGACGAGAGCCTGAGTTGATTGGTTTTTACAGAAAGCTGACGAATATAGACGATGACGAATCAGCTGACTCAATCCGGTCTATAAGTTTCAAGGAGCCGCCGGTGAAATCTCTCATGGATGATAACTTGAGCAACCCTCACTTGTTGGACAAGTATGAGAACTATGCTAGGCTGGTCAAACTGGTGAACGACGTACCAGAAGAGCAGCTTCGAAGCTATCTTAATTCGGCTCACAAAAGTCCTACCTCTCCCTCCATTGATAAGTTCGATACGCCCGCCACTTCTCCAACTGAAATCAGTCATTATGAAAACGAGTCGGCTGGAACTCCTCTAGAGGAATTCGCGATCGAGTGTCGAAAGATTGAAGAGAAAGTGATGGACATTCGCCGGGACCTTGAAGAGCCTGAACAATTGAACCCTCATGAGATGGATGAGATGATATCTAACACCGAGTTGCAGTTGAACCCGGAAACTGGACACATTTCTTTACAGTCGACACGTATCTCTTACGAAAAGCGAGTAGCGCCTAAGAGGACTCGTGCAAAGTCTTCTGCTGTAAAGTCCTTACTTCGACAGAGCAGCAGCAACAGGTCGAATGTCAGTGAAGATAGAGTCACGACTGACAGTTCCTCGGCATCTTCGATAGCCACACCTAAAATTCGACCTCCAGAGTATCGAGCGTCGGAACAGTTTGATGAAAAAGTGGGAAATAAGTCCCGGATGTCGCGATGGATAAAGAGAAAGGCCGATTAAGAGCCATAAAATTACAGCTTTATAATCAAATGTAGATATTTATTCATGATATACGTAACTAGTATCTACTCACTGTCGTAGATGATAAAAATGTATGTGTGCAAGCTCTACTCAACAGCTATGGTACAAAGGACTCACCAACCTCGAGCGTGGTAATTAAAGTCCATATTATTGTCATCGAGATCTTCTTTCCAGGTCTCAACCGGAGGTACGATGTTGCTAGAAGCACCGCCAGCACCCAATGAGTGAGAAAGGTTGGCAAGATGCTTCAGCTGGGGTACTCCAGTCGAGGTATGACTTTTCTTGAGAACAGCTTTTGTAGAATTCGTAGGACTTACTGTCGATGACGGTGCAGCGGAGGAGTCATTCGAAACAGTGTTGACTGATGACAATGTACCTTGCTGCCGTTCCCATAACAGGTTCTTCCTTACGCTCTCAGAGAGTTCTGTGGCTAACATGTTGCGACGAGTAGTACGTGGAGACATTGCAGCAGGAGGAGGAACATGAGCGGCAACCTGTGCGCGTAGAAGACCTGAAGTTGGATTCAGAGTTTTGACAGGCGCAGCATCAGGTTGATCCCGGTGCAGCTCTTGGTCACGGAGTTGTTGTTCTTCCTGCTGCTGCAACTGTAGTTGTTCCTGCTGATGGTGGAGCTGCTGCTTTCGTCGCTGCTCGTCTAGCTGATGTTGCAAAATTTTCGGGTTGTTCAGGAACAAAGAAGACAGTAACGAGGGCCTCGTCAACGGTCTCTTCGGTTCTTCATCTCTGACGAAAAAGGATCTCTCATCGAACGAAGAGTCGCTTTCATCGTCTACTGAATCCCATGCAGAATCGTCGTCGTTATCGTCGTCATCTTCCTCGTCAACTACGGCCTCCTCGTTTTCATGGGTATTTGCTTCTAGTTGGTGCTGCAGACGCAACTTGGAAGCCAGGTTACTGGTCGATTGCCGAGGAGCAAACAACGATGCCTGTTTGCTGTTGTGTTGAGAGAGTTTAGCTTCGGTAAGACCAGCCGAATCATTCTTTTGTGATGGTTGTGGTTGGGGTGGTGGTGGTGGTGGTGGTGGTTGTGATGGGTTATTCTGGGAATCATGAGATGATAGCTGTGAGGTGCCAGCCACACCATGGCGGCTTTTGTGAACTTTTCCTCCGCTTCCATCAGTTGAAGAGAGACTCTCTCCGCCAAAGCCTTCACTGTCTGATGGGGAGGATTCAATAAAGAACATTTTTTCCCGTGGCAGTTTGCTTGCCCGGGCTTTTGTGAGTTTCCAGCTGGAGTCAGCCGGTGGTTGTGTAGAAGATGCTTGCGGCGAAACAGACTGGTTTTTGGGAGAAGTGGTTTCAGGACTGATTCTCGGCGCCAGTTGTGGGGACCGCGTATGATAAGACACAGAGATGTTTGTGGGAGAAAACCCGCGGACGATGGAGGTCGAAGTGCCAGCACGCTGGTGGTATCCGAGTCGGCCCTCTGATTCTGAATCATCTGAATCATCTTCTTCGGTTTCGTCTTCGTCGCTGTAATAGTCCGAAGTGATTTCTTTGGTTATTTCCTTGACGTGGGACGGAGGGTGTGATGGACGTGAAAAGAGTGATGGTGGGCGATTTGTGGAAGTCTGCGGCGGCTGGGGAGTTAAAGTAGTCTGATCAGTTGACCTTGTCGGAGGAGACTTGAGCGAACCGGGTTTGGCGCTGGTGGTGGTGGTTGTCGTCGGAGTGTCTGACGACGGAGATGTGTTTTGTTCCCCAGTAGAACTGCGGTTACCTTTAGGACTGCGCTCAATTTTCGGCGAACTACTTCTGGTCCCCGCTTTCGGGGTGTCGAGTGAGTCGGTGGTATCGTCCAGTCTAGGACTGCTCAGCAGCAGCACACGACTATTCCTGTCAACGTCAAGGTCGTCCTCGGTCTTGAACAGCTCAAACAGCTGATTGACCTGCTGGCTCGACAGCCGTTTCGGATGATGGGGGTGCCGCCTCGTAGGGACCTCTCCGCTCGACGTGGGAGATAGTATATGAGGATGGCAAGATGCAGTAGAGAGAGTAGATGACTTGGTATGATGCATATTATGGTGGTGGGCATGGGGGCCCAGGTCGTGTTCATTGAAGGACTCTATAGATGAAGACGACAGTTTTGGGGTTTGGTCTTCGTCCGAAAGCTGCTGCGATGACAGACTCTGAGAAGAAGAGGCATCATCGTTTGCCGAGGTCAGCGAGGCCGTCGTGGAGGTCTCGCTCGGACATCTATACAGGACCTCTCTATTCCATATTCGCCAGGACATGTTTTCGAGCCGACGGCCGTTCTGGATGGTGTCGGCGCACTTTGACAGAACCGTCCATAGCGAGATCAAAGCCTGCGGGTCATTTGGATCGAGGGATCCGCCGGTTGCTGGCGCCAGGGCCAAAAACGGCTTTGCAGGAGGAGGACGGGACATATAAAATGGGCTTTTTGGTCTATTCTTCTCCGTATCTGCCTTTTATTTTCTGCAACTCTGTGGTGATATCCCTGCTCCTAAGGGGGAGGGCTGCTGCTTCGAAACAAAACCGAATAAATATTAAAAGTGAACGATGGTGGAGAATATACTAGTGTAAATTTTAATGGTAACCCGAATTTGTCGTATTCTTGATATCCTTCTGTCAGGCTTTTTTCTTTTCTTTAATAGAGCTGAACTACACCCCCAGAGACAAAAAGTGTTGTATTATTTACGACAGTCTCTGTTGTTAATTTACTGTTCTGCTTTATTAAGAATTTGAATCAAAGACAAAAGCGGACCAACCAGGTGAGTTTTATAAACCGCAGCTTTGCAAAGGTGTTCAGATTTCTGTCAGCAGGCCGTCTACAGGGCGCACATGGGACATTTAGTAGGTGTAACTCCAGGTCAGGTGGCCATGTGATGCCATCCAAAGGCGGTAGTGCCTGGCCGGGACAGTGGAGGTGTGGGTTGGGGTTTGGAGCTTGCCAGTAAGCTTAAGAGGTGGTGAGTATATTACTGCACAAATAACAGGTGATTCTGGAGTAAAAAACTCTTGGCTTAAAGGTGATTTAAACTACAGTCACGAAAATGGAAAGTTATTTTTGAAAATGGGGGAAATAGACTAATCTTACTATATAGATCAGGCCTTCTATACGACCCATTCTAATGATTTCTCGGTTTAGTGATTTCCATCGATCGCCGCCTCATTAGTATTGAGTGCGGGGGAGCTAACCCGCAAAAGTGCAAACGGCTGGTGATCGAGCTTTATGGAAGAAATGAATGTTGAAAACTTGCTAAAGGAAAGGTGTTTGTAGTACTACAATACAATTATTGCAAACTTTAATGGTTATATAAATCTAAAACTGTAATCGACAATAACCGTACTAGTATAGAGTACACAACCTGGATTATGCGTCATTCATATGTGTGAATATATGTACATATATTTCCGTAGCAACCTGGATTACTTTTGCATAAGGCCACATAAGTGTGTCTTGTTCCTGAGATTCTAACTAAGCAGAATTTAACAATAGTTTGTGTTGATAACTGCCTAAACGGTGGCTGTAGACACTATTTTTACATATGTGCAGTCATAAAAACATCACAGCCCTGTACAGCAGCTGTCTACAATCCCAGGCCATACTTATAAAGTTACCATGTAGCCTGCAATATTGATTCACTGAAACTCAGACTGGAGCCCTCATGTGACACCTCCTCGAGCATCCCTAACAAATGTACATAGCTTGCCGTATATTTCAGTGCATCTCTTATGCATGCTCGGCCGGGGGGCATTTGGACATATGATGGTAATTAAGCTACCGTATATGTGGGATTGCGGGGTAAGGGGGTATTCAACTGACAGGTGGGTTTTACAGCTGTAGTAGTACTAAGAACAGGTGAGAAGGTGTCTCGGTATTGAAGTAGTACTAAAACAGGTGAGAAGGAGTCCGAGAGAGTAAGCTTATTGATTAAAAAGTGTACGTGTATACTAGCATAAGAACTGAGATAAAAATGGACCCGGGTGTAGTGACATAAGAAACTATGATGGGCAATGTACGGCTGTGTCCAACTCCACAGTTGACATGATGGCTCGAGTAAAAGTGGCTTGATGTTTTCAACGTTTACAATCCTTGATATATTGTCGTCTTTGATACTATAATATCCATACTGATGTCACGTAGAGTCTCAATTTAACTACATAATTGTTAATTTACTATTATTGCCAATTGTAATATCACACACTATTTGAACCATCCAGTGACCTTGTCCACCGCATTCTTGGACTCCTTACTGGCCCGGTCAATCGCATCCTTGGTCCCCTCCCCAGCCCGTTGTCCCGCCTTTCTCGCCTCATCCTCAATCCTCTTGGCTTCTCGATTAGCTTGATCTCTAGCGTAATCATACTTGCTTTCCAATTCCTTCTTGGTATCCTGGTATGTCTCATCCACCTTTTTACCAGCCTTTTCAGCACTGAATCCGTCGTGTTTCTCAGTAGCCTGGACAATTCGGCTAAAGTCCTGTTTGGCTAAAACATCAGCTCGTTTGCCAGTGTATTGTTGCTTGTACAAATAATAGGCTCCCGTGACTGCCAATGCACCTCCTACGATTTTGACTCCTCTGCCTACCATGATGATGATGAAATATGGGTTTAATTAAATAAATATTATAACAGAATTAATTGTCCACTGTTATGATGATACAAAACTTTGGATGGTCCGCCACAAAGGGAACGCTAGTTCTTTTATATTGCTTTGGGTCCGGGAAGCGCCTCACTGCATTGTATGCAAGATGATGTCCACCCACCAGCCCACCAGTCCTAGCCCTCCTAACCCACCAGTCCTAACCCAACAACATAGACCCACGGTTACGTTACTCGCCTACAGCCAACGTACATTCCAGCCCGACGCGTCCCCGCGTGTTTACAAGGATCGACCAAATTTTAGTGTGTGCATATCTCTATCACATATCTTTTTGTTTTCTCCGCCATATTCTTGTTTTCCTCATCTTCTTGTTTTCCTCCCCACCATGGTCCAGGACGAAAACACAGAACCTAGAAAACGCACGGCCGTGGTGTACGAAGGAATGGATTCGTCCTTTTTGGACGACGACATGGCTGTCGACGACTATGAGAGCGATTTTGCTGAGGATGAGGTTGTGCCAGTGAAAAAACGAGCCACAGCGGTGACGGCGAAAACTGCCAAAACCCCCAAAGCCACGAAAGCAGCCCCAAAGAAGCCAGCAGCAGCTAAAGGAAAAAAGGGCAAAGCGGTAGAACCGTTGCAAGACGTAAATCCTAATGAACTTGACGATGTTGTGCCGGCTGAGGCTGGGTCGTCGGGCTCTGCCTCACCGGCTGCCCTCCTGCCCGCAAACGGCAAAAGTGCCTCATCCAACTATCAGCGTTTGACCCAGTTGGAGCACGTCTTGAAACGTCCCGATACGTATATCGGTAGTGTTGAGCACACCGAGTCGCAGCAGTGGATCTACCATGAGGCTACTCAGTCTATGGAACTGCGAACCGTCAGCATCGTGCCCGGTCTGTACAAAATCTTCGATGAAATTCTGGTCAACGCCGCTGACAACAAGATCCGTGATCCTACTATGGACACGCTCAGTGTGGACATTGACCCGGAGTCCAATACGATATCTATTTATAACAATGGAAAGGGTATTCCCATTGAGATTCACGAAAAAGAGAATATGTACATTCCGGAACTGATTTTCGGAAATCTCTTGACGTCCAGCAACTACGACGACGACCAGAAAAAAGTGACAGGAGGTCGAAACGGATATGGCGCAAAGGTATGTTATACATGTCACATATGATACGTTACTCCACACATGAATAAATCTAACGAGCTATGTAATATATTCTCCACCGAGTTCATTGTCGAGACTGCTGACGCCACCACTGGCAAGAAATACCGCCAGTTGTGGAACGACAACATGTCTAAAGTCTCAAAGCCCAAGATAACCACCGTCAAAAAGACTGAGGAATACACTAGAATCACCTTTAAGCCTGATCTTAGACTGTTTGGCATGGAGAAACTGGATGACGATCTCCTCGGAGTCCTCAGACGACGAGTCTATGATTTGGCCGGTACTGTTCAGAACGTCAAAGTAAACCTCAACAAGCAGCGGCTCAAGGTCAAGAACTTCAAGGGCTACGTAGACATGTTTGTCAAGGCGCTTCAGAAAGATGCTGCTGAATCCGGTGACGCGGATGCTGCAGCTTTGCCCAAGCCAACCATTGTGCATGAAAATATAAATGACCGATGGGAAGTGGCTTTCGCTGTAACTGATGGCAACTCCTTCAATCAAGTTTCGTTTGTCAACTCAATTGCAACCTCTAGCGGTGGTACTCACGTTACCTACGTGGCAGATCAGCTCGTCAACAAGGTCATGGAACATGTCAAGAAGAAGAACAAGAATGCTCCCTTGCGACCCATCCAGATCAGAAACAGCATGTTCTTGTTTGTCAACTGTCTGATTGAAAACCCAGCGTTCACTTCGCAGACTAAAGAGCAGTTGACTACCAAGGTGTCTGCTTTTGGTTCCAAGTGCAACCTTCCTGATGAATTCGTTAAAAAGGTTTTGAAAACTTCCATCGTTGAAAAAGTGATGGATATTGCCACTCGAAACGCCGACAAGGAGTTGAAAAAGACCGACGGTGGCAAGAAGAAGCGGCTCACTGGCTTTGTAAAGCTGGAAGATGCCAACAAAGCTGGAACCAGAGAGAGCCACCTTTGCACCCTTATCTTGACCGAAGGAGATTCTGCCATGACACTCGCGGTAGCTGGTCTAGCCGTGGTGGGTAGAGACTACTACGGTGTGTTTCCATTACGAGGTAAGATGCTCAACGTTCGAGATGCCTCGTACGACCAAGTAACCAAGAACGCCGAAATCAATGCCATCAAGCAAATCATGGGACTTCAGCACAAGAAGCAGTACGCCAACGTTAGTGGATTGCGATACGGTCACATCATGATTATGACCGATCAGGATCATGACGGAAGTCATATCAAAGGTCTCATTATTAACTTCTTGGAAAGTTCTTTCCCTGGGCTTCTTGACATTCCCGGTTTCCTTGTAGAGTTCATCACTCCTATTGTCAAAGTTAGTATCATGAAAGGAAAGAAGGTGGAACGTGTCATTCCTTTTTACACCATGCCTCAATACGAGCTCTGGAGAGACACGGAAGGAAAGCATTGCATTTGGAAACAAAAGTACTACAAAGGTTTGGGTACTTCAGAGCCTAATAGAGAAGGACGGGAATACTTCTCTCAGCTTGATAAACATAGAAAGACTTTCCTTCAGCTGCAAGAGGGCGATAAACCATTGATTGAGCTGGCGTTTGGCAAGAAAAAGGCAGATGCTCGAAAAGACTGGTTGCGTGCTTTCAAACCGGGAACTCATTTGGATCCAGATCTTGAGGAGATTCCTATCAGCGACTTCATCAACAAGGAGCTGATTCTGTTCTCCATGGCTGATAACATCCGTTCTATCCCCTCTGTGATGGATGGCTTTAAGCCCGGTCAGCGAAAGATTCTGTACGGTTGCTTCAAGAGAAACCTGGTGTCAGAAATCAAAGTCGCTCAGCTTGGTGGTTACGTTTCCGAGAATACTGGCTACCATCATGGTGAGCAGTCTTTGTATCAAACAATCACCGGTCTTGCCCAAGATTTCGTGGGAAGTAACAATCTGTACTTCTTGATGCCTAACGGTAGTTTTGGTAGTCGAGCCACTGGTGGCAAAGATGCATCTGCTCCTCGTTATATTTTCACTGAGTTGAACAAATTGACGAGAAAGATTTTTAACCCGAACGACGATCCGCTTTATAAGTATATGGAGGATGACGAGAGTACCGTCGAACCAGAATGGTATGCACCAGTCATCCCCACTCTTCTGGTTAACGGAGCCGAAGGTATTGGAACAGGTTGGAGCACCAATATTCCCTGCTACAATCCTGAAGACCTGGTAGCCAATATCAGAAGACTTCTTAGTGGAGAGGAACTTGTTCCCATGGACCCTTGGTATAGAGGGTGGAGTGGGACTATTGAGCGGATTGCCCCAGACAAGTACAGAGTGAGCGGTGTCATCAATCAGATCGACGACAATACCGTTGAAATCACCGAGCTTCCTGTACGAATGTGGACTCAAACTATGAAAGAGTACTTATTGGACAGCATCGTCAAAAACCCCAGAGAGCGCACGAGCAAAGAATGGATCGAGGACATGACCGAAGAGCATGGTGCTGGCATCCGGTTTGTTGTTACTTTGACTGACGCAGCCATGAGACAAGCAGTCGAAGAAGGACTTCTAAACAAGTTCAAATTGACAAGTACTCTGAACCTTGGAAATATGGTTGCCTTTGATCCGAATGGACGACTTAAGAAATACGATAACGTGGAACAAATCTTGACCGATTTCTATTATGTTCGACTTGACCTATATCAGAAGAGGAAGGACTACATGTCTGACCAATTGAAAAATCAACTTGAGAAGCTCTCGAACCAAGCAAGATTTGTGAAAATGATCATCGAAAAGAAGCTGAATGTCAATAACAGGAAGAAGGCTGAATTGATTGCTGAATTGGAACAGCTCGGCTTCCCCAAATTTGGTAAAGATGGCGTACCGGTCTACGCTAAATTGCAGGATGAAGACGCAGAAATCTCAGTGGTTCTGGAGGAGTTTGAAGAGGAAGTCGGGGCAAACCCAGCAGAGGCAGAAATCGATGTCAATGCGCCTTCCCTGGCTACTTACGAATATCTGCTTGGTATGGCTATCTGGTCGCTCACCCGAGAAAGATATGAAAAGCTTCTTCAGCAGCGTGACGGCAAAGAAATGGAGCTCAATGAATTGCTCAAGCTTTCTGCCAAGGATTTGTGGAACAAAGATTTGGATGTCTTTACCACTGGCTGGCACGAATTTCTTGCTGACGACACCGAAAAGCGAGAAGGGACGATCCCCCAAGCCAAGTCGAAGGGAAAGAAGAAGGCAGTCAGAAAGAGAAAGGATGATGATGATGACGACTTCAGGCTCGGTGGAGCTAGTAAAAAGTCGAAATCAGCCAAGTCTGCAGCGATCAAGGCTGAAAGTAAGCCGATTTCTCAAAGTCAGTCGACAATGTCATTTGTAAAAACGGAGAGCGCACCCGCCGCTACTAGCAAGACTTCAGTTTTCGGATCTGGAGGAATATTTCAAAGCTTCATCGGAAGCACTTCACCGGTAAGCAAGAAAGCGAAGAAAGACAAGTTCCAGCTCGACCCGGAGGATCTAGAGAGTGATTTGAGTGGAATCGTAGATAAAAGTTCACACACTAATGACGCAGATAAACTTGAAGTTTCTACCGGCTCTGACTTTGACCTCGACCTTGGGGATGAGGATGCGGATCCCATTCCAGCAGCAAAAGTCAGCAAAGCAGCAACGGAGCCTAAACCTTCCAAAGCCAAACCTGGCGCAACTACTAAGCAGCGTGTCCCCACTAAGAAGACCAGTACCAAATCTAAGCAGATCGTTTTGGAAAGTGATGACGAAGTTTCACCTTCACCACCGTTAAAGCCGGCCAGGGCCTCGAGAGCTGCCGCAACTACTAAGAAGGCATACAAGATGGAATTGAGCGATTCGGAAGTGGAAGAAAGTAGATTCGAGTTTGAAGATGACGAAGCAAGTTTTGACGATGACTCGGAATGATGATTTAATGTATAAATAAATAATAGTAAATATAATGGTTTAAACGATGATATCTTTTTATCGCTGAGGAAATTGAAAGGTCTGACCCGACGCTTCCTGTTTCCATCTACCGACATTGGATTCTTTGCCACTGGCAGCCGGGCTTGCCGGAGAAGACAGCGACGAGGTCGAAGCAGATGCAAATCTCCCAAATGAGGACGAAATGACTCGCCCCGAATTCTCCTCCTTCTTCAATTTACCCTTATTCTTCACTTTTTCCTTTTCCTTTTCCTTCTCTTTGTCCTTCTTCTCCTCTTTGACCTTATCCTTCTTCTTTCCTTTTCGAATGTTCCCGCGTAACAAACTTTCCAGTCTAAAAGTACTCTCCTGCTGAGTAGCCTGCTTCATAGAAGGCATTGACTTTGTCTCAAGCAGGGGTCTAGAAACATTCGGCGACGAAAAATTGGCATGTGAGCTTCGACTGTCTGTGCTGTAGGCTAGCATTTCGTTTCGCGCTGTTAAACCGCTAATTTGAGGAGACAAAGGATCTCCGTCGGAGTAGGACGAAAAGTTACTTGTAGAAGGAGTAATATGTTGCCCGAAATCCACTATTTCTCGTCTCTTCGGCAGGCCAGTACTCGTCCATTGACCACGGGGAGAAGAATTGTTATCCGGCGGCGTGATGGGGCTATTGCCAAACGAATCAGCCAAGGTTGTCTTGAACGACGTCGTAGAAGGTGTCCGAGCCAAAGAACGGTTGAGAATTAAAGAAACTTTCTTATCGTATAGCTGTGGCACAGATTCCACAGGATCTATGATGTCTGTACTAGCGTCTGTATCAGTAACTGAAAAGTTATGATCGTGTCTTGGCCGGTTATTTGTTTTCTTCATATCTTTGGTAAAGAAACTGTCCAAATTGTCCAACGCAGTCCACATATGGCTAAGTGACCCGTTCTCGTGATCATCAGCAATCGAGATACTATCAGCCTGATCAAGACCAGCCCCAAAATATCCATATTCCTCTTTGTGAAACTGAAAGCTGTCAGTTTGACTAGGCTCCGTTTCTGTGCTAGCCTCGGTAGAGCACGTATAGAATACAGCATGGACATTGTTCCTGGTGATGTTAGAGCCAACTGCGGGCATCGGAACTGCCCAGCCACTATCATCTGGAATACCAAATAACGTTGCAGTCTTTTCATATTCTTTCCGCAGAGTTTTGTTTCCCAAACTCATTCGCAGAACATGCTTGTCCATCTTACCAGCTGGAATACTCACCGCAGCGTCCAACACATCCAATGCTCGTTCAGCATAATCTGTTTGTAGTAAGCGGAGAAGTGGTGAAATAATGTCTGCACCAACTCCTGCAAACTCTTCTCGCTGCATATCGACTGCCGGAAATAAACATTTGACGAACTCCATAGTTTCTTCTTTAATCCACCGTATTTTGTTCGACAAAATACCCAACAGGACCGAAAGAACACACGCCTGATACTGAGGAAAGAAATTCAGCTCTATAGCTTGCACAGCTTGTTGTACGAAATCCTGTTTAGACCTGAATCTCCCTCGGGCAAGCGACAAGAAGAGCCTCGAAATACCAGGCAAACTCTGCTCATCACAAAGTTCTTTTATTCTATCAGCAGCAGCACTGACATCTGGCGTGATCTCACTTTTCTCCAAAGCGTGCAGAAACCGGGGCATGTTGATCGCTATAGCCAAAGGGATTCGATCCGGACCACCTACAATATCGCTCACCTGAAGCTGATTTAAACTATCGTGGACACGAATAGTCTGCTCATAAGCAAAAGAGGACCGCAGACCTGGAGTCAGCGCAATCTGAATTCCTTGGAACTTTCCTTCCCACTTTGGTGGAAATGTTGACACCAACGCGGCAATAGTATCAGGCGAATCCAAATCAATCTTCGAAATGAATTTCTCTAATATGGACAACACTTCGATAAATTCTTGCTCATGAACAGTGGTAAGACACGCGACCGCAGCCCAGAACAGCTGGGGAAAGTTGATCAACTCGTGAGAATCTAGCTTTGCCGTCACTGCATTCAAAGTCATCAAAATCTGCATAGAAAAGCCCTGAATGTCAGGAGTCCCGTCAGAAATAGTATTAGATAATCGTGCCAACATATCTGCCAACATCGACTGATCCAATGTAAAGAGTAGCGAACGGTATATCTGGAATGACCTGCAAGCAATATGGCGAACGGGACATGTAGTGGCCCAAGTAAGGGCAACACGTGCCCATTTTTCTCGTAGATCAGGAATCTGTTCTCCAAAAATATTAAGAACGTCCTTGATCATATCGACCATTTCTTTGGGAGTTCGAGCACCACTTTTGTCGCTGTTAAGATCGTCATAGCTCCACATAGATTTTGAATCAAGATTTCGCAAGTGTTCACAAAACCTTTCAGCATCGTCTTGGTAGCCAGAAAACTCATGCACTACATGAACAAGCAGCTCCCTTGCTCTTTCGTGTACTATATCCAAGTAATGATCCAGCAACACGAAGGAGACGTGCAAAATCAGCTGGATATTTACTCTGATGCTATCCTGAGGACTCAAAAGTAAATCAACTAGCAAAATCATAGCTAGCTGCCCATGTGAAAATGATGCCTCCTTTGCACTGACTGGCAGAATTGCAGAAATCTGTGCAACATATGGAAACTGTGCCTCAGCTGCAGACAAGTCGTACGGCTCAGGATGCTGAGGGATCATTGACTTCGGCTGAAGATAATTCAATAAAGCATCAATAAGTTTGGACCCAGCCGGCGTAGCAGCTAAATACACTAAGACCTTTCTCGACAAATCGACAAACTGCGGATCTCTTCTCTCCAAACTGTGATGAAGAACGAAGTCCATTACTACCTTCACATTTCCCGGATATCGCCCATTACCCAAGGCTACCCATAGAGCCTCCACTTCGTTCTGGATACGGTCGCTGAAAACAACAGTAATCTCAAACAAGTTATTCATAACCATCGCAGCGGATGGACTGGGAACATCATTAACATCCGACTGCAGTTCAACGGCTTGAATCCAAGGCAACAACACAGTCAAAATATCTCTTCTTGACATGTCGTTAACAGTATGGAAAAACTTTGTCAACACCGAGAAAACCATGTAAACTTCACTGGGATGATCCTGCGCAAAGCGACTAGATAAGTTAAACATTGCCCTCTTATAGACAGCCATTGTTTTGTTGCATATGCTTACCTGATATTCTCTGAGGCTTGAACTTCCGTAAAACCGCAACTCAGTCGCTTTCAGCAGATCAACTGCGAGGGATCTAACCTTGATGTCTTCATCACCGGTTTTAAATAAACCCAAAGCTAGAGGTTGATACGCTGCACAGGGATAATCTGGCACGGAGATCAAAACATCTGCGATAACCATAAAATAGCTTGCAGACGCTTTTGCCTCACCGTGTTGTTTGTAGCCATTTAAAATAGTCTCCTCGAAAATTGAGTGATGTTCTCGGTTGCTCACAAGTAGATTCTTCAGTGCCTGGCGGCCAATCCGATGCATTTCTTCTCGGGAGTGATTGAACAACGTTCCAATCCATTTTAGCAAACCAGTAACATTGAATGCGAGGTTGGATTTACGTCGACCTTCTTCGTTGGACTCCACAATTGGGCCAAGACAAAGAGCTGCCATGACCTTGATAACGGCGATTTCGTACTTGCGTTTTTCCAATTCCATTGAAGCCAAAATGATGTTGTGGCTGTTCACATCTCGAGTGTTTGCCAGCGCAGTTCGCTTCATAATAGCCTCCCTATCGCGGGCCAGCGACCAGTTCGCACTTGATGAACACCATTCCTCGACCAAAGTAAAGAACGATAATCGTGATTCAAATGAGATAGGATTGACACGCGTGTGATCCTTGCCAATGCTAAGGTAAACCTTTTCGAGCAAACCACAGAAGTATCGTCTCAGCCTCTGATAATTGTAGTCAACCTGAACATGAGGAAGGGCCAAAAACATCCGCACATCATTCAGGAGTCCGATGAGTTGAGCGATGATAGGCTCGTCCTCTGCTATTGTCGGTACATCAAGATAATGAGACGTGACCGTAAGCAGATGGACGATTTCTGTGATAGCCATCCCTTGTCGCACATTAGGATCTCTGGCTACATGGGGCTGTCGAGGTGATGACTTGTTTATCCCTTCCTTCCAACTACTTATAGCTGGTGCCAAGCATTCCAAAAGCGTTTTGTATATGTTGACGTTAATGCAGCTCACACCAGCCACAATAGCATCTCTTATTATCGAGTGATCCACGCCCAACAGGGGAATTACCATTCTGAAAACGGACTTTACAGAAGTGATTTTTTGATGATGAATAGTAATCTTCTGAACCGACTTCTTCCTGCCGTGCTGATGCTGTGTGTCCGGAACATGAAGACGTTGTTCGTCGGTGAGTGTGAGTGTGGAGCAGGCGACCACCAAGTAGATTCTCCATTGTTCGATCAGGACTTCTGCATGCGTTCGCATAGGATGCTTGGTCATAAAGTTAAAAGGCATACCACTGATGTTCTCATTCATTGAGAACTCAAAGATGGTGTCGTGCATTTTGACCAATCTTATACAGACAATACTCCTGCAAATAGCTGTTAGTATCGGATAGTTTTCAAAGCACGCTTTAATAAAAGACGGGAACGCTTTAAACCATAATGCAGTATCTACACCGTAGTCGGATTCAGCGAGACGAAGCAAGCTCTCCCTTTTTCTTCCATGAAGTTTGTTAAGTCTGCTTCTTTCCGGAACACTCAGTTCGATCTCAGGTTTAGACTCATCAAACAATGCTGAAACATCCGCAGCCTCCAGGTAGTGGATAAGTCTAGCAGGAGCCACGGTAGAGCTCTTGGAAGGGTGCCTCGAGTGCGTCTTACTAGCCACTCTGTCGTTCTCGCGTATGGCCAAGTCAAATTCAAGGGTGATACGGAGAATTTTGACGGCCAAATGTCTGATTGTACGATCTTGAGAGCAAAGAAAAAAGAGACCGTTTCCTTCGACCTCTTCCACCGAGGGCCACCAACTGGTCTTGACAAGATCTTCATTTTGCTCATGTGCCGCAATTACTTTGATCTTGGAAATCCAAATGTTGAGTAGATCTACATAGATGGTCAGTATTCTCTCAAAATCAGAAAACACTGGCGTCCCAGGATCAGGCTGAGTGAACAGCTTCTCATCGGAAGCAAACAGAAATTTGGAGTACATATTCACGATTGACCTAGTATCACGAGCACGGGCCAGCGATTTCAGCGAGTTCTCACAGGCTTCGGCAATACGTCTCTCTGAATGACTCACATTTTTGCACAAAATCTCAAGTATCTTACTGTCTGTTGACAGCCATGGAATGCTCTCTATCACGACCGCGAATAAATCCACAAATGCCTCTCTTTGATTCTGGACAGAGTTATCACTCCCAAAATGGAATGCCAATTGCATGGATGCCTTTTGTTTTTCTTCAGGCAAGGCTTGGGCTCCAAACTGGTTGTCACATGACGCTGCTATTCGAGTGACGGCATTGGCGAATCGCATATAGAACTCAGCGAGGGGTCCGGATAGAACAGGTGCCTTCTCAGGTTGAGGAGGGGGCTTTGCAAGCACACTATCAGTGGGGAAAGGAGGGCGTTCACCAGATTCAATATCTGATAGAATAGTGATAAATGATTTAATGGCTATGATAGCTCGCTCGGGAACCATGTTCTCCAGCGATGTATCCTGATTCAGCAGCTGTAACAGCACATTGTCCAAGATGTATTGGAGATAACCATGGGCACCCACTCTGATAATCTGAACACAGGGAAGAACAGTCTCGGCAGTCCAATGCTTTCGGTTCGAACTGAACACCGCCTTGCACACCTGGTCCAATTTTTTGGTTGTGTTATTCAAAGACTCTGAACATCGACACATGAATACCCAAAGTAGTCTAGCAATCCCTGTATATAAAACATCTCGACTGGAGCGATCCTTCACTCGGGTTGAAAAACCCTGCTCAATCAAGGGAAGCCAGTTGGGACCAAATAACTCTGGAGGAGCGACACATAAAGCGGCAACAGCCAAAGGAAATCCTGTCTGCCAGTTTTTGGCTCTGATAAGATCTGTTGCTCTAGAGTATAGCGCAGTGATGCCCGTCACCCAGAGAGGATGGTTGAACTCAGCCGTTGCTGTACCAGCAAATGGGAGAAGAATTTGACAGAATACATCTGCATAAGCTGCTTTAACCGCGGAGTTCTGAGTTCTGGAAAAAAACTTTACCAGTGACTCCAGGAACTCGCCGGTTTCTTCAAGTGCATCCATTGGATATAGTTTAAGTTGCAAATATCTCATGCCACGAACAACGAGTTGGGCTGTGCCCTCTTTTTCTTTGGCAATATTAACAGGAAGCTTTTCGAGATCGGCAATGAAACGATCTGTCACGCTCAGAAACCGCCGAGATGACATTTCACCAAGCAATTGAGCGAACAGATTCCAATTTGATCTTCTTATGATGCTGTGATTGATAGTGGCAGGGTCAGCCGTGCGTAGCTGTTTAAACACGATTTCTTCGAGCTTTTCACTAAGATCATCTCCGAGGTCAAAGCTCTGTCGAACTACTTCCATGAGAACCCTGCATAGGATATAAATACTGATGAGACTCTTTCTATCCGCCTGAATAGCGTTTTCTCTAGTTTCATCTCGGGACATTTTTCGGGCATGACTAGCTGACTGGTGAGCTGAGGCTGCCGATGCCGCAGCTTCGGATTTGCTCTTTCGCCAGAACATGACCGAGTCAATCACCGGTTTTGGCTTGAATTTTGCGATGTGGCCCAGTGAGGCAATGATCTTGTCAAACTGGGGGTCTACTCCGGCACCCAGTATTTCCGCGATTGCTGGTTCTGCGCCGTAGGAATAATTCAAACATAGGTTGAGTTTCCGTTCAGCTTGTCTTACAAACTTGTTAGTGTGCCTGTACAAACAACAGAGCATCCATAGTTGCGGGTACGTACCTGAGTAAATAATATATGCAAAGCGTATTCTGATGGGGTTTTGGGGTCCACTTTTGCTTTTGACGATGTCTGTCTCAGCGGGCCTGGAGGGACTACGGCGCCTGGCAGACCCTGAGACGGTACCGCCTGTGGACTGCCCGGGTTGTTCGCGCCGGTAATACTACCAGCTGGCCCACTAACGCTTCGGTGAGGCTCAGGGGGCAGTTGGATGTCATTTTTAGGGAGTACTGCGAGTGAAATCGCATGATGGTGATTCGAAGAAGACATTGGTTCTTCTGGCGGTGACGGGGTAACGTCGGTAGATGAGTAGGGAGTGCTGTGCTCCAGGCCCCGTTCTCTTGAGGACTGCGGAGTCAGACCCGATGGCCTGGAGGCAGAAAGCGGTGGTACATGTGGTGGCATTGCGGGAGCAGCCATGCGAGATCGGCCAGCTATACGAGAAAAAGTGGCCGCTCTTGTGGGCCTGCCCACAGGTTGGTTCTGGGAGTTTTGGCGTCTTACGCTGGTGGTCGGCAGTGACTGATTCCGTTCATGTTGCGAGTAGGGCCGCGAATGATTGGACCCGTCGCTGCTGTCAATAGCGTCTGATCCAGCTGAGTCTTCAAACTCGAATAATCCGCTCATGACTGGACAAACAGTGGTAACACACCCAGTGTGATATTCAGGCAGAACGTCTCGTTTTGCGCGTCAGACGAAATTTGGAACTTGTTAGGAAAGGAGTTCATCAATAGTTCGCGCGCATACTTACTGTTGATTTGAATCTTTTGTTCTTTTTTGTTTTTTGTATTGCGAGTTTCGCCCAAAATATGTCAATGTCTCTCCCAAAAATAATAATTCAGTCCATGAATATAAATATATACAGTGGTCGTCCTTAACCAATATTTCAGCGCTCTGATCTGTGTTGTGGGGGAAATGCACAGTGTGTGAAATAGGTGAAATTCCAATGATCCGGTTAGGTAAAAGAATGTTGGATTAGGGCAGATAAGCGAGGTGATACGATGTCGTGCGGTGGAGAGTTCTTGATAACATGACAGTGATGTTTAGTTAGGGTTTTTAATATTAATGCTATATGTTTACTGATAACCTATATATATTGGGTAGGAGCTTACCTACTGAGGATTGACCAAGTCAACCCAGGTCACATCTTTGCGCACCGCGTTGGAAAACCCTTCAACAAACTGAATCCATATTCTTTCTTCCACATGAACCGGTTGACTGCTAGCGGAACCAGACTCAGACGGCCGACTCTCGGTAATGAAAAAATTAGCCTTCTTCTTCTTCACATCGATCTTGATCTTTTTGGGCTCGGGCTGAACTGATGCTGTAGTAGAACTCGCGTTGGACTCCTCCAATAATCTCTTGGTGCGTGCACCCCGTTCCTTTTGCATAGCCTGAACAATCAACTGCCTCATCGAGTACTTCCCCGTAGTATGCTTCTGTCGAGTCAATTCATCCAAAATACCAACACTCTCCAGCGGCGGATCCAGCCTGTAAATAAAGCTCCCACCCTCCAGCTTGTCCTTGACAAAGTTTATGTTCATGTCAAGCATGAGGTCAGCGACGTTGGCGACTCGACGAACCTCATTGGGTCGGAGAGCTGAAGAGCTGCCAAAATCAGAATTGACAATGTGGAGGATATGTGGAATCAGCTCGACGGCCACTGCCGTGGAATTAAATAATTGGCGAACATGCGAGCTTGAAGCACTCCACACATCCTGACATAGAGCTGTTAGTGCTCGCTGTTTTTCGTAAACCTCGTAATCACTGGTTATTCGCTCCTCTTTGACGTTAGAAGGTGCGCTGCAGAGTACATGGTAAGACATAGCCACTGGTGACAGATAGTCAGCTAATTGGCCGTGCTGGGAATTGTATATTCCAGAGTTGATCTGCTCATAGAAATGCATCCAGTCGCCGATATACCCGGGTTTGCGGACCATGTCGTCTGTGAAATTGATGCGAGGATACAGAGAGAAGCATCCGTTAACAACACGGTCATGCTCTCCACTGCTGTCGAGATCTTCTAGCAATATCCTGAATGCTCCCTCGTTGCCGGGTCTTTTAAAGATCCGGTTGGCAACTCTTACCCAGGTCTGGTTGATGTCTTTCTTGGAACTATCGTCGCCTTCTCTGAACCCGAACTGTAGCATATTTAAACTGCTACGAAGGTCTCCGTCTGACGTGTCTACTATTTTAGACAGTTTCTTCGTGTCTGCTGATATCCGTTCCACTTGACAGATTTCTTTCAGTTTGGCAAGTAGGGCTGACGGTGGGGACCGATTGTAGTGAACAATTTCAACATATGGTCGAAGAGCCCGTAAACTGGGAGCATAGACATCGTTACAAATGGCAATTATTGGCCGTAACAGCAGCTTTGGTTTCTTTTTCGACGATGATTTCTTTTCTGACGAATTGACTAATCGAGTGGCCAACGCCTTTTCGTCAGCCACGAGCATATCCACGACAGCCTTGATAAATCCATTTTCAGAGGCTCCTTCAATCTCGTCAGCAATGACACAGACCGGTTTCGACGAACCAATCCGATGACTGCCAACTGCATTATAGATTTTATCTTTTACAATTGCAGCAGCTCGTTCGTCAGACGCATTGATCTCCATCACGTCATAGCCAGACTGTTTGGCCATTAAGTGGGCCACAGTTGTTTTACCTATTCCAGGTGGGCCGTGAAGTAGTAAGATCTTTTTGATTGGTCTGCCCAGAGAATCCAGGTTGTAGATTTCCGACTGTGCTAGCTTTTCTTCGTCAAACACGACCTTTGACCATGCCACCAACCATCGTAGCATGAATCGATGGGTTTTCTCAGGACCCAGCAAGTCGACCCATTTTTTGGGACGGTATTTCTCAGAGAGAAGAGCTCCGTCTGAAAGTTTTTGCTTTTTAGAAGGGGGTGGTGCTGCTTTTGGCTTGGAGTGCAACTTTGGTTTAGATAATTTGTTCTGGTTGACTTGATATAAAAGATCGTGTATAGGGACTCCGTAGTAGTTTCCCGAGCCAGAAGACTCGGAATTGCCATGGCCCATGATGTCTGATGCTGCGGGTTTCCTTTTTGACAAGCTGAATGACTTCCCATTGGATAAAGCAGCCGAATACTCCGATGGCCCCGCTGCATTGTAACCCACCATTTTATGCTCGTAGGCATGACGCTCGACTGGTTGAGGGAAACTTTCATTTGTAACAACCACATCTTCTATAGGCTCTAGCAGAGACGAGCGTAGAGAAATGCCATTGAACAGCCCAACTTTGCAAGTTGATGAATGATCTTTTGAGATTACAGTTTCTTGTATTGGTTCCGTTGTTTCAGCATCATTTGCTTGAAGGAACATGCTCGATTTGAACGAACCAAGAGGGTCAAATGCGGGAGGAGATTCGTTGAAACTGTTTTCTACAAAATTGTCTGGTTCATAATTTGAACCACCCGTCATATTCCCCGAGTCCTGTAAGCTGTTGTCGCTCACCGGGCCATCTAAATTGCCTAACAGGCTTGATCTGATTTGACCTGTTGCGGTAAACGGTGGTAAAGTAGGTACTTCATCTTCAATACTGCTTTGATCTTCATACTGCACAGAGAGATCAGTTCTAGTCTCGTTTTGCACTACTTCCACATCCATTGTTAAACGAACAACCTGATATTGAATTTGTATATTATTTAGATCTGACGCGTCTCGACGTGCGATTCTGGTACGCGTTTTAATTAAGTGGGGGGTTAGAGCGGGGGCCTTATAAGCGACAAGTTAACTACTGTTACAATTGTTTTATGCTTAGCCATATAACTATGTATGTGAGTTTTGAATATGAATCTAATCAATTATGTTCGAGCTCAAACTAGTTTGACATCAAATGATTAACTCAATTAAAGCATAACAAGTCTCGTTAGCTTGTAATCAAGAGGTTTACCTCAAAATCGTCTGTTATAGATTTCTTCTAGGTTAGCATCAGGTTGTAGTCAAAAATAGCGCGTATCGCTGTGTCGTGAAGTGATGGAGACTAAATCAGGACATTCTTATTGATGTAAATATTGAATTGAATTAGTATTTCAATACTTAAAACGCACATTCGCGATCCATACATATATACAGTTTAATAAAAATAGTGTAACACAGTTGTAGCGACGGTTGTGAAGTCCATTCTCAACATTGTGGCACTTCTCTCGGGGAGACCATGAACTGTCGTCGTAAGATTGGACCCTTGTTTAGCTGAACTCCTTCCCAATATCCTTCAAGTGGTTGTTAGCTGCACGTCCCTGTACTATACACACAGTGGTTGTTCCGGTACACCGAGATTCCTCCTGCTAGTCCTCCTACAATTATAATTGTCTCTCTCACAGGTCAAGACTTTCGTCTCATTCTGAGATCAATTCCCTCCTCCTATCCAATGCCTCTCCCCCGTCGTTATAAATACTTTAGTCTGCAATTAGAGTCTCTGGTGGTTGTTCAGTCACCTCGTACATCCATATCACTCCTTTCACCCATTGCCAATTCCTTCTGCTCTTTCACCACCGGAGCAAAATATGCATGAGCCATTGCTTCTTTCGCGGTTATTCGTTCCTGGTGGTCATAGCGTAGTAACTGACTCAACAAGTCAAATATTTCGGGCGAGGTCAAAAATTTATTGTCGTCATTGATAAATCTCTGCCACGGCTTCTTGGTGTAGGTACCAAAATCGTCATATTCTTGTCCCAGCTGTAACTGGTACTTGTCGAGATAAACGTTCAAATCGTCAGTTCCCAAAACTCGTGCAATCTTTACCAATTGATCAGTGTTTGAATTCCCATGGAAAAATGGTTCTTTTCTAAATACCATAGAAGCCAGCATGGCTCCATAAGACCACAGATCTAATGAGTAGTCGTAGTACTGAAAGTCTACTAGTAGCTCGGGGCCCTTGAAATATCGCGACGCTACTCGCACATTGTATTCAGTCATTGGATGATAAAACTCCGCGAGGCCCCAATCAATTAGTCGTAATGTTCGTTTACTATGGTCGATCATGACATTGTGGGGTTTCACATCTCGGTGCATGATTCCTTTCGAGTGGGCAAAGTCCAATGCTCTCAACAGCTCGTACATGTAATATCGGATGTCAAAGTCAGAAAACGAGTCGTACAGTTCGCGGAAGTCGGTGTTGTTTACAAATTCAAAGATCAGCGAGGGGATTTTGCTCTTGTTAGCACCACCCAGACCTGGTGTACGGGGGGCCAGGTACTCACCTCTTGGTCTCGGACGATATCCGTTAGTCCAATTATGTTTGGTCCTCCTTGCAAGTTGTATAATATCTTGATTTCCCTCTTAATTTTCTTCCGTTTCACCGGTTTCAATGCTTTAATCACGATCCGGCTATGGGTCCTTAGATCAATTCCTTCAAAAACCTCAGAGTATTTGCCTCGTCCTATCTTGCTGACTATCTCGTAGTTGCTTTGGACGCCCCAATTGAAAACTACGCTATCTGGTTAGTCATGTCAACAATCATGGCCCACTGTAATATTTCAAAAGTGATTTCTTACCATAATCCCAGTATGAGCGGGGCATCTTGGTGTTTACGTCCACGTAAACCCGTGACACTGTAGAAGTCATGACTACTATAGAATGAAAATATAATAATTAATGTAATATGTCTACGGATTGGTCCTCCTTGGTTGTGGTTATAATAATTCCTGCCAACAATGGCGGGGGGCTTTGTGTGTAAATTAGGCGAAGTATTTGAAGGATTGGGAGATATATATCTCGGGTTAATTTTTCCGGGCGGATAGAAACGTGGTGTGTGGTGGTGTGTGGTGGTGTTACGTCCGTTGCGTTGTGCACTACTTGATTCTGTTCCGTTCCGTTCAGTTGTGTATTTTGCTGTGTTTGTTCGTTCTCGTTGCGTGGTTTCGCTCTGTTCTGCAGCGTGGGGTGTTCCTAGTCTACAAAAATTATACTTCCTAACCATCATCAGTCATTTACTAATCATTCAACCAGCATGACAGATTGGAGCGTAATTGGCAGGTACATTGCCTCGGACGAGGACTTGAAATTAGAAGAGTCTGCCAAACGAATAGCAGCAAGTACGTAAAAAATAATAAATTCTCTCTATAAACCGTAGTGTCTAACCAGCTCTAAGCTCGAATAGCTCGTCATTTGTAGAGTTCGTCCAAGCTCTCGGCGAATATCTCACAAAGGACGATGTTCAGCTACGAGCAAAAGCTACCGCTTGCCTGGCGCACGCTCTCGAACATGTCGACGAAAACCTTCTCAGCAAACAGCAATTGACCGTGCTCAACTCATTTCTCACTGATCGGATCGAAGATGAACCGTCGCTGGGCCCGGTCGCTCGGGGATTACATGCCGTGGTTCAAATGAAGGCATACAGTGCCATTAATGTACAGCCAGTGGTGACTGCTTTGAGCGGAGTGTCTATGCAGAAACACACGCAAGTAGTTCGTTATCAGGTGTATCAACTGGTCGAGGCTCTAATGGATCGATTTATGCAAACTTTGATCTCGATTGGTGATCCGTTCATTACTACCTATGTGAATTTAACTACTTCCGAGAAAGACCCTCGGAATCTAATGATCTCATTCTCTCTGGTGGCCCGTATTCTACAGAACTTTGACATTTCAAATCATGTCGAGGATCTGTTTGATGTCACCTTCTGTTACTTTCCTATCACATTTGAACCACCAAAAGATGATCCCTATGGAATTACATCCGCTGATCTCAAAAACGCTTTGCAGAATTGCATATCCGGCAGCAGTCTACTGGCCAAGTTTACAATCCCTGGTCTCATAGAAAAACTCAACTCAAGCTCACAGACTGTCAAGCTTGACGCACTGAAAACGATTCTGGTTTGCATTGAAAGGTGCACTCTCGACGTTGTCAACGACAACTGGCAGGAGCTGTACGACGGCATCAAATTTGAAGTTCTTCATGGATCTGACGAAGCCGAAGTGGCAGAACAGGCTGTTATCATCTTGAAAACTCTCGGCACTCGTCTCCATGAGATCGAGGGCCATTTAGCTCTCTTAGAGTACCTCGAATTCGTTCAAAAGGAAACAAGAGAAAAGATTCAAGAACCCCAATCACGACTAGCTCTTCCAGCTGCCATTTTAGTAGCGGGTGTTGCTCAATCATCCCCCTTGGCCTTTGAAACTTTGGCCGATTTCGCTCTGCGCATCGTTCTTGACAAATCTCAACAGTCACCTTCTATTGACCAACAAAAGGGAATAATAGAGATCATCATAAAATTCTTATACTCGGCAGCTCTCGCCCCGGAAGATGCCAACTTTTTGGCAAAGTACAAGGACCAGGTCTTTGGGCTCTTTTCTAAGACCCTGCTGCGCTCAGTAGGAGATAAACCTCTGCGAAGAGTATCTCTAACAGGACTGACAGTTCTCACACAAAGCTCGTTACTATCCGGGGACGAAATTGGCTTAGTGGTGCAATATCTTAATGATATTGTTATCCGAGATAGCGATGAGGACCTGTGCCATGGTGCTTTAATTTCTCTCGGCGAAATATTCCAGGCACGACCTGATCTTCTTGTAAATATTACCTATCCAGCGTTGTTGGCCGAGTTGCCCGATAACCTTGAAATACAAGGTCTAGAGGACAAAAAATCTATCACCTATATCCTGGAAGCATTGGCAGAGCTGACTTCGACCTTACAGTCTTTTGAAGTACTGAGTGTCCGACTAATAAGCAGACTGGATGTTGTCAGCCAGAGTCGGGAATTCAAATATCCTCTAGCTCTGGTAACGACGCTAGTTCAAGTTGCTGAAAAATTCGATCAGCAAGACATGTCTCGGTTTTTAAATAAGCTAGTTCCCGGACTTGTTTCACGAATTGTGCTGTCTAGTCACGGTTCATCCCTAAGAAATGACTTTGTGGTCGATGCAGTTGGCTACCTACTAGGATTAGTTGTCCGAAACGTTCCAAAAGACAGACAGAGCACTTATGTAAAGGACTTGTTTGACCTGTTTGTCTTTAAAACCAAGAGCGATTTAATCAATAAGAGTTATGATCCGGGTTCAGTGGACGTTCCTACAAATCTGTTTGTGCTGGGACTGATTCCTGTTTCTAAAGATGTCAAACTGCCGGAGGCTGAGGCTGTATTGAAACAGATGATTTCACAGTCACTCGAGACTAATTCGAGCTATATCAGGATTACATGTCTGCGCCTTGTTGCTGCGTTGATTAACAAATGGATAACCGGTGCCAATACAGTTAAGGCAGTTGTTGATGACCTATTTGAAAAATCCTCCAGCAGTCCACCCTGCCTCGAAACTGTGGCATGGATTGCAAAGGGATTATTGTTACGAGCAGATAACCTGGGCTACAGTACTGCTGATAGACTGTGTGAACTATTAGGGACTGATCTAGGAGACAAAGTGGCCGCTGTCTACGGTGTTCTGTGTTCAAACGATGTTGTGCTTTCAAAAGAAAATGGGCTGACTATCAGACTTTTGTACAGACAACGGCTGTTTGTCAACGAGTTACCCAAGATCGTCGAAGGATTCAAAGCGGGAGGTAAGGCCAGAGTGAATTACATTGTTGCATTGGCAGGTCTGCTACGGTCAACGCCTAGTAAAGTCATTCTGCCACACTTGGAAACTTTCCTACCACTGCTGGTGGAAGCTCTTGAAGTGCCAAATCCTCTGATCCAAAAAGCAGCAATTGATACAATATTTGTAACAATTTTGGAAGCTTCTGATATATTCTCGCAGTACATCAGTTCGCTAGTACCTCGACTGTTGACTCTTTCGAAGACTCCTGCGCAGACTCCTCCTTCTGTACGGGTGGCAGCTTTAACGTGTCTTGGGCAGTTCCCTCAATCAGTGGCAGTCCAATACATCGGGCCATTCAAAGCTGAGGTGCTTCGAGATGTTTCGCTGGTATTGGACGATCCACGACGAGAAGTGAGACGAGAAGCGGTCAAATGTCGACAGAGTTGGTTTGACCTGTAGTTGTTTTGGGTATAATAGCATCAGTCAGTACCTTTCATTTATATCTATGTGCTGGGCCCAGCTGTCGTCACCTAGTGGGTAATACATGGACAAATGATCTGGAGTATAGACTACTGGCTCCCACCACTCCAACTTGCCCGTCACATCCATATCATCCCAGTGGGTTATCTCGTCATCCCCCAGCAGAGGTAACACGGGTGGATCTTCAGCATTATCTGCACAGTCTACAGTGTTGCACCTGAACAGGCCTCCAACAAAGCTGTCAGGAGCCCATTGGCTGCTGTCTATATATTGATATCTTCGCGCAAGTTTGAAACACCCCTGAATAATGCATTGATGTGCATCGTTCATACAGTAGCGGGTATTGTTCCATGCAGGCAGTAGATCTGGCACCGGTTCGGCTATACAGACCTGTGTTCCATAATGGCAGTAAACGAGGAGGCGTGAGGGACTTGCTTCACTGTAGGTGTTTAGGAGCCGGAACCCCGTGTAAGGGTAAAAGTAGCTTGAACTAACGTCGCATGGTTTTGTGATGGCGTAGTTGTGGTATGGGCTAGTAGTGAGGAGACTGTGAACTCGGTGGAAGGGGAGAAGAAGAAGAAGAAGAAGAAGGAGAGAGGTGGTGATGATAAGCATGGACAGGCTGGTCTGGGTAAAAACTTTTAAAACTTTAAAACTATATACTTTCTGAAGTATGAAATTCATGACTGAACATCTTACTAGAATATTATGGAGAACGAAGGGCGTTGCCGGATCTGCATGAAAAGATCTGCGAATCTGGTCGATCCCCCTTTGAAGATCGTAGCCCGGTTAAGAATGATCTGCTAGATTAGATCTATAACGAGATACAGCCCGTTGAGAGCAATTGCTAACAATAACAATCCAATGGACTAGTTACACTGTATGAGGGAGAATAAAAAGATAACTGGATTGTTCACTAAGATAGTATCTAAACATTCCTTTTTTATTTCTGTCTTGTACGTCTCTGTGGGCTCTTTTATCCTTTAATCCTTCTCTTCTTACTTAATCTCCGCTTACTTAATCGCTGTCAGATTGTTACGGTATGAAACTTTAAACAATTTCACGCTTGGACCAGCAGAACTACAAACGCGATCTTAATTCTTTTTTCTTTTGGTGTTTTTTATCTATACTCCTCCCTGTCCGCATTGTTCCCACGCCTCTCTCATGCCCATTCTACTTACAACCCGCACTGAAGTTTTACCTTTTAGAGCCAGCTGTGAAACAAACCACATGTAATGCATTTCGGTCTGTCGATCCGCTAATGAAAATCTCTCCGTCACCCGGTTGGTGTGTTTTAAAAATATAAAGTACTTACATATCAAAATCTCTGCATCAGTAGTGTGCTTCATTTACCCCTTAAACTATACATAAACAAAATATACATTTGGGTAGCCACTTGCTGCTGTGCACTTTTTAGTTTTCTGTTTAGTTTTTTTATTAACAGGTACAATCACAGAATCCATTCGTTATATACATTTACTACAATCTGACAATTCGGGGGGATCAAAAGAGATTCATCTATAGATTAGAGAGATTTAGAGTTTTGCAGTTGATTTTTGGAAATTGCCGTTTGAGTTAGAACTATTAAAACCTGATAAATGTCCAGGAGTGGCTGAATTAAGCGCTCAACTATACAACACTAAGGTCCGGTCGTTCAAAACCCCAGGTTGCATTTTCGCGTGGCAGTACGACCACTGACCATCCCAAGAGAGTCCGCGGATAGCTATAACACAAAACAACAACAGACACGCTATATTTAGTTTTGTCTTATTTAGTTGTGTCTTTAGGTGCACACGCGTCCACACCTCGTTTTCGATCAATCAAAATAAAATAAAAAAATGTCTGACACACTCGACCTGGTCAAGCGAAGCTGCCCCAGTAACCTGTCATGTCCGAAATGCGCTAGCGACGAAGAATGTCAGTTGGTACCACCCACCAGTTCTTCCTGTGCCGAGTATATTTGCGCCAAGATAACCACCGGTGTGAGTAACACACCTGCTAAGTCCGGCACCAACGCGGGGGCCATAGCCGGAGGTGTAGTAGGCGGTCTGGTGGTGATTTCAGTCATTATCGGCTTCATACTATGGAGATTCACATATTCCTCCAGAGCCCGGATGCGACGGTTCGCCAAAGAACTGGAGAACCCAGAAATGAGCGACGTGACGCCCAACGTGGACGCCGAAGTCGGATACTTTAACAGCCAGAGAGGCACTGCTATGCCTCATGGCGAGAAATCGAGAATGTCGCAGGCCACAATGTCGTCCATGAACTCATCATATACTCGTGCATCCAACGTCATCCCTATCGCCTACATTCCTGGCGTGGTGAGCCGTCCAGGGGAAGAGTTCCCCGAGCAGCTGCCGTCAGGCCACATTTTCCGAGGATCCATTCGGGATTCGCGGTTTTCTACAAACGATAACATTCGAGCTTCTATTGCTACTACAAACTATAGAGGCTCTACAGCATTTGTGCATTCTGAGGAAATTACAACCATCAGTGCCCGGCCCAATTTGGTGCAGGTCGTCGGCGGCGGTGGTGGTGGTGCTAATGATGCAAAGCCCACTCTGTTGTCAATAAACACTGGCGTGGCCAGGATTGCGGGACCTTCTTCTGCTGGCGGAACTGGTCCTGTTTTGCTGGGCTCGGCTGAGGTGGTGTCTGGACAGAGAATGAACGCGCGGTCTGTGAGAATAGGGCGAAACCAGCCATTGGGTCTGCAGAGTCAGCTGATCGAGGAGAGATCAGACGAGGAGGACAGTGATGTAGAACTCGACAAGGTGCTGGATGTCCCTCCGTTGCCAGACTTGAGCGAAATAAACGTCAAGAGCTTAGTCGGAAACAACAACAACCCTGACAAAGAATCTTCCTCCGACAATACTAGTACCCGTATATCCGACCGAGATCGACTACGACGGTCTCTAGTTGAGAAAACTGGACCATCTAGAGACTCGGTCACCGAAAAGAGCATTCGAGACTCTATAAACGAACGTACGTCGTCGAGGCACTCATCAGTCATCATTGACACCAAACCAGCACCCTCCCTCTCTCCTACTGCTGCATCATTTATCAGCAGCAGTGCATCTTCCATCAAACGCGCTGACTCTGCCAGTCGTCCACTCAGCCCGCCTCCCCGGGCTCCTGCATCTCACAGCAGCCAAGACTCGAGATCGTCAGTTGGTACTGTGGCCCCTAGTCTACGGTATTCGGTACAAAGTGGATTTGACGTTCCTTTTGTGCTGGATCAGGCTGATGTTAATGCGGAAGACAGCGCTTCGGCTCGAACTTCGTACCATTCGGCTGCTTCCCGAACGCCCAGCAATGCTTCTATGAGAATGTCTCGGCAGACATCAAAGAGAAACACCATGCGAAGGGACAGCGAGTACATCGCCAGTGATTTGCCTATTGAAGCATTTTTGTATGCCAATAAGACTGAAGACGTTGAAGGGCGAGCATCTCCATTTGACGACAAGCACGCTATCCCAGAGCATAAGGGGGATGAGTAGGTGAAAGATGAGTGAATGGACATTGTTGAATAGATATGATTTTTATGACGGAGTATGTAGATTAGAGCTAAGACAACTTTGAAGGAACAAGATGGACACTACGCTAAAGAATTCTAGCCACAATGTGTTTGTACATTAACCGTCTATAGAGTGACGAGTTGTAGAGAGCGAGCATTTATCGGTAGTACTGTACTTGATATTGTTCAGTAATAAAAGCTCGGCCTCCAGTAAAGTTACTACCAGCCATTTAAGCTCAAGTTTAAATAAAGAGTTTCTGGACAATTTCGGGAAAAATAATGCAAATCTCGATAATCGTTATTAATCTGTATACAGTAAGATATCGTACTAGCTAATGATTTTACAAGTTATTGCACTGATGTTAACTAATGATTTGTACTAATGATTTATTAATATGAGGTAATTCTAACTAAGCGAAAATTAGCAGGAAGATTACTTGAACCATTCCGACAATTCGCACCATCAACAAGGTCGATTGATTACAGTGGATTGGAGAATTCGTACCAAAGTGGATCCCGAGGAGGTTAGAGTTAGCAATAGCCAGCGTGTGTGCCCGTACCAGTTACAGTTACAGCTGATAAAGTACACGTACTCCCGGATATCCCTTTCTGTTACGCCCGTGTCAGACTACGCCGGACCACACAGATCCGCAATATTACCGGATTTACCCGGATGAGCTTATGATTCCCAACTAATCTCTTGCCTCGAAGCTCAACCCCACGAGTTTTAGCACCACCCATCGGCTTCTTTATATATAAAGAACGTTGTCTCCAACTAGTTTTCCCACACACAGTTTTAAAACTTCACTCAAGTCGGTTGTTGTCGTTTAGAAGATTTAATTTACATAATATAAAAATGGCTTTTACTGCAATTGATAGCAAAGCCATTGACACTATTCGAGTGTTGGCTGTAAGTACTAGCAGATGATTAGGCGGTGGGTTCTTTGTTGGCGTACACAAGGAAATGACGGAAGACGTAGTAAATAATAGGAGTGTTTCTGCGAGATGAATTTGCAGTTCGGATGTAATGGAAGGGTCGTAAATCTATATGATAGACAAGAATGTCTTGCAGGATGAACAATTTTATTGTTATATCTATTTAATATTTGAACTTTTCTTGATTGTGCCGTGATTGATGTGATATTTCGGGCATTTCCCCCATTTTTTTTGGCTTTGATTTTATTTCAGTTGCGTGCTGAAATTTAGGGAATTTTTCACCTGTGGGGGTTCTCTGGCAAAGTTTGTTGAGAAAAGTAGCAACGTGGAAGAAGTTGTGGTGAGGTGAGGTGAGTGGGTCCCTGTTTTATGCAGTGGGTGAAGCTCAGCTAGCACTTCAATGTTCCAAGCTCTCTGATACACTGAAGAATTCCTGTCTGTTTCTCGTCCCGGACCCTATTTTTCCGGAACACTTTGTTTATCCGTACGTGCATCGTCCCGCATTACTATACTTCCCGGATATATTTATTTATGATTTTCTCTGTGTGTGTCTAACCAGGCTGATGCCACCTTCAAATCCAACTCCGGACACCCCGGTGCCCCCATGGGTCTGGCCCCTCTGGCCCACGTTCTGTTCCAAAAGTTCCTGAACTTCAACCCTAAAGACCCCAAGTGGGCCAAGCGAGATCGATTTGTTCTGTCCAACGGTCATGCTTGCATGCTCCAATACACTCTGCTCCACTTGTATGGATATGACTTGACCATTGACGACTTGAAGAACTTCCGACAACTCCACTCCAAGACCCCCGGTCACCCCGAGAACGACATCCCCGGTATCGAGGTCACCACTGGTCCTCTTGGCCAGGGTATTGCCAATGCCGTTGGTTTGGCTCTTGCCGAGGCCCAGCTGGCTGCCACTTTCAACAAGCCCGGACATAAGATCATTGACAACTATACCTATTCCATCTTTGGTGACGGTTGCATGATGGAGGGTGTTGCCTCTGAGGCCATGTCTCTGGCTGGTCACTTGCAGCTTGGGAAGCTCATTGCTTTCTACGACGATAACCACATTACCATTGACGGTGACACCGCTGTTGCCTTCACTGAAGACGTGTTGGCTCGATTAGAGGCCTACGGATGGCATACCATCTGGGTCAAGGACGGAGACAATGACCTCGAGGGAATTGCCAAAGCTATCGAGGAGGCCAAGAAGGTCACCGACAAGCCCACCGTTATCAAGGTCACCACCACCATTGGTTATGGTTCTAAACTCCAGGGAACCCACTCTGTCCACGGTGCTCCCTTGAAGTCTGAAGATATCATCCAGTTGAAGACTGCCTTTGGCTTCAACCCCGCCGCCAATTTCGATGTCTCCAAGGAAGTCTATGATTACTATGGAGAGAAAGCTGCTGCTGGCGCTGCTGCTGAAAAGGAGTACGCTGCTCAGTTTGAGGCTTATGCCAAGGAATTCCCTGACCTTGCTGCTGAGTTGACGCGACGAATCAACCGAGAACTCCCCAAGGACTGGGACAAGGCTCTGCCTACTTACACTCCTGCCGACAAAGCCGTCGCTTCCCGAAAGCTGTCTGAGATTGTCATCTCCAAGGTCCATGATGTTCTCCCCGAGTTGATTGGAGGATCCGCAGACTTGACTGGTTCAAATCTGACCCGATGGAATGGTGCCGTTGACTTCCAGCCTCCTTCCACTAAACTTGGTGACTACGCTGGACGATATATCCGATTCGGTGTGCGAGAACACGGTATGGGTGCTATTCTCAATGGTATTGCCGCTTATGGTGGTTTCATCCCTTACGGAGGTACTTTCCTGAACTTTGTTTCCTATGCTGCTGGTGCCGTCCGACTCTCAGCTCTGTCCCACCACCAGGTCATCTGGGTCGCTACCCACGACTCCATTGGTCTTGGTGAGGATGGTCCTACTCATCAGCCTATCGAGACCTTGGCTCACTTGCGAGCTATCCCCAATGTGGCTGTCTGGAGACCTGCTGACGGAAATGAGACTTCTGCCGCTTACTACTCTGCTATCACCTCCAAACACAACCCCTCTATCCTCGCCCTGTCGCGACAGAACCTGCCCCAGCTCGAGGGATCTTCTATTGAGAAGGCTCTCAAGGGTGGTTATACTCTTATTGACGCTAAGAACCCTGATGTCATCCTCATTTCCACTGGTTCCGAAGTTGGTATCTGTGTTGATGCTGTGAAGACCTTGAAGGAGAAGGGTGTCACTGCCGGTGTTGTCTCGTTGCCCGACTGGTTCACTTTTGACAAGCAGTCCGCTGAGTACCGATTGTCTGTTCTCCCCGACGGAGTTCCTATTTTGTCGGTTGAGGTCATGACCACTATGGGATGGCACTCGTACTCTCACCAACAGTTTGGTATTAACCAGTTTGGTGCTTCCGGTCCTTATCAAGATGTCTACAACTTTTTCGAGTTCAACCCCGAGGGAATTGCCAAGCGAGCTATTGCTACTGTTGAGTATTACAAGGGACAGAGTGTCAAGTCCCCTGTCCACAACGCTTTCTAAGTCGATACAAACTAAACTATACACACAGCTAGCTCTTCAAGTAGTGAAATAAAGATAATGTAATAGATAGGTTTTGGAATAAACTTGTTTTTATTGGAAGCCTTCTTCATTCAAAATTTTTTAATTGAAGCTTTCTGTCAAAATGATGTGTAACATATCAATACTATTTAAGTTGTCTTCGCAACCTCACGCTTAACTTCAACCTTCTGACAAGTCCTTTTTCCATGACACAGGACAAATTATCGGTAGCATTTATATGCTTAGGCAATATGTAAGAGTAAATAGAATATATGCTTGTGATTGTAGAGTAAGCTAACGAGATGCCGTTCTCCCATGGCAGAGTATGTATTTCATGTAGTTGTGTAGTTGGGGTAGTTAGAGGATTATGTGATGAGTCTCTCCAGCTAACTAGAGCTGTGTTCAGAAACGCTGTGAAAGAACGGGGGCTTGAAGATCACTTTGAGCTCATCGCTTCATTTGGAACTGGCGCGTATCATGTAGGAGAACTAGCAGATAGAAGGTCGGTCCTGGTGTGTCGCGATAACGGAATTGTACTTGATCACAGAGCGCAGCAGATTTGGCCAAGTCACTTTACGAAATTCGACTATCTTTTGGCTATGGACAAAGCTAATTTAGAAGGGTTAGACGAAATAGCACCTAAAAACAGCCGAGCCAAAGTTCAGCTGTTTGGTGAATATAGAACAGATAAACGATTTGCTCGCACTGTATCAGATCCTTACTATGGTGGAACTCGCGGGTTTGAGACCAGTTTTGCGCAGCTGAATCATTTCAGCGAGGTTTTCTTGGATGAAGTGGTCAAGAAATAGTATTATTTAAAGATAGAGAGATTAATAGATCTGTTTGGGTCAAACCAGAAATAAAAGTATATATCTACAATGAAGACAACCGATTATTTACTATAACTCATCACTCACTAAACTTCATCCTCCAAAAACTGATACTCGAACTTGAAGTTTGACTTTCTTCGCTGCAGCCATAGCCCTTCAAAGTCGAAATACCGATATGTACCTTGCTCAAAGTCATTATTTATAACCTTTGGCTCCTCATGTCGCTGGAACCATGTCAGGAATCGCTTATGAAATCTCCAACTTCGGTTTTTCAGCTCTTTGGCTGCCAAATATTGTTGGTACGATCCTTGCCGGTAATAAAATATATAAAACAAAGTGTCAACATCCATCTTGGCCATTATCGCCGGATCGTCTAGTCCTGTCAGTGGTTCTTGGGGATAAAACGATGGGGTAGGGAACGGCGACTCGGGATGGTAATACCGCGGCCGGTCAGCTATAAAAGAGTCCGGACAACTCAGATATGAACTTTCCAGCAGCTTGGATATCGACGCTATCGGAGGCGGTGACCCTATCCGGTTTCTGGCCGCGTCAAATGAGTGGACCAGATCTTGGAGACCAGGTGGTAAAGCGATTGAAGTCAACGATAATGAGGACCCTTGACTGGATGTTGACGAAGTGCTCAGTTCCGGAGGAGGAGTGGGCGTAACGGTAGGTCTTGGAGACGAGCTCGCTGATATCGACGGTGACGACGGTTTTGTTCGCGGAGCTTCGTGTAGGTCTTCTTTTTTGGAGTGATCTACTCCGCCGCCGCCAAGCTTTTCAGCCCATGGAGCAGCTGGTGCAGTACTGATGACAGATTTGGCTAATGGTGGTTGCTGTGGTAATTGTTGCTGTTCGGCTTTTGGTGGTGGTGGTAATGGTGAGAGTCCAGCCGGTAAACTGTGCTTTATAGGCGGTGTACCAGCAGCAGGCTGGCTCGCAGGAGCACCTATACTGGTTGGGCCACCTGTACTAGTCACAATACCAGGCTGTTTTGACAATGACAGTCCTGAATGGTTTATGCTGGGAGACATACTTGATGACGCTTTCCGAGACGGGGGCAACGATCGTATTGAGGGGGGCGGCACCACAGCAGAGACAACAGCAGCAGGCACAGCAATAGCAGCAGCTGTAAGAGCTGGGGTACTGGTCTGGGTCGGCTGAGTCGTCTGAGTACTACCTGGTTCAGTTTTCAATTTGTCGTCCCTCTCATCCTTGGTAACGTCCACTGCAAGGTCTTCCAGAAATGAAGTTTCCTCTGGTGGTTGGTGCACAGCGTCAGGATCGAAATCCTCGTCATCCTCCAAGTTCAGCTCTTCGTATATCTCTTCATCCTCTGCGAAATCAACTTCCTGATTCGATTCCACGTAATACTTGATGTCATCCTGCAGGTCGTTCACCATGTCTGCGGCTAAAGTATTGTTCTCCAGCATTCTCAGAATGGTCTCCATCTTGCCCTGATGCCATCGATGCCGTTCCAGCGTATGCTCAATGTCAGATATCCGTTCGGCCTTGCCGTGATCCTTTTTTCCCTTGCGCATCGTTCCGTGCAAGCTCTCCTGCTCGGCTTCCAGCGACTCCAGCTGGCGATCAAGCTCCTCCAGCTGGTTCTGGATGAAATCAATGGTCTCCCGTCGTTCCTTTTCTCGCGGATCCAGTCGCGAGTTGGTGAGCCCCTCTTTCGAGTACGCCTTGGTCTTCATCTCTTTCTCGCAAGTCTTGAACCGCTCCATTTCCTGCTCTATCAGCTTGCGCTGCTCGGTCAGCAGCTTCTTATCCTTGATATCATTGCTGCCCATCCACGTCTTTATTTGGTCTCGCAGGCGCTGCAGTTTTTTGATTTCTCGTTTGAGGTCTTGTTCCAGTTTTTCCTTTTGCGAGTGATTCGTTGACATCTCGTACTTTTCATAGATGCTATCAAACGCCTGGACGCCCTCTCCTACCCGCTTGAACACCCGGTCCATTTCCTGCTGAAGCTTTCGAGCTGCCATGGTGTCTGGGGGGGTGGATAATTAGGTCTGCGTGTGGGTTCACTAGGTTCACTAGGTTCACTAGGTTCAATCCCAAGGATTCAAGTATAAATATGTATGATCACCTTCGTCAAGTTTCGCCCGCAGTTCGTCAGTCTACAATGCGTGTTGTTCGTCGAATGCAACCTGATTAATACCCGCCTTCCTTGTAAACTGTCGATATATATCCAATATAAATATATTGTCAACTGTAATTACGATGTGATCTCTGTGCCTAACAATGTATTGTGATAGAGTTGTGTTTTAGGGCTGAGAACTACGTTGCCTGGACCCACGTTTACGTTGCGGAGAAATTTCCCGAGGAGAGTGCATGGACCTGCATATAGCAATATGACTAAATGGAATTGAATTGAAAATTAACCAACATTGCTTGTTGACATCAGAGAGATAAACGGTAAGTGTGTGTATAAGCAACTGTAACCACCCACTAACAAGATGTCTCTACTAGATACCTGGACAGAAAAGCTAGGCAATCCCACTCAGTCAACTCTTCCGTTTGATTTCGTGAGACCCGCCGATGCAAGAGTGGTAGAATCCACTTATTCGGTTGAAATTCCCGAAAATTTACAACAGTCGATATCTTTTGAGACGGCACTGACGGCATACGCTGTGCTGGTGTTCCGTCTGACCGGAGATGAAGACATTGTCATTGGTGCTCGTGCTGAGGAGCCTGAAAATATTCCTTTGTTTGTGCTGCGAACTCCCGTCGATGCTCGGACCAAGTTTGCTGTGTTCAAGGGCACAATTGCTGACAGCGTCAAGTACGCCAGGGAGAATGCAGTGAATTTCAACGACCTGGTGGATCACATGTCCTCCAAGTCCTCGTCGTCGGAAGACGAACTGGTGCTATTCAGAACCTCGCTGGTATATGGCCAGGAAGAGATCGAAGCTCTGGTAGGTCCTGGTAAAGGTCGGTTCACTGATCTGACAGTCTTGGTGAACGAAAAGAACATTGAGTTCCACTACAATTCCTTACTGTATAAAAAGGAGCGGCTTGTGATCCTCGGAGAACAACTCGTGGAGATCATCCGAGCCGACTGTGCAGAGTCTTCTCCTGCTATTGGTGATATTTCACTCATTACCCCATCTCAAGACAAGCTGCTGCCCAACCCTGTCACTGACCTCCATTGGTCGGAATTTAGAGGACCAATTCATGATATCTTTTCTGCCAATGCCCAAAAGCATCCCGATAGACCATGCATCGTGGAAACGGCCAATTTTCTCGACCAGTCCTCCAATGAACGATCATTCACTTACAAACAGATCAATGAAGCCTCAAACGTTCTAGCACACCACCTCGTCCAAAGTGGGATAGAAATCGGAGATGTAGTCATGGTTTACGCTTACCGTGGAGTCGACCTGGTAGTGGCCGTCATGGGTGTACTCAAAGCCGGTGCCACTTTTTCAGTCATTGATCCGGCGTACCCACCAGCACGACAAAACATTTACTTGAGCGTGGCCAAGCCTCGTGCCTTGGTAGTTTTGCGCAAGGCTGGTACTCTGAGTGACGAGGTCCTCAAGTATATTGGCGAAGAACTCGAACTCAAGACGACTGTCCCCGCTCTTGAAATACATGACGATGGATCATTAACTGGAGGCAAACCGCACGTCAGTGAGGAAGACGTTCTCAGTCCTGTTGAACATCTCAAATCCAAAGGCACTGGTGTAGTCGTAGGTCCCGATAACAATCCTACTCTCAGTTTCACATCTGGTAGTGAAGGTGTCCCTAAGGGTGTACGAGGAAGACACTTTTCACTCACATACTATTTCCCTTGGATGGCAGAAACTTTCGGTTTGAGTGAAAAGGATAAATTCACAATGCTCAGCGGTATTGCCCACGATCCTATCCAGCGAGACATATTCACCCCGCTATTCCTCGGCGCCCAGCTATTAGTCCCGACCGCCGACGACATTGGAACCCCAGGCCGTCTCGCAGAATGGATGGGCATCCATGGGGCCACTGTCACCCATCTAACCCCCGCCATGGGACAGTTGTTGTCCGCACAAGCAACTCATGAATTCTCCGATCTTCACCACGCCTTCTTCGTCGGAGACATTTTGACCAAAAGAGATTGCATGCGACTTCAGACTCTGGCCAAGAACGTGCATATCATTAATATGTATGGAACAACTGAAACCCAGAGGGCTGTTTCATACTATGAAGTCGCTCCTCTTTCCAAAGATGCCAATTTCCTTCGCTCTTTGAAAGACACTATCCCTGCTGGTAAGGGTATGTTGGATGTTCAAATGTTGATAGTCAATCGTCACGATCGAACTCAAACATGTGGTGTGGGTGAAGTAGGTGAAATATATGTTCGGGCAGCAGGTCTGGCAGAGGGCTATCTGCAACTACCAGATCTAACGGCGCAAAAGTTTGTTACTAATTGGTATATCAAGGAACCTTGGCGAGATACTGCTCCTTCCGATGCCGAATGGCGAGAGGGAAATTGGCTCGGCCCAAGAGACAGACTCTACCGAACTGGTGATTTGGGTCGATACTTACCTGATGGAAACGCTGAATGCTGTGGCCGTGCCGACGATCAAGTCAAGATTCGAGGATTCCGAATTGAGCTTGGTGAGATTGACACTCATCTTTCTCGATATCCCCATGTTCGCGAAAATGTTACGTTGGTACGACGTAACAAAGATGAAGAGCCTACTCTTGTATCATATATTGTACCCCACAACCGTTCCGAAACCAACGATATGTTTGGTGCTCAAGATGAGGTTGCCGCCGATGAGACTAATCCAGTTGTCAAGAATTTGGTAAGATACCGCCATCTTATCAAGGAGATCAAGGGTTATCTGAAGACCAAACTGCCAAGCTATGCTGTTCCTACTGTGATCGTTCCACTGAACAAGATGCCATTAAATCCCAATGGAAAGGTCGATAAACCCGCTCTTCCATTCCCGGATACGGTTCAGCTCGAAGCTGTCGCTCAAAAGAGTCTCTCAATTGATGGTAAGCATGGCGATGAAGCGCAGTTTAGCCCCATTGAGGGCCAGGTTCGTGACTTGTGGTTGAATATCTTGCCTAATCGACCGATATCTGTGGAGGCAACTGATAGCTTTTTCGATTTGGGGGGTCATTCCATTCTTGCTACTAAGATGATTTTTGAGGCGAGAAAGTTATTTGGCGTGGATCTTCCATTGGGTCTAATCTTTAAAGAACCTACTATTGCCGGCTTCGCTAGCGAGATTGAGTCATTGAAGGGTACAGGAATCATAGACCCTTCTAAGAATCCGCAAAAGCAAGATGAAAATGATAGCCTTGATTACAGCAAGGATGCAGATGATCTTGTTTCAAAGTTGCCTGAATACATTCCTCGGGTTGAGCAGTTGCAAAAGTCGGACAATCTGACTGTCTTCTTGACCGGTGCCACTGGGTTTTTGGGTTCCTTTGTTCTTCGAGACTTGTTGCAGCGTGGATCCATCAGAGTTATCGCCCATGTCCGGGCTGCTAATGAAGAAAAAGGTCTAGAGCGAATACGAAACAGCGGTATCGCTTTTGGCAATTGGGATGAGGAGCATGCTAATGCAATTGAGCCTTTGATTGGAGATTTGGAAACTAAGCATTTTGGTTTATCCGATGAGAAGTGGCATGAACTGACCTCCCAAGTCGATGTCATCATTCACAATGGTGCGCTCGTTCACTGGGTATATCCATATTCAACCCTGCGGGGTCCAAACGTTGTTGCGACTATCAATGTGATGGACTTGTGCACGGAAGGTAAACCTAAGTACTTTTCGTTTGTATCGTCCACTTCAGCCATCGACAATGATCATTATGTTGAGTTGTCTGATAATCTGGTCGAGCAAGGGAAATCTGGAATATTGGAGGCTGATGACTTGGAAGGTTCACGAATTGGTCTCGGAAATGGTTACGGACAGTCTAAGTGGGCTGCCGAACACGTCATTCGAGCTGCAGGTAAGAAGGGATTACGAGGAGCTATTATCCGACCAGGGTATGTTGTAGGAGATTCCACAACAGGTGTTTCTAGTACCGATGATTTCCTACTACGAATGATCAAGGGTTGCATTCAATTGGGGTATATTCCTAACATCTACAACACTGTGAACATGGTTCCCGTCGACCATGTCGCTCGGGTTGTAGTTGCCGGTGCGCTTCATCCTCCTTCTTACGAGCTTGTATCAGTCATCAACGTTACAGGGCATCCAAGAATGCGATTCAACCAGTTTTTGCGAAGTCTGTCACACTATGGATACAAGGTTGAAGAAATCGATTATGTTCCCTGGAGACTTGCTCTGGAGAAATATATCGTGGAGGAAGCTAAAGACAATGCGTTGTATCCTCTTCTACATTTTGTTTTGGATAACCTGCCACAGAGCACAAAGGCCCCTGAATTGGATGACACCAATGCAAGAATCTCGCTTCAGCAGGATGCTGAGTGGACTGGAGTTGATGTATCAGAAGGAGCTGGTGTGAACACCAAACAGCTTGGTATCTATCTTGCTTATTTGAAGGCCATTGGATTTCTGGACGCTCCCACCGAAAAGGGAGAAGAAAAGCTCCCCGATATTACTGTCAGTGACACGATTCTGGAAAGACTGGGCACTGTTGGAGGACGCAGTACGAAAGCCTGACTGTAAAATTGTATTATAATTTGAATAAATATTGACTACTATTAATCAAACCACATAATATGTTCTACTCTTTCTTTGATTTCACATAGGCATAGATGCCAGCACCTATGCACATGGAAAGCCAACCACAAAACAACGTTAGTGACAGTGCTAGACTGACATTTGAAACATAGTTGACAGTTAAAATTAGCTGGTCTAGTCCAAGAGGCTGCGCAGTTCCTGAATAAAATTCCACGTTATTTGCCGAAGCTAACAAAGCAGACTGATTTAGTTGAGGATATGCAACATCTATGATTGTCAGCGAGGACATTGGTACAGTGGTCGACAGTAATCCTTGGTTGACTAGAGTCATGGCGAGATCTTGCAGACTAGATTGCAGATGATCTGCCAGACCTGCCTGATAGTCCGAAAGAACCCCATCGACTTGGTTTAGAGCAACAGTCAGAATCGACGTACTGTTGGACATCATGTCATTGGCCATTCCTTGAATAGCGGTGTTGACATCCCCAATCCAATTAGTCGTATTAACTGAGGCTGAGGTGTTAAAACTGAGAGTTAAGGAGGAAGCACCAGAGTTGACCAAACTGCGCATCATAGAGCATTGGAATAAGAATGCGACAAATGATAGAAGCGAGACACACAAGACAAGAACATGAGGGTCAGAGAATGCATATGCAATGAGCCAATTGACAAGAACTTTTTTCTTCTCGCTGGAGATAAAATAAGTCTTCAAACCAGTTTGCATTCGGCCAATGAGCGGACTTTGCGCCAGTTCAATGATTTCAACCGCATCCCGACAATTACCAGGAGTCTCGAGGATCTTTCCCAAATCTTGAAGGTATCTCCAATTATAGTACTGGTACACAACACTTGGAAAGACCATAACCACTGCCAAGACGAGAAAAGCTGCCAGCGCTCCACAGTCTTGTCTTGAAACAGTCGTTTTCAAAGCAGTGTACGTGGTTTTGATGGAGTCCATGGACAAGCAGGAAGAAGTGCCGGGCGGGAGGCTTTGGAGAATATTCAATGTAGTCGAGTTTGAAATGATAATTTGAAAGTTGTTCAAGCTCTCCGTGAGGTTTTGAGACACGATCTGAAGTTTTGCGGCAGCGCTGGTGGCCAGCGAGTCAAAATCAAAAGATGACCCGTTTGCGGATTTTAAATTTGAATTGACATCCAATGGCACAGATACGCTTGTAATATCGTCCAGATTGAGATCTTTAATGGACCCCAAATCGATATTGGAGAATAGAACAGATGAGGATTCCAGTGCATTTTCCAGACTCTCCACAGCGGAAGTCACATTCTGGATCTCTTTGCTCGTCTGTGAAACTGCGGCTGAGAGCGTCTGATTTACCCAGTCATGAATCGTCTGAGTACTATTTTCCGCAGATTGGAGGGCAGAAGACGTCATTGAAAGAGCAAGAGTAGAATAACTGTCAGAGAGGATTGTGACATAAGAACCAGCCTCGTTGAGCACATTGGCAATAGTGCCATTAAGCTGGCCAATGAGCTGCTGATTGACAGCTGTAATCACTGCTTGCGTGGTGTCCAAAGTTGAGGCACTGAAGGCAAGACTCTCAGAGGAAGCCATGGCTGACTGGCAGGTGACAATGGCAAGAGCTTCACTTTGGTCAATGGAGGTCTGGACAAAGTAGCTAAAGACATGAAGATAAATCGCAAGAACAAGAAGCCCCAAAGTGAGAACATTCCACATGGACTGGGTCAATCTTGCCATTGAGCAAAGGTATGGGGTCTCCGTGACTGCACGGTTGACAACCCAACTGGTTTTCAGAGTTGAAGTGCTGGTGCGATTGCGGCCGGATCTAGGCTTGGAGAATGTGAACATCTTGTTCTTATCCTGGGCAATGGTGTAGAAAGAAGTCACTGTAGGCGAGCTTTCAAACATGATAAAAAAAAGTATCTAGAGCAAAGTGGGTAGGCAGCGAGGTAGAAAAGTTGAAGAGAGAAAGCAACCTCAAGAGAAAGAAACCTCAAATTCGCCTTACCACACAAAAGGGATCATTCCGTATCTAGGCACATTGGGGTCGGTCGGGAACTTTGTTTCATAGTACTGCCTCGACTGCTGAGATGCCACCCCCAGCCCCAGGAATATCCAAAAAAGAGTAGTCCATGCGACAGAATTGGAAGTATCTAGCATCAGAATGGCGATATACATGACAGATTCTGCAAGATAATGCGGGCACGCACAGTACCTGAAAATAGCCATTTGCGGCATAGTGTACTTCTGAAGCGAGAAGAGATGCATGTGAATACGCCATTGCATTATCCAGCCAGTGGCGAAAAGCAGCACAGCCAGGGTTGCAATCCACAGGGATGACGTAGGCCGCGCATTGGCGGCAGAGATGTTCTCGTCAATATAGAAGATATACCCGACTAGGTAATGAGAGATGTTCATTTTGGCCGCTGTAGAAGGAGCCACAAACTGGTCATACATCCGGCGGAAAGACTGAATGGTCAAAAGAATGAGGACGAGGTTGTACGGGTCGTAGTAGAGATGAATTGCGGCCAAGGCTGAGGCAAAGATGTAGAAATGTAGAAACCACGACTTCGGGACTTGAATCGAATAGAGGTTTCGAACAACCGTCGGGACAGATGAAGAGTTTACTTGCTCTTGTTCAATCTCATTGCCTTTTCCATACAAGCGAAGAAGAGTCAGCTTGGGATGGGCTAATGAGCTAGTTGTCAGAGCGAGAAGTACCAAGGTGGTGTTTGCGAAGAATACGAACAGGGGGAGAATGAGTTGTGTGAGCATGATATATAAGGGCGAGATCTACAATGAAAATAGAATACTACTACTATATGTATCTGTTCAAATTAGAGGAATCATGTATTTCGGGGTATTTGGAGGGCAACGGTCAAGTTAAGTGTGGTGGTGCGGAGTGTTCATGCGGCGTAGGATTCGGATGCCGTCCCCAGGATTGGATCGATGAACGGTCTAATAAAAGTATCGTGATACCGCAACCCTTTAAATCATGTAATCGAGGAAATTACGCTGATTTATACATTGCGTAATAAATAATTCAGTCACTTCAAACTATACCACATAATTTTGATCGACCAAGTCATGTTCACACCAAGTCATCCTCCCTACTCATCCCTCTATACCCATGGCCCATATTCACGGGCCGTTATTCTATAATAAGTTCATACCATTAGATTGTGAACCTCCTCGAATGACGCCGTAATAAATATAAATTGTAGAAACGACCTTAAGGATGGTTCTGATAAACAGGGATGAGTCTGAGAATTAGCTGCATAGCTGCATTGAGCTCTGTGGCACCTAACTTGTCTTCATCGAGCCTTTCAATATGGCCACCAATCCAATGCCCGAACCCACAAATATGTAGAACGGGAACAGTCAGCGATCTTAGATTCTCGTCTCTTTCAAGAGAAAAGTTCAGGGTTTGACGAGGTCTCATGAGAGTTAACAATATCTCAACTTTGTCTTTGTTCATATACTCGACAGCATCAATGATTCCACGAGCTAATTTCTCGAGTTCTTCCTGCAAACTTTCCCACGGCAATGACATTCTCAATTGGCAGGGGCCGTCCAAAACATGTTGCAGCCCTTCGCTAAACGTAAGTCCTTGATCATGGAATAGTCTTACCTGTTCAATAAGAGTACTTAGCTCATTCAAAGCGTCTCTCAGATCCTCCAAGATTGCAGCCTCCTGATCTGCATACAAATCTTTGATCAAATCTATATCTATTGGGAACACATTATTTGGGGGCTGCTTCACTAGCCATTTTGGTCGCTCTCGGCTTCGTAGCCTATCCACCAATCCTGGAATTCCACCTCCACGACATTTGAGAATATCCAGGAAGTCATTTTTGTCACAGATCTCCATAAACAGCTTAAAACTTAAGATCTTCAAGACCGCTTCCATCTGCTCCCTATCTAATCTAAATTTCTGGGGTTTCTCATGAATGACCTCCCTAGAGTTCGCAGCTTGTGGTTTAGAGCTCGAGTTCCGACGAGTTCCGACGTCCCACAATCTCAGCACGGCCCGTCTTTCTTGATGAAATATCTTTATAGTCAGACTGATGCTGATTGTAAACATACTGCCTGCTAAACAGCACCGAACGTCATTATCGAGGTCATCCGATTCTGAATACCCGTATTCACTGATTGTTTCAGGGTATGCTACCAGACCCTGAAAATTTCTCAGGGTTGATAAATACTGGGGTTCTACACAGCTATCTGGGATCTTCTCCATGTATTCCAGAGCTCTTACTCTTGAATTGCGCTTTCGAAAATCCGACTCGGAGAAGCGACTCGGAAATGCATAGAAATCCAGACCATACGATGCATTAACAACATAATTCCCCCTTCCGAGCACACTCTTGTAATTTTCCAAGATTGCCAGTAAACCTCCACAGCGCTGATGCGTGTAGCCTGCCAAGGTGACCAACACTATGCCAGCGCTAAAGTACGCAGTGTATAATTTAACAGGATATCCGAGATCTTTAATAATTTTGAAGACTCGGACAATATCGTTCTTCGAAAAGCAGCCTATAATTTTGATTTTGATATCAAAATCAGAATCAGCGCTCTTAGAAATAAGATATTGTTTTTCTTCAATTGCTCTTCTTTTCCCTGATTATATGACAATGCCACGAGGTTTGATTTTAATCTACTCGGACCCGACGAGGCTATGCGATTATCAAGTTTCAAAGATTGGTTCTTGCGCGAGTGCGACCCTACGATCATACCGTCACTGTCGGTCATACCGTCACTGTCACCATTGGACTAAGTACCGCGCCAATCATGCAGGTACGAACGTTATGCAGGTACGAACGTCAAAGATAGGGTAAGCTCTGGTGAAAGAACCAGATTCGGGTTCAATATTGTAGCTCGCAAAAGACGACGGTACCTGATTGCTTGGTATTGACTAGCAGGCCAAATGAGGGCCCTTCAGATGAGTACGACTTGAATAACGCAAAAAAATGTAGATATATATGCTCCGTTGTATAAATTTCGGGAAGGACTTTTTTGCTGATCTGTTAAAAGACTCTTGTGCAATAAGTAGATGTATGATGCTAGACCAGATTATATTTCGGAAGATAATAAGGTATTAGAATGTTGCGGTGTTACTTTCACGAATAATGCTATGGGATTAACCTCCGACATCTCCCGGGGAGACTCCCAATAGAACTGTAAATGCCTAAACTATATCAATTACAATCAATTAGCTTCAATGCCTAATTCAAGACCCAATGCTTCCAATCTCCCAGGAGGTATACTAGCAGCGTAACTAGACGTTTTGATAGAGCGTAATAGACTTTGTAGTTTCTTCTTTTCCTGCTGTTCTTGCTTCAACTCCTTTGCATGTTTGGTATTGATATCTTTTATAATTTTGCGAAACTCGTGCCGCAAGAGACTAACACTTGACGGTTCAGCTGATGGCCGCATTCCTAGACCATCGTGATCTGTTGCAATCATCGATACCCGCTTGTCAAGGGTAGAGCTCGTAGCTTGAAACAGTTTCTGCTCCAACTCGTGAACTGTGGTTTCCAACTTAGATCTGTCCGTCTCATAGTCAATTGCCTGTCGAGTCACATCCTCGAGGCTCTTCACCACTGACTCTAACTCGGCCCTCGTTGTCTCACATCGTTCTTTCCATTCTCCCACTCTTTCCTCATTAGCTTTCAATTCATTCTTCAGTTCCTGGATTTCAGCTTGACTGTTGAATTTCACGTTCCGTAGGCTCGTTTTGAGATCTACGTTTTCCAGCTCCAGTCGTTCTAGTTCAGTCCTATTTGTTTCGTAACTGGCAGTCAGAGCTTCAAACTGTCTTTTCAAAAGTGATCTGCCTCTGGTTTCTGTGGTCGGGTCACCACTATTATCCGTTTCACTCTGATATCTATCCACGGCGTCGACTACTTGTCGGCGTAATTTGTGGGGATTGCTATAGTCTAGTTCGGCAGTCGGATCGATTCGTAGCATTACCTCATGCACTGTGGACTCCAGCCCCTTTTTATCTCCCTCGATGTGTTTGAGCTGGGTATAGTCACTCACTAGTGAATTGACAAGCTGTGTCAGGAATTCCATCTTGTCCTGTGGAGCTACTGACTGAGTGTTTACTGGAGTAGTATCATTGTCCAATGTTTCTGACACCAGACTTATCAGGCCATCCATTTCCTTGGAGTGATCAGATGCAGACATGGCCACTGTACGATGTAGCATTCGACTGGTAGCTTGGGCCGCTTGAACCGACCGTCTCAGACTTGAACTACTAGGCGACCCTACTCTGGTGCCACCTGGCGAAAAACTGTCAAAAACCTGGGAGGTGCTTGACTCTGACCCATGATGTGTCAACGCAAGTATTCCAATATTGTGTTTGTATATCCTTGCCTCGACTTCAGCCAACCGTTGGGCCAAACCGGTTATATCTGCTTGAATGCTCTGAATCTTTCGATTAGATACTTCTATTTCGTCTTCAGCATGCTTAGACAGCCTCTTTTTCTCCTTGTTTGAGTTATTATTAAATAAAAACGACTTCCTCTGGTTGGGCGACGTTGCTGCACTTGAATTAGTTGAATGCAACTTTGACAGTGACGATGCAGCATCTCGTAGTTTATATTCCATATTGAGTTTCACGGTCAAGTCCGACACTCGTGAGTTGAGCAGTATGGCCTCCTTTTTGGTTTCTTCCAGTTCTTGGTACGACAGGATCTTATAGCCTTTACTGTCCGCTATCGACGTCTGAACCAAGAAATGCAAGTTTATAGGGTCGTTGATATTCAGCAAAGGTGATACGTCGAAGTAGCTTTGATTGGCCAAGTCATATGAAGGTGACAGGTAACTTGCCGGATTTAAAGTTGCTGGCGCCTCGAGATAATGCTGCGGGGTTTTAGCATGAAGAAACCCGTCAAAGGGGGCATCGTCAAGTGACGGTGTGTTCAATGCCATTGTTTCAAGTGAGATTTGACCGTAGACCCCACTGAGATTGTGTTGATGGATCCTAAAGTGAGACCCGGACTTCAGGGCGGGTCTGACTTGTACTATTAAAAGAACACACCCAGAGAGACGACGATTTATACGATGAGATACAACGTATGAAACGGAGTAAACGACGTCGGAGCAGCGGCTTTAATCGTCGCTCGTATAATTTCCCGAGTCTTACGGGTTCTTGTTTGATCGCTTCTTAACGATAATCTCCTTGGCAGAGCTTCAAAAAACCTGAAATACGTAACTATAAGGTGCAAAGTTATTACGGCACCGTTTTCAAGATAAGCGAGATCACTGATTTGCAGATATCCCAGATCTCGTATAAAACCTAACAGATGTGCAACGTTGAGAATATGCGGTGGTGGTGAAGCTGTAAGGGGTATTTTCAATAGGCGATCGGCGGAGGAACTGTGAATGAAACTACATATAAATGAAATACATAGAGTTACATGGTCAGTATTCAAGTATATTAGTAAAATACAATTTCCTATATTTTGTGATGTGATTAAGTAGATAAGAGGTAGAGAGTGTTGATGGCTGAAGCAAGCGTGGACATGATAATCCGAGCTGTGTACCTGGTACGTACGACACGGTGCCGGTTAAATGGTAATCTTACTATCCACACTCTCAACGGTGCCAGCTAATCGAGCCTGTTCGGCCAAGAACACCACCTTGTGACTGGTGAGCATATCGTCTGGTGTGCATCGAATAAATTCCCTCTGGGCTTTATCCACAGAAGCACCTCCCTGGACATCTCGGACAGCTTCAGCAAACGAGGTAGCCAGCCCCAGATCGCCTCCACCATGTCCTGACTTTTCGACTTGGGGCGGAACAATTTTAGTCTTCTTTTGAGTTCGGAAATCGAAAATTTCAATAGTGGTCGAGTCGGTAGTGATCTCTCCTCTTGTTCCATAAATACAGATCTTTCGTTCACAGACTTGTTCTGAGAAAGCCACCATGGTCATAGTGGCCGATTTGTTACCGAAATCCAAGTTAACTACTTGGTGATCACAGACGTCGTTGTCACATTCATACACACATTTACCGTAGTTGGACTCAGTCAAGGCTCTTGCGATACCAGGCTCATCCTCAATGTCAGGCATGACATGAGTGATGAACGATTGGCCTGTTTTTCGAAACTCCTCAAGGTAGATCTCCTTTGCAGAGTAAGGGCATTCTGGCTCATAGGCACAGTCCATGCAGTTTGTGGCATTGCCGGCCCTTTGAGGCTTGTTCTCCTTTCGGAAATGGGCCAGACTGCCAAACGAAGAGACACGCTTGAGATTCTCAGCTCCCAAGAACCACATCAGCACGTCAATATCATGACAGCACTTGGCCATGAGCGAAAAGGTAGTGGTCTCCTTCTTTCGCCAGTTCCCCCGCACATATGAGTGGGCGAAATGGTACCAGCCGACCGGCTCAGTGTGATTGATGTTGATGATCTCCCCGACTGCACCTTCATCCAGCAGCCGTTTGAGCTCCAGATTGTGAGGAGAGTATCTGAGAACGTGGCCGACCGCCAAAAGAACGTTGTTTCTCTTTACAGCGTCAAAAATGGCCTGGCAGTCGTCCCAGGTCGTCGCCATGGGTTTTTCACACAACAGATGTTTACCCTTATCGGCAAATGCCACGGCTATTTCCCGGTGGAGGTCATCGAGGACGCAAATGAACACACCGTCGTAACTGTCTGAGTCATCAAGCGCCTCCTGCCATTCGGTGTACTGCTTCACCACTGCGCCGTTGGCGGAGTTTGCAGCCACCAACTTCTCGCGACGAAGGGCGTGCGGTTCGACAATACCAGTGATCTGAGCATAGGACACTTTCTCCAGGGCTTCAGAGTATGATCTGCCTCTGTTTCCAGCGCCAATAACGAGAAATTTGAGTGGGTCAATGGTCATTTTGGATTAATACAATGTGTACAAGTTTATATTTTTGGAGCCGGAGCAACGCTACTTATATAGATCAATCCAATCATAGCTCTCGGAAATGTAAGCCGGATGTAACGTAAAGTGTGGGGAAACGATTGACGATAGTGGCGGGGGACTGGATTAACAGTGGAATTACGAGAAGTTTCAGGTCTTTATAGTGTCACTAGATATGTCACTAGATGTGTATGATATTGTGTACTATGTGTTGTGGTAGTAATCTAGTTCTCAGTTGTTCTTATTGCTTGGTCTCTTGTTCTCGCACCTTGACGGTTAAACCGCAGCTATATTTAAACCATCAACGGACACCTCATTTGATGCACAAACTGACTGACTAGTCAAAAGTGACTCTACACTTGTTAATTAATTATGTACTACATTTGCAACCGTGACCATGATAACACCTAGTTATCTTTTCAGTAAGCTATCCTTGACACAGCCATGCCACGTTCTATCAGTACAACATTTAATGTGGCATTTCTGCTGTAATAATCGCGTGGTGTGTGTATGTATGCTATAAAGTGTTTAAATCTCTTATATGAACAACGTTGGAAAGGAACTTTTAAAGAATGAGACGGCAATGTATACCACTAAAATTTCTGGGAATGGACAGCTGATATATCGAACAGATAAAAACATGTCAACAATTGTTCTAGCTATATATAGCACATTGTCTTGACTGGAGAGCACGAGATAAGATTGATGCAAATGTCGCGATCAAGGAACTAACGATGACACTCCTGAGAATCGGTCATGTTGAACAATTCTACGCTGGTTGTCGTCATCGTTCCCTCGCGAGATATTTCACTTTTTTCATGTTTACATTTTTCCCTGTTTCAAGCTCAAAGGTCAACACCGTTGAATATTATTTTTCAACGCATCCGATGCACAGCGGAGATGCAGCAGCCCCAATGCGGAAACTTGCTTATCATACGATATTAGTGCACAACCCCGATAGGTGATGGTGATGGTGTTAATAGCACACCAATCCAGAGGCATTTTCAACTCACACGGAATACTCCGACATTACACTTTTCCAAGTGGAACCATTCTTGCTTCAGAAACACTTGCACTTGCATTAATAATAGTCACGCCTGTTACGCAGTTGAAATACTGGGACACCACCACCTCGTTTTAATCACCCCATTATTGCCTGTTTTAGTGGGCATACACCCGAACAAGGGATAACGATAATAGCCACATCCCCAAACAGAATTCGAGCACGTTTTGCAGGAAAAACTGAAAAAAAAAACACTATAGAGCAATCTGGTGATGCTTCTCAATTATCGACTCGACCTTCCACATATGGAGCCATTGTTCGAAATAACCTCCACACTGATGATTGTAAGGAGACTTGCACACTAACGCGCACTGATGCAGTGTTTTCGCAGGGATCGGCAATGCCTTATACTGCTATATGACATATGTTCCGCCGATCATATGCGGCCTCTAACTTAAACAACCCATCGATACGCAAAGGAAAAGAAGCTTTTTGAGTTGTGTCAAGAGCAAAGTAATTGGGTGACTTTTCTAGCTTCTTCGGTCAAACCCAGTGAAGATCTTAACAATTGTGTGTATATATAAGTCGTTGGTTCCCTGGTTTGCTATTGTTTCTGCTCACTATTCTCAAGAAGCTGAATTGTGATCAAATATTTCGAAAAGCAACAAAGTAACGATGGTCTCTATTCCTAAAACCCAAAAAGCTGTCGTGTTTGAGAAGAATGGAGGCAAGCTCGAGTACAAGGACATCCCCGTCCCTGAACCGGCTGCCGACGAAATCCTTGTCAATGTGAAGTACTCTGGTGTCTGCCATACCGATTTGCACGCCTGGAAGGGCGACTGGCCCTTGGACACTAAGTTGCCCTTGGTTGGAGGACACGAAGGTGCTGGTGTTGTGGTGGCTAAGGGTTCGGCCGTCAGCAACTTTGAAGTTGGCGACTACGCTGGTATCAAGTGGCTCAACAAGTCGTGCTTGCACTGCGAGTTCTGCCTGAAAGGTGCCGAGTCCAACTGTCCCGATGCCGTGCTGTCTGGATACACCCACGACGGTACTTTTCAGCAGTACGCGACTGCCAATGGTGTTCATGCTGCCAAACTAGACAAGGACATGGACCTGGCCGAGGCTGCTCCCATTCTCTGCGCCGGTATCACTGTGTACAAGGCTATTAAAAACGCCGATGTCAAACCCGGTGAGTGGGTCTTGGTGACCGGAGCCGGTGGTGGTTTGGGAACTTTGTGTATCGAATATGCTAAGGCCATGGGTCTGCGAGTCATTGGAGTTGATACTGGAGACGAGAAGAAAAAGGCTGTTCTCAAGCTAGGAGGAGAGGGATTTATTGATTTCAAGACTTCGAAAGACATGGTGGCCGATGTCAAGAAGGCTACTAATGGAGGTCCTCATGCTGTCATCCATTGTGCTGTCTCTGAGGTTGTCATTGCTCAGTCCACTCAGTACGTCCGACCTACCGGTACTATTGTATTGGTTGGTTTACCTCAGGGCGCATATGCTAAGAGCGAGGTCTTTTCTCACGTTATCAACAGTATCAACATCAAAGGTTCGTATGTTGGAAGCCGACTCGACACTCAAGAAGCATTAGATTTCTTCAAGCGAGAATTGGTCAAGAGTCCTATCAAGATTGTTGGGCTATCTGATTTGCCAGATGTGTTTGAAAAGATGCAGAACAGTGAGATTGTTGGTCGATACGTGTTGGATACTTCCAAGTAGAATACATGAAAGGTATAAGTTACATAAAATTAATAAACGTCTGTACTAGTAGTACTTTAATGTTTGTCACGGTGAATTCTGACAAAATATCTATTACTATCAATCAAAGTCTCAGCCTTCTGACTACAGAACATGCACTAGAATGTTTGATATATTTCTATCGCGGTCACTGATAAACGTGGTGGAGCTAATTTCTTGTTTGAGGGTATTGATGCTCAATATTGAAGCGGTTGCCTTGCATAGTGAATCGCAAGTTCACAAATCTCAAAAACTCCTTCACAATCCCTGAGATTCTCCCTCAGTTGTAATTCATTGGGAACTGACGGTAGGGTCTGCTTTATCTAACTGCTTTTTAAACTCCTTTTCAATTGCTTGTCACTGCTTTATACTGGTGTTTTCTTAAGCATTGTCATGGGCCCACTCTTTATCTACAGCGAAGTATACTCGTGCATGCGGTTAACGTTTTAACCGCAACAGACGCAAATTTAGCATGCTCTGGTATAGATATAAATGAACGAGTTACCTCTTGAACTTCTGTGGTTTCTAGCTGCATACAAGGAACGAGAAACATGAAGTATACCAATACGCTGGTTGCAGTTTCTACTGTTTCTATTTTCACAACCGTCCTTGCCGGCCAAACTTACTGTGGAGCGCAAGTGAACAGGTGTGCGTCCTGGTCCACTGAACCTTGGCAACAACTCTGGGATATGCGATCTCAAATGTGCAACAGCAAGCACACCGGTCCCTACAATTCTGGCCAGGTACAGAACGGATTAGTTTACGCTCAAGCGTCGCTAGAAGACCACGTTCCGAACTCCAGTTGCTGGGAAGCCTATAGCGATATCATTATGACGTGCTTCAACACAGATCTGAATGACCCAAACGTGGGACATTCTCTTGAGGGTACTTGGCAAAGTAGCGACGATAGCCTTTCCCAGTGGTACTGGCTCGCGCGGAGCAATAGTGACCTTGAACACTTAGAAGTTGTTTGTTTCTAAAGTTATTGTCAAGAAAACTAATAACAAAGCGGATTCGTGCCGTATCTTTCTTTCAAAAAACGGAGTCTGAAAAGTATGGGCAATGTTCCCATTGACAGAAGTTCACATTACTTTTGCATGTAGTAAGGGGTATTGAAATCAAAAAACAGGGTATGTATCTATAAATACAGTATAACTAGTTCTTCTAAACAGTTTGGCCAAGCAAACGTATTGATCAATCCGCCAGGATTCCTTGATCAAGCACTCACTTTCTGCCTTAGAATCACACCATATACCTTGCTACCTTTCTAAGGCTGATATGTAGATATACTGTCTTATAATGCCATATTCTAATCTCTTGTATTACCGGTGCTCTGAAAATGACGTTCCACAGTCCCAAAGGATCGCTCTCTTGGAGTCTCGTTTGGTGTATTAAATAATCTTATCACAGTTAAGCGGAAGAATTAAGATAACGTTACATCACGGAAGATCAATTCGGCCTGTAGTTGTGTCAATCTGTACATAATCTGTGCATTATCATTGCATAAATATGCGCAGGACTAATTGACTTGATTTAACCGGTTACTCTCCTGCTCCGGTGAGACTCAATCGAAAGTCTAGAATAATGGCATAAAACCATTGATATATATTAGCTATACTATAGCCGGGAACTTGAGACAACCTGCGTCCTTGACGACTGGCATCCCATTCAGTCCGCTTCTACTATTATTATGTCCGATACTATATATACCGTCCAGTACGTTCAGGATTGGGGTTAGAATTCAGATCCACTCATCTCTACAACAGTCTCCGCTACATTTGTACTGGATCCCACTACTTTATGCCATAACGATTTAAACGTAGACTTCTTTTCAAATCTTTCAGTATAAATCCGTCGCTGGCCCTGTTGAATTGTAAATCTCTTTGGAATATTGATCAAATCTTCAATCCCCGTACATCGAGGAAGTTGCAATAAACTGCCCCAGCTTGGATTCACATAATTTGATTGCTTTTTTAAACGCGAAATGTCATACTTTCGATTCAGTGGATCAGAGTCGTGCATTATGCTAGATCCGTCAGCTGGCAAAAATGACATCTCGCAGGGTACGTCGGGAAGCTCCGTGATAATGGGTCCAGTGGGCTCGCTGTAAACTGATCCGGTATATTCTGTTGGCGGAGTAGCTGGTCCACTTTCTCCATCAATCGATGTATCACGAGTATCTATGTCAGAAGCATGGTTACTGGATACTACGACTTCAAAGAAATCTCCCAGAGCATCTTCGTGTTCAATGTTCTGAACAGTTTCGCCGTATTCTTCCCACAGGAATTCTCGTAGCTTGATCAGTTCCGCCTCCTCGCCTTCGGCGCTGTCAAGTGCCTCTTGGATAGCTGAGTAGATATCCTGGGCTTGCTTCTCTGGGTCCATTATGTGTGAGGAGTATATTATGGAGCTCGGATCTGCCTTTTATGTCAATGAGACTAGAGCCCCATAATGTTTGAGACGAGAACATAGAGATACGCTATGAGATATGGGAAGGCTCGGCATATTAGGCGAGGTTGGAAAATGGTAGATGGTGTCAAGTATTTGTGATATCAGTGACTGGTATCAGACTAGGCAAGAAATTACATTAGGAGAAACTGCACAGAACCCAGCTAGCACCTCGAAACTATCGACATCTGTCAACAGTTCTAAGTATCAACAATAGTGTACTGTGGCCCTCCATCTAACACTACCATTCTGCTCCATGGTATACGATTTATCAACCATGGTATATGATGGCCGCCATCATGTTTTGTCCTACAGTCAGTGTAAGTTTTATGAATCATGCATTATTCTACATAGTCTAATCGTTCAACACATTAAAAACCTACAGACTCTTTTCCAGAGCAGAGGCGTCATTCAAGTCAGCATCGAAAGCTTGCTTCTGAGCAGCAGTCAGAGCAACATTCAAAGGAGCTCGACCCAACTCAGACTCGGATCCCAGACCAAGAACTCGCGAAATCATGTACTTGGCACCCACGGGTCCGTGTGTGTTGATCAGTTCCTCGGCTCGAGAAACAACGTATTGCAGCTTTTGAGCTTCTTTGATCTTTCCGGCACAAGCCAGTTCGTACAACTTGACCAAAGTCTTGGGGTATGCACCAGACATGGCATCGATAGTACCGGTGATACCGACAGTGATGGCAGGTAACAGCAGCTGACCAAGACCAGTCATGACAGCAAAGTTGTTGTTCTGGACCACTGGGTTCAAACCAATCTGAGCGTACTCAGACACATCACCATGACTCTGCTTGATGCCAACAATATTAGGGTGACCACTAAGCTTGGCAATGGTAGTAGGAGTCATCTTGAGCCCGTTGGAGACTCCAGGGAAGTAGTAGATGACAATAGGCAGGACAGACTCATCGGCCACCGCGGTGAACCATGCAATGAGTCCCTCTTGGGTGTTCTTGGGAGCAAAGTAGTTGGGGGCCAGGGCCATGGCGTAGGTAGCACCAGCGTCTTTCATGACTTTGATTTCGTCAATGGTGTCTTGGACACCGTGGTGAGCCACACCAGCCAAGATAGGGAAATCTCCGTGTCCCTTAGCCTCGAGTCCCTTTTTCACTCCAGCAATCAGAGCAACTCGCTCTTGTCGAGTAAGATGGATGAGTTCTCCAGTAGATCCCAACAAAACCACTCCTTTGATGCCATTTTCAGCGAGGTAGGCGGTGTGCTTGACTTGAGTGTCGAGATCAATTTCCTGTCGACCAGGAGCACCCGAGGACTTGAAGAAAGTAGGCGAGGGAGTGTATACACCGGGAGCAGGAGCAGAGACAGTCATTATGGAAATATATACGTATAACTTTTCTTTAAAAGTGGAAGTGATGAACTATGAAAATAATGAAAAACTTTACAAGTTATAACAGTAGCAAAAGCGTGAAAGAAACCATCTCCAGCCCAGGCTCCGTCGTCCCTTTATATCCCGGGCCCCGGAACTATCTTTGATTGCAACTGGCTAAAAACCGTAGTGGGGGCTCGTGGGGGCCTGGCGGTTGGTGGGATGAAGGTGTGGGGCAAGTGCATGGACCCCCATGAAGTAGCTGCCGGCTATACCTGAACAGGGTAAGAATTGGCGGGTGAAAAGAAAAAAATTCACCCTTTGAGCGGTGGCCAACGGTGGTTGGCGGGGTTAACCTTTTGAGTGTGACTTCGAGGGCTGTTCCAGAAAAGTAGAAAAATGTGAAATTTGACACAACTTCCAAATAAGATCTCTGGATGATGTGTTGTTTTTGTGCTGCTGTTTAGCGTCAAGTGTAACCATTAATTTTGACGTTTCGGGGTTTCGGGGGATTGTTCGGTCCTTGGCGCTGATTAGCATTAACCCGATATATGGGGTGTATGTAAGTGTTATATATCGCATACATGTACATCAAATTTAACTTTAATATTAATACTGCAGTTGAACTGTCGTACTTAATCGACCACGTACAAATACAGTGCAGATATCTTTTCCATCGTCTGCTTAGTTTTGATATACTCTCATACAAGGGTCAAATCATCATACATTGTAAATATATATATAAGTTAAATAGTCAAATCATAAGTCTGTCACTATGAAGTGGTCGTAGCAATGTTCCCAGAATCACACCAGTCGTGAACAGGCAAACAGGACAAGTACTTGCACCAGCTACAGTGCCCTCCTCCATTTTCAAACTGCCGTATCAACGTAATAAAGTACACCAATGCAAGAGCCACTGCTGCTATTCGCACCAGGATCCATCCGTACCACCATCGCGAGCGATTTCTAAAATGTTCTTTTGGATCTCGCCAGTCAAACTGCAATACTTGTAGCTTCCCTCCATTGTCTGGGATCTGGGGGCCGGCTACTTTTAGTCTGATCTTTAGAGGACTTCGAAGCAGAGCTGTGCCGGTGAGTACACCCATAGCAAATCCCCCGATATGCGAAAAGTTATCGAGGCCAGGCAACAGGCCCAGAACAAAACTGATGATGATTTCCACAATGTGGATAAGTAGATTTTTGACTGGCGTGGCATACAGCTGCCAGTTGAACAGTAGATCCAACAGATCCAGAGCAATGACGCCGAAAATGGAACCGGACGCTCCAGTAGATGCAATTCCATCTGGCGTAAAGTTGCCTCCCAAAACAAACCCAGCTATCCCCGAGGCAAAGTACACCACTACAAAGCGGACGATGCCAATCTCCTTCTCGAGGTCTGCTCCTAGTTTCAGCTGCAGCAACAGATTGAACCCGATATGAATGAACCCTCCATGTAAGAAGATAGGGGTTATAAATCTCCACCATTGGTTTGGTGGGCTCTGCTGGGTAGACGGTTCTGTGAGACCACCCATTCCACACAGCTGACTCAGTGAACACACGTTGGTGTCGGTCGTGGTGGAGTTGGGACACGGGAACTGAATCGTCGTGTCATTAGTCACTCCAGCAATGAAATGCATACATGGGGTGAACCTCGCTCCCATATTGATCATGACATACGGCGAGGGTCCCACCATGGGGTTGAAGGTAGGCTGGGTCTCAATCGGACTGCCGGTCAGGATCCCCATCTTGGCCAGTTCGGCTATGAAGACCGCGATTTGCACCGTAGATATAAACCACACAAACCAAGGCTGGTTGCGCCATTTGAGCTTTCGTCTCATGCGTTGTGCGTAGGTTGAAGATGACGGGAGTTGATGCGGTTCAGGAGGCAGTTCGTGGTCATATCGATCGTCGTACCGGGCACCACCAACACCATGCCCTGCCCTTGTAGCAGAATACGGCTCATCAAAGAACCGTTCTCGCGACAACGGTCGGTCGTAGTTATCGTCATCGTCATATCCAGACGAGGTGATCACACCTCTCGATCGTTCGTGGCTGCTGTACGGGTCCATGTCTTCGCTCACAGCCTGCACGGACTCTGGATAATCTTTTGGTGGTAGCGGAGGCGCACCTGGGTCTGTAGGATGAGGAGCCCAACTGCCTCTTCGCACTGTTAAAGGAATATCATCTCGGCTGTATTCGCGACGATATCCGTAGTATTCATCTTGGTAGTGGGACATGTCAAGCTCTGACCGAGCCCGAGTCTTTATAAATTACGGTAATATATAGAGAGTAGGAAGAGCAGCTTCTGATCTGTGATCCAGACTAGACAAATAATCTATGACAGCGGAACTTGATGTATCTTTCGATGGGAATAAATAAATACAATACAATCTAAATCGTTTCCGTTTACGGCGAGTCTTTTACAGTTTGACAGAGTTTACGGCTAGCCTGAGTGGGATGTTAGGGCGGTGAAAACGGATTATATATGTACGAGAGGCAGAGCGCAGGGGCAGATCCTGAAAATAATAGTGGTCGGCAGCGGCTGACAGAGCTTAGTTCTATAGTATAAATTCTTCCATGCTGGACCATTCTCTGAGCCCAAACTTCTCAAATGTCACACACATTGGGTTTTTCCGTTTCAAATCAATTTAGTTCCATTTTAGTGCAAATTAACTTTGCCTTATAGAATTTACTTAATTTAGCATTAACTTTTTTTTCCCTGTCTAGTTTGCATTTGTCAAGTCGAGTGAAATAAGTCACTCGTATGGCCCCATTCTCAGTCAGTCATCATTATATTAGTACAAATACAAAGCTATCTACAGTGTAGTCTGTAAGGCGCGCATTTTTGGCACACCCTCTGTTTAAGCCTTCCGGAATTCACTCAATACCGGATATATGGCCTCAAACGCAGCATAAATCTCCTCTCGCTGCTTGGCACCGGTCAAGACAATCTTGCCAGACACAAAGATCAAGAGCACGATCTTGGGCTTCACCATACGATAAATAAGACCAGGAAACAACTCTGGTTCATAAGAAGAGAAAGTGCCGTGGGCAAACGCCAGTCCTTCTAATCGAATGGGGAACTTGACGTCGCAACTTCCCACAATGTTTTGGATTTTGAAATCAGTAAACTTGGCATTGAAACCCAGTTTTTGAATAATTCGAGCATACTTCCGCGATGCCAGCTTGGAGTCATCTTCCGATTTCGCTCCGGTCACCACCATTTTCCCCGATGCGAAAATCAAAGCAGTAGTCTTTGGTTCTCGAATACGCATAATCACGGCTGCAAATCGTTTAGGATTATATTCAGCGTTTCTGGCATGCAAAGCAATGGTCTTGAGGTCCAGTCGGCAGTCTAGATTCACCGTGGCCACAATATTCTGCAGAGTGGGCACTATTCCAGACCCACTGTCATCTTCCCCATTAGCCTCGGTCTTGACTGCGACTGGAGTCAATTCCTTTGACACATTGGGTTCCTGCTTTAGATTTTCCATCGAGTTGGGAAATGCCAGTGACGTTTCCGACATGAATGCCTTAGCCTGCACAGCAGTCTGAGGAATTGCAAACGTGTCCATTGTTAATTACTAACGATGTTCAACCAGATGCTCTCTCGTTTGCTTGTTTGTTTGTTTTCTGATGCTTTATTCTATCAACTAGAGTAGTTCAAATCAATGACACCCTAGACAATAAACAGACGATATAATAATAAATAAATACTTCTTTTTTGATCGTGTGTATAGTAATATCAATCACACACACACTTTGTAATACCTTTCTATACAACCCGGTAAACTAGGAAAAATGCAAATACTATGAACTAGTGCTACGAAACTTTTCTTGACTTTAAAATTCTCTATCTAAAAGAAAACCTTTCGTATATCTTGCACAGACGCACAGAGTCTTTGTATAAATCTTTCACAAACTTATGAAAGAAATAATATAGACTATATTAAGAGAGATGTGAGCACACGAGAAGAGCCTTTCGTCGTGCGGTCTTTTAAAGTGGCGGCGTGAGGCTTTTGGCTGCGCGTGGCGTCTAAAAAAATAAAAAAAAATAAAAAAAAGGTAAACCCAACCCCCTAAAAATAACTTTGAAAATTCTGGGATGACCCGCCGTATTTATAGTAAATGCAAGTTAGGGTTAGGTCTGCATAAATCAACTCAAGTGAAGAAATTTTCTTTCTCTCCTCCGCTATGTACCGATAGGAAAAGCACTAAAAACTAAGGAAAATGCGGAAAAAACATGATTTTCTATAGAAACTGTTCTGGGGCTGTACAGAACTGTTGAGGTATATGAATGAAGTTGGCTTCTCTAATGGTTTTGTAGCTTTCCTCTTTGGTAGAATTTGTTCCTCGTCCTTCCCTTGTGTTTCCATAATCGCCACGGTGGCCCGATGGTGGCAAAGTTACCCGGAGCAGATCTCGTAGTATGCAAATTGTAACTGTAACTGTAACTTGTGACTAAAAGAACCTTTAGCTGACAATATTTAGTGGGTCTCAGGGCGGGTTCGGCGGATCTGAATTTTTATACTTTAAACTTTGTTGTGTTCCTCATAAATAACAAATATCTTGAAAACTAAAACCTCCTCGTCTATCTATCTAAGCCTCCTCTTGCGATTGATCTGTGCATGATTTCGTCGATCACATGTTACCCTTCTCAGATGGCTGCTTCATACCCCTGAGATGTATGTAAGTAGATGCAGCTGTGGAACTCATGTAGACTGATATATGTAAGGGGGTTAATTGGCAGTTAAAGTTGGTGGCGCGTATCCAAGCAAGGGGTTAAAGGGGTTTGTACGAAATAGTTCCCGTAGTTACATACGTGTCTCGCGTTCCAAATGTACATATGTAACTTGGCTATTTAAATGTCCAATGGATCCGGACCTAACCCATCTAGGCAATGTAAGATCTGAATTGATCATCTCACAAAAATCAGCCGTACATTGTTTCAGCCGCGTATTCCTGCAACATCCCGAGGCATCTGATATATGAAATTTCATATTTACATAATTGTATACACGATATACTAGATCGATAGTAAACATTTGAGTTGCTGATTTCATCCATGTACATTAGATTAGATTTGACGATATAATTTTGATCCCACTTATAGCCGCCGTGTAGCATTACTTCTCGTACTTATCCTAAACCCGTAAATATCACACTCCAATCTTTACCTCTTCACTTTAACATATGGACCAATCCACGCTACGCGCCGGATCGTTGTTACAACTGTACCTGGAATATAAACAGGCAATCCCTAAATGTCGTGGGGAGCCGCGCCACAAGCTCGTGTACCTGGCAATCGCGGTGCTGAAATCCACCCTGAAAAACCAACTTCCAGCCAGAAGTCAGGTCCAACTGCGACTCGAGCTTGCCGCGTTGTTGATCAATGAAACCGCGAGTCTTGACTACGCTCAAGAAGTGATCAGTAAAGGCATATTGATTGCGCTTGAAAATCGCCTCGAGAACCTCAGAATTCAGTTACAGTTGCTATCAGTGCAGCTTCTGGCGGCCTCGCACCCTAAAGCGGCCTTGAAACAGGCAGAAAGCTGCTACAATGACTCCAGAGTGCTCCAGGATCCGTGGCTCATTACAGCATGCACATTGACGCTAATAAATCTGGACTCGGATCCGGAGAATCCACTGTACGCGGAGCTGTGCACCTCATCTCCGTTTCCTCATATTCGCGTTCTGGCTGCCATTCTGCACTCATTCAAGTATCTAACAGTTGGGGCAGTCAAAGAAACTGATCTGTGTCTCAAATCAATAGATCAGCTCAGCCAAGGTACTATTTTATACCCGCAGCTGGCGTGCATGCGAGGTTGTGCTGAGCTCTTGGTCGCTATAGGCTACGGTGACCCGCAGGCTGTTCAGAACGCCATGGGATCTCTGCATTCAGTGATTGAAAATCAAAAAGATGACGGTAGCGACAACTGGGTTGGATGGGACGCAAACGGGGTCGTTTCACTGGCCACTGCTCCAAACCTCCCTCCAATTACAATCAGATGGTATCCCAAACTAAAAATCTTTACTCTGTCATATTTACTCTCTGGCATTGCATCACTACACAACGGCAAGATAAAGGCAGCATCAAAGTTTTTTGAAGAGGGAATAAAGCTTGCCAAAGCCCAACAGAATCATCTCCTTTTCCCACTACTTTTCTACTCGGCGCTCCTGTCTTTCACAAACTCAGACATCGAGGTTGGTCAGAAATATCTACAACAATTACAGGCACTTGAAAGTCAACCACATGCATACGTCCATTACCTCTATGGCATTTACTTTCAGTCGATTCGACACCAGGACCAGGCTACCCAAGCATACCTCCAGGCTACCAGTCCAAACCACGTTCCATCCGCCGCTTCCAAAGACTTGCACATGTTTGCAACTCTCAATCTCATCTTACTCGCCGGTCCAGATGCAAGCAAGGAGTCTGTCAGCACTGCATTAGAGTACTGTCGCGAATCTCCCAGCAATCTTTTGAAATGCGTGGAGCGGATCATCGAAACAGCTCTCGTCGCACCCACCCTTGATCAAGTAAATCACCAAAACCTGGTTGCCGAGCTGCTCAAGTCGAGTTCTGTGATCCAGTCTAGCCAGCTTCGTGCAATTGTGTCATACATTGGAGCCCAGTACGCGGAAGATTTACAGTCTCGTTTAAGAATCGCTCAAATGGGTTTTACGGAAGCTCAAAAGTCCAGAAACGTATTATGGAGTTATCTGACAGGAAGTCTTTTTGAATTGCTGCTACGCCAAAGTGGGAATCTTCCACTGGCCGACAAGCAACAAGAAATAAATTATCGTCTCTATGCCAAAATGAGCGCACCAACTTGATAAATATGCATTCACTTGTTATTGTTTTATCTTAATAATTCATTACAGTTTTCGTTTATTGCCTTTATCGTAAAAATGCATTCAGCATTGCATCGGCATCTCTCTGTACCCTCCCTATGTTAACTCTCTGTTCCACAGCGTTGGCACGAGCTTCTTTCACCTCTGGTCTCTGCTGTAAAAAGTCAAAGTTGACAAGATGCCAGTCATCCCAAAAGGAGTCATGCTTAGACCGTAGTTCTTTGTCACCGACCACGGTCATGCGAATCAGCGAACTAGTTTTAGTCTTTCTGATCAACTCATCCAATCGTTGATTCTCAAATGCAAGCCGGTCCTCCAACGGTCCTGCTATATCATACAGATATCCCTGGAGTGACAAAATAAACAACACAATGACCGCGACATTGAAACCGGCCAGGATTTCACCACGTAGCTGCAACTTACGCCAGTAGTACCAGTCCACTTTTGTGTAATGCACGGCTTCGTTGACTGTTACCGGATAGCTAAATGTGTGGTAGATGTCGAATACTCCCGCAGCAGCCATCATAGCTACCAAACTACGTCTCCAAGGTTTCAAGTTCCTGGCAGCTGTGCTCAGCAAAATGATTCCCCCATTCACAAGATAGGGAACGGCCATATTCGGGAGGGAGTACAGTAGAAACGTGTACAACTCATCGGTCCTGCACCACTCACACGTAGCGTAAGCATCCCCATACAGAGCATATGCTGACCTCCCTTGCTGTGAGCTCAACCGCGAAAGCAAAAGCTCATCGCTGTCCTTTGGTGCTCTGCTCGATACATTTGCAAGCCGCCTGGCAATAACTTCGCCTGAAGTTTGCAAACGCGACCCTGTAAGAGCAAATACGTTTTCGGGAACATTCCACGAGTACTGAGCCTTCCCTATCCGAATTCCCCCGGTGTAGTATATCTGAAATATTGCGCCGGCCACCAGCAGCGCATAGACCACGTACGTGCTGACGGGAGTGGGAAGGCGATCCTTGTTGGCACGGTGTCTTCTATACAGGACCTGTCTGTACAAAGCTGGTACGAGTATTGGAAGTATCACTAGCAGTAAACCCTGGTACTGGGATGCCGTTTTGATTATGGCTTCCATGTTCGTGATATGTGGATGAGACGATCGTGACAATCGCTCTGCCGCATATCACGACAGGAGATGAGATGGATCTGGGAACAAAAAATAATTCAATGACCTTTACGTCTTTATTACGGCAAAATATATATAATGTTCTATAAATGAGCGTACACCGTGTACTCTAACCCCATCATCATGTAAATCCCTGTCTAATTGATCATAAAAAAGTATACCCTGAAATCATGGCCAGTAGTAGTCTTGACATCGTAAAAAATATCTCTATTTGGCATCTGACAACAAACTCAATATATCCAGGACAGCATTCGGATCCAGCAAATGCCAAGATGCAACCGTCATCTTGGAAGGAGGCCCAACTGTCACTGGGAAGACGCCAGTGAGGTTGTCCGACTCCAACAACGCCTTAAACATATCCTCATCTGTAGAATCATCTCCTAAGCAAATTATGAAATCAGGCTGCTCGGCATAGCTTCGGACAAGCTGCTTCACAATCTCACCCTTATTGAACTGTCGCGGACGGACTTCGACGTTTGCCTTGCCAGCCATAACCTCGACGTCATACTGAGATGCCACATCTTGCTCCAAATGATCTCGCAGGTTTCGGGCTTGATACGACCCATAATCTGGATCTGCCCGTCTATAATGCCAAGTCAGAGCTGCCTTCTTCCGCTCAATGTGAGATCCTTGAGTTCGATCGGTGTAATACGAGAAAATGTCATAGACAGCTTTCTGCCAGCTCATGTCTGTCTTTGCAATAAGATCCTGCCACTCATCAAAAAATGCAGGTTTGAGGAAACAGCCGTGCTCGGCACTGAATCCTATACTAGAACTGACTTGGCCCAGCCATCGATCCAAAAACTGCTGGTCGCGGCCAGAGATGATCCAGACCACATTTCTTTCGTCAGCACACAGCTTGTGCAGGATATCCTTGAGACGAGTTGAGGGAATAGCAGCAGAAGGTTCTTTTACAATGGGAGTGAGAGTTCCATCGTAATCAAACAAAAACAGTCTCTGTTTGGCATTGGTATAAGTGTCCAACAATTTCGAAGTGTCCAAGACCGGAGTGACATGAGAACATTCATACCGTTCAACATTAGAGACAAGCGAGGTGATGAATCTGTTCACCCAGTCTTGTACTGTATGAGTAGTAACATGCTTGTACAACCGTTCCTGTCTCTCGCGATTGTCCTTGGGATCAACTAGCTTTGCCAAAAGACATTGATGGATAGTGTCTGCTACTTCAAGTGCGTCCCATGGGTTGACCTGGATGGCATCCAAAAGACTTCCGGCAGTACCAGTGAACTCTGACAAAATTAGAGGAGAGAAATTCTCCTTCTGGCAAACAATAAACTCCAATGAAGTAGTGTTCATTCCGTCCCGGACCGAGGTAATGAGTCCTAGGTCTGCAACTCGGAGGAGGGCTAGATACTCGTCGCGGGCAATGTGGCGCGGGTAGTGATGCACTGGTGCAAAATGAAGCTGGCCATATGTTCCATTGATGTGAGAAACCAGCTCGCTGACTTTCTTCTCGACTTTAGTCGACGAACTGTAAGCAGGCGAGGTGACCTGGATGAGAACCACCTTCTCCTTCCATTCAGGATATGTTTCCAAAAACATCTCAAAAGCTTGCAGTTTCTGAACTACTCCTCGTACGCTGTCTAATCTGTCTCTGCCCACGATAATCTTCTTATCGGGGTAAAGAGCCCGTATGGCCTTGACTTTCTCATCAATGTTAGCCTGGAAAGCGTCCTTCTCTACAGCGACAGTGTCAATGCCAATTTGAAGGGCCTGCACAGTGACGTGCACGCCAAATGCAGAAATATGATCTGGGGTACTGTCTACGCCGAGAAGACGGGTACAAGAGGAAATAAAGTGACGGCTGTATGCTTGGGACTGGGTGCCGACAAGATTCGAGCCTAGAATACCTTCTAAAAGCTCGTTTCGCTGAGGAATGCAACGGAAATACTCAGACGACGGGAAGGGGGCATGCATGAAAATACCGATATGGGCATCGGGGATCTTCATTCGCAGCATCTGAGGCAGCAGAAACAGGTAGTAGTCATGGATCCAGATGATGTCACCCTTTTCATAAACCTGAAGAATCTTGTCTCGATATGCCTCATTGAACTTGACGTAGTCCTTCCACCAGTGACTCTCTTGTTTCCCATCGGTGGGATCACCTTGTATATAATGCAATATGGGCCAAATGATGTTCTCCGCATACTGGCGGTACTTCTGAGGGTGTCCAGGCAGCCAGATCGGTTTCACCGTAGCACCCTCGTTGACGATATTGTACTCTGCCTCCAAACTGGCCTGTTCTTTAACACTCAGTTCCTGGTCATCTTGCGAATCAAAGTCCAGTGACAAGCTGGGCTCTCTCCGCATCTCACCGGGCCACCCAACCAGAATAGTCTCCCAGTTGGTACCAGTGCGGACATAGTTCAGGGCACTATACAATGCAGACTGGCCCCTTCTGGGTGTGAGTCTATGTGTTCCGTCTGCCATTCGCGTGATCTCATGCTCCAAGTTTGTGACCACGGAAATGATCCGATTGCCGATCCGCTTTTCCTCAATCTGACCGGGGTCTTTGATGAGCCCTTCTCTTGCCAGTTCGTTCTGGGGGAAGGCAGAATCCTCTATGATAACGTCTCCAGGCACGTCTATGGAGGAGGACGTGGACGTGGGTCGCAGCGGGGCATAGCCACTCACCTGACCTGGGTTTTTGGAGACATCGTCAATTCCGATCCTAATGTCCGTGACCAGTGGGCCCAACCACGGTGTTCTGTGGATGTTGCTGTGCGCAGAAGTCTTGTTAGTTATCTTCCAAAAATGCCATGGAACATTCTACTTACAGTCATGATACAAAAAAACAGAGATCTATAGGATTTACTGTAATCAGCCAATAATGGATAAGACGGTGTTTTCTAAAACGAGGATCCCAGGGATATAAACTTTAAATTGAGCAAAATCAATCACACTACAGATTGATCAGGATTGAACTCTCCTGTTTAAAACTAGGGTCAACAAGTTTGGCCAATTGGGGTATACCAAAGTGGCTATACCAAATCGTTTGCACCTGTGGGTCCTAATTATTATATGGGATGAGATGATGGACGTGCATGTATACGGCAGTTATGTGGGTTTACCATGCGGGAGGGTGATAGTTCAACTTAGGTCTATAGAGAGGGTTAGTGAGATGAGAAAAAGAGTTGGGAGTAGTTGAATAGTAAAAATATACTTAATATATTTTTAATTATATATTTTCAATTTGAAAAAATCAAAAATAATATATTAAATAGCAATTTCTGTCAGCCACAGTAACCGCAAAAAAACGACATCAGCAGGATTTGAACCTGCGCGGGAAAATCCCAAAAGATGCCCGGATCACATGATTCGAGTCTTTCGCCTTAACCACTCGGCCATAATGCCATTTAGAATGACGTTTAAAAACTTCAGTCGGACACATAGTGGAGAAATATTTGATTTTTGGCGAAATTTTTGAAGGCCTTTATCAAAATGAAAGACCCTGACAATACTTTTAAAGCTATCAGACAAGTCAAGTGAATATGTTTGTTCGTCGGAAACTTAAAAAACGCGTGTTGTTGCTACCCTCCAGTGAAAGTCTGCATCATGACGAAATTTATGCACGGACCGGATAGCAGAGATTTCATTCCATCAACAGCCGTTATAGTATAGTGGTCAGTACACTTCGTTGTGGCCGAAGAGACCGAGGTTCGATTCCTGGTAACGGCAGTGAGCAGCTCTGAGAAGTCAGAGTTATATTTTTGCTCAAGATGTAATAGTTGTGTAAGAATGAATGTTCCAGTGTCGAGTTACCTCGTTGACGCTGTGTAACCAATGTTGTTGACTTTTTTCTCAGAATACCCAGTTACTTGCTTGTACATTCAACACTGGGCGCACCTATCACTCTATAATGCTGTCCACGCGGGATAAGAACGGTACTATTCTATACAATTTATTTTATGGTAGCCACGAATTGGCGTCCAGTAAATGTTGACTCGTTATAGGTATTAAACTACAGTAACCAATGATATAACATTTAATATTATAATTCTTTGTATAAGACTCCTGTTGTTCTCTGTGTATTAGCGACCTCATCTAAATAGGTTTAACATCTGCTGAAGATCATGACTGAAATAAGTAAGATATAAAGTCGGTTAGTTAACGTATTGAATGTTCCAGGAATACACCCTGAAACCTCATCCTACAATATTGTAAAACATTTACACGGGTGCACAGCGAGCCAGCTTCAGGGTACCACTAACTACCCCACCATAATCATGAAAGGCAACTCTAGTACTTAGTGATATTAGGTCTTTGATAACTTTCATTATTTTCGAGATGAGGTCTTATATCGAACCTTGTATTCAGTGCAAGAAGTTCTGAGTATAAATTGGATTTACAATTTATGTTTTCAGTTGTCAATAGCGGCGATGCCCAAGGTTATCCGGAGAAGATCACAAGGAACTCCGGCAGAACGCCATATGACTTGGAGCTACAAGCAAATGGCAAGCCGTTAGCCAAAAGTGCGAAAACTGAGCAAACTGAGCTTGCACTTCACCGTCATTCTGATATTCCATCAAAAGCTATGAATAGTCCCCGAAAAGAGCCATATTCCAATGCTATTCCAGCTCCAAACGTTGTAGACTCTGTTGGCAGCTGTTTGGAAGCGGACACGGTTGCTGCAGATACGCATTCAACTTTAGAAGAAAGTCTTGACGAAGCAATCCTAGCAGTAACCTCAGTAACTGCCACTGTATCGGCTGATGACTTTGACTTCAGTTTAGTTGATAAACACGGGCGATACTTGGACTCGGAGATAGTCCAGGAAGAGAATAAAGGCAGATTTTCTAATGTAATGGTGTTCTTTGGCTCGCTCAGTTTCGCCAAGCAAATTCGGAGCTTTTTCAGCTGGCCATGCCCAGAGATCTCGATTTCTTACCGAAAAGTTGAACCTTGGCAACTTCCGGCCAATGACGAAGATGTGGAACAAAATATCAAAAGTGCCAAAGCCTTTAAAATCGCAGAAACTGTCAAGATTATGGAACACGACATGAGTGGGCTGTCATTGAGTGAGCTTTCTGTTGATTTGCTAGCTTTGACGGAGAACGCAACGAAGAAAGGGAAGGAGAAGCAGAGGGAGAAGCAGAAGAAGGGAAAGAAGAAAAAAACAGAAAAAGGTGAAGGAGAACCCTTTGCGCCAAACTAAAACGCATGAGAGGAGATCTGTATATGCTAATAGCATGAAAAAACTGATTCCTACCACTGTAGGTGAATTAAGTTTGAAGGAGCTCGAAGTTCTTGCAGAGGAAGCTATCGCTGAAATTACGGCGCTGCTACCTTCTGGAAACCGAAGAGGGGCCGAGAAGATTGCCCAGAAGATGTTTAACGCACAGTCACAGCCAGTAATTCCACTCCAATCTCCATATGAGGTAGAAGATGTCATTCAGGATGTTTTAAACACAGAAGTTTTAGCACCGATAGGCATCATTTTCAATGCGTATGTAAATATAAGGGAAGGTAAGGAGATAGATAAACGTTACGAAGAAAATCTTTGTCACTGTGGCCCAAACTATTGGAATAACCGAAGAAAACATGTGCCGCCTTGGAACCGCGTGGTGGCAGACCATGTAAAGCCTGACTATGCTTACGGGGTTGTGGTAAATGAAGACGAAGTCGACGAAAGCGATGACGACAACGAAAGTGACGAAGACGACGACAGCGGCGATGAAGAAAGCGACGAAAATGAGGAAGACGACGAAGAAGTAGATGATCAGGGCCCTTTATATGATATAATTGCAGTAGAGGAAACAAAAGTCCCTGGTCCTGGAGTTACTCAAGGCGCTAGGTTGCACCATCGTTGGAGCAAGTTGGATGATCTCGGAATCGATCAATCAGGGCTGATTAGAGCACTATGCGTCTTCTATGACAATTATCTGATGGCCACTTCGCAAGTAACTTTGGATGCGGTTGTATTTTTAGCTTCAGTGTTTATGCTCACCGATAGAGTCAACACTGTACTCTATCAAGTAAATACGGCTGCTTTCAAAGAGTTCATCGAAGAGCTCATGCCTAACAAAATCGACAGAAATAAGACGGATGAGAAAATCGACGGCAAGCTGCCTGTTGACCTTTTCCGAGAAATGTTTTCAGAACTCTTTGTTAAAGATCCAAAGGATCTCGAAGATCCCACCTTTGCTAAATATCTCGAAAATTACTCCTTTCATAGCAAACTGGCTAAATTCCGACAGCTACCTTGCAACTCTGTCATTATAAAAAATTCGGATCCCATACCGGACATATCTACTCGGGCTGTTACATCTGGGTTGGAAGATGTCTATAGAGAAAGAGATGGGTCAATGGGGTCAGTTATTCACTGCTCTTGTTCGCACGGACAAAGAAATTAACGAGAAAATCGACGATGTTCACATAAATAGGGCCACCATATTGAAGGCTGCTGGCAAAGTTAGAGAGGTCCTTCCAAAATCTCGGTCCACCGATGGCACTGAGGTCAATGGAGCCATTATCAAGGCAGTTGAAGACGAAATGACTATACAGGATGTCTTTTTGCAAGATAGCATAGAGGAAATTCTTCAAGAGGATGCTTTATTTCATGCTCAAGTGTATCGTGTTCGCGAGCACGATTTGTATCCCCATGACATCAAAATTAAGTCCAAGTCTCCAGCAGTAATTGCCAAAGTTTACGAGGAGAAGCAGTGGGTTGTAGATTGGTTTGGCGGCCTTTTACCCCGGCTAGGAGAGGACGACAATGGGTCGGAAACTTCAGGCAGTCCCGGAACTGAATATGGTGAGGAGGTTAGATCTGACATCGACGAAGAAGACCGGCCTGAAGCTCCTATTTGGCCCGACCTTGCATCTCAGCTTGTTCATAGTAAGAAGGGATCCATCTATGGTGAAACCTATGACGAAAAGGTAACTGTCCTGGGTTTTATTGAGACTGGTGCCTATAAACAGTTGGAGCCGTTGCAGGGAGAATGCGTTCCAAAAGTTCGAAATTTCGGTGTTATGAGGGATCGTTCGGCTTCCGGACGACCGGGTGGTATATTTCCTATTTTAGAAGATTTGGGAGACAAGATACCCAGGGCAGACAACGCTGACCACTTCAAGTCCGCCGTCGAAGCACTCCTACAAATTCATGCGCTTGGGGTTGCGCACGGCGACATTGCAGAAAGAAACATGCGGGTGTTGCATGGAAGGGTTTACATTTACGACTTTACTCTTTGTGCCGAGGGTAAGATAGAAGAGGATTGGAAGCAGCTGCGAAGCTACTTTGAGCGTTCTCAAGAAGAAGATCTGGAGTCAATATTTAATCCTTCGGGCCTCGGGGAAGTGCAGGAATGTGGAGAGTAGCGATAGCATAAATCGAAAATTTTATTTAACTTATTTATTAATATACAACTGATCTGTGACTGGCAAACAATTTGCTGATATTTTAAAATAACGTGCCAGCATTGTTTCAAATACTGTGGAGGGGAAAGGCGCATTTTGGAAGCAATATCAAGGGACGACGCAGTCATAATTTGGGTCAATCAGTTATAGTCAGATTGGCAAATTGCTCTCAGCCAGTGGTTGATTCTCCTCATATCAGTCACTCCGCCCGACATCACTAATTTAAAAAAATCTCTCTCAAACTGAATAAAGACTGACGTTGCAATCCTACATACCGGCACGGTGTCCCACACTGGGTTTACACTTCAGCAATACATAGATACTAATACATCGTTTAATTACTATGCGATTGACCTCGATACCCTAATGATTGTACATAATTGTACATATGCCCTAAAACTTCATGGGATAGTTCTCTGGCGACGGTCCAAAATAACCTTTCGCCGGAATCGGTAAAAGAGTTCCGACTTGATTATAACTTTCATAATCCACTCCAGCTTGCGATACGCTATTACCCCACCAGTCCAAGGAAACTCCCTTGAAGTCAAAGGCAAACGTTTGAACGATTCCACTAATAGCGACTCCAACGTCAAATCCGGATTCAAGTAGATAATTGTACTTTTCGAACCACGGTGTATAGTGTCTCTTAATGTAGTACATGAAAATGTATGAAATATACATTCCATTTGTTGCATAACTGAGATTATTCCCACCAGTCCAATTGAGCGAACCCTTCCAAAATACTGCAGGATTGAACGTTTTCATGTAGGAAAGGACCCTGAATACATTCCTATCGTACCATTCAAATCTGCCTTCTGACATCCATTTAGTCTGGCAGTTGTAACGTACTGTACTGCCATACTTCTGAACGACGCCAAATCCAATCCCCACAACTGAGCCTATGAGGAAGCACCATGGAAATATCGGATACAGAGCAAACATATTTCGAACGCCAAAAGCGCCGTATTCAATCGATGCCACAAAACTGCTGACAGCATTGGAACAGACAAAATGTTGAGCGTTTTGCCAAGTGCAAAGAGCATCCTTTTCAAAGTTGACGACCATCCAGTCTAGAAACCCAATGAAAATGAAACAATTTATCAGCACCGATATCATCTGGCCCCTGAATACGGCTCGAGGAGGAATCTTGGCGTAATGTGCCATCTTCAAGTCACTGAGATAGCTGTCCGTTTGCTGGTCAAAATTCTGGCCGTAAGCACCTAAAATCAGCGGTGCAGCCGGATTACCAACGAACCAGACTCCTGCTAAAATCTCAAAAATGATATAGAGTCCCAAAGAGATATTTGCAGTGGCTAGTAAAAATGCCGAGGGGATAATAAACACAGCACTAAACACAATCACAAAAAAGAGTGACCATACTGGAATATGAGTAGGATATACTTGGAATGCCACAATACCAAACACGAGCGACAGCAATAGAATGACAAGAAACCACCAGTCTGGGACTTCCTTATAGACCCGCATCATCTTGGTATGCTCGTCAGTTTCAACATCATATGCTGACTCCCGGTACCTCAAGCCACGGTACATTCCAACCATGGCTTTTTTGATCTGTCGCCATTGGCTGATAAACAAGAAAAACACCGCCATGGGATACCAGGCAAACCATGCCCCCTGTCCGAATACGTTTGCACCAGAAAAAAAGGGAGGACCATACTCCTTGTATTTCTCAAGATCAATAAGGCCATTCGTAAGTATGCTCTGAACATTGTAAAGCGACCCGTTGTTCTTGAATGCCTCGTTACTATTGATAGGAGTATAGGCAGCCCAGTAAGAGTTAGTATAGTACATTGCGATGATGATAAGGCCCGAAAGCACCCGGGCCAGATATTGCTGCAGTGTACTGAAGAACGGAGTAACCAACATGGTGGTGCCAGACACATTCCAGTCAAACGTGGCCCACGGGTTGAAGCCCATTCCACCATAGAACCCGGTTATCATGCCCAGATTGAAGTTGCGAGGAGCGATCCAAGTCATCCAATTGAACGAATGAAGAGCCGTGAACAGGAAGTTGGGAATCCAGAAATAAAGGAACATTGCCACGAAGCACAGAAGGAAAAACCTGTACCTAGATATTTTCCAGCCATTGGCAGCGTCTTTCCGTTCGGGCATTACCAAGGCACGATTCAAAGCAAGTGTAGGGAACACTGTGGGCCAGATACATCGTACGGGATAAATCACAAACCTTCTCATTGCGCCAGCAAAGCCAAAACCAAAGAATTGTACAGAGAGTGCCAGAGTGATTTCGTAGCCAAAATTCACCCATTTGTTGCCAAGATACTGCGGCAGTCTTTGGACTAGATATACGTAGTACGTCTGGCCCGGGCCATTGGAGATTGTGAATATGATTGTCGCAAACACTTGTTCTTTGTACGACCAAGGACCGGGATTTAACGATACACGGTTACCGCGAAACTTGAAGCCCCAGTCCGGTAGTACCTTGGCCAAGAAAATCCCTGCAGGGGCCAGTAGAAGCTGCAATACGGTTGCCGAAATAGTAATAGCAGGCTGACGAGGACTGAAAAAAGTGTTGATGACAGTGGCAGCTGCCATGAATCCTATTCCCAAAATATAGGAACGGATAGTCTCTACAGGAGCGTTAGGGTCATCAAAGGGATCACTGATAGCACGGACCTCGGGGTATGGCGAGTGGTAATGGATAATTGCCGCTTGGGTTCGCAGTTCAAAGGCATAGTCTTCCTCGTCAAGGTCAACCGCTTTGGGTCCTTGCAGCAACATTTGAATATGCTTCATCGTCTCAGCAGGGAAGTTCGGGTCGTCACTGTGGTCCCGAACAACATTCACAAGGATGTCTCCCGCTCCCTGTTCCGTCAGAAGAATTATCTTATCCAGAATGAACTCGACGTCCTGAATCGGGGCAGACGGAGCCACAGCGGTCTGCTCTCTCTGCATTCTGCCGTACAGGGCCACGACCTTTTGGCGCATCTGGTCTGTAATCTCCGTTTCATTCTTGGCTTGCGAAACTTCAGTTATCATTTCTTCAGGGCGCTCAATGACATTCTGTATCGCCTTTTCGCTGTACAAAGTTCCTCCATCCTGCAGGTCGGACATTGTGCTACGATTTCCCGCATTTTCAAACAGACAGCAGCGAAGCGAGTTATATATACCTCATGATCGTAGTTGGATTTACAGCGGGGGATTGGTAAATGTTACAGTTCTCTGTAAAATGCTGCTAGTCAATTGCTCATCTTGCCTGAGAGTGGTTAAAGAACGCCGAAAATCTCTCCATGATCTTCGGAGTTTATCGCATTTTACCCCGCATTATGTCGATTTTACCCCACCTAAAGCTATAGACCGGGGCGTATTTTGCCGAACCTTCTGCTATAGGCTAATTGTAGTTAAGTGTGAAAGGTGCCAAGATACTAACAGATTGGTTGAAGTGTGACAACTGGAATGCGAAAATTTGAAATGGTTTTCATTGATACCAGCGTGCACATGTGATACAGCAGTGATACGCAGTGATATTTGATTTCTCAAAACACATCTTACTATAGCATTTCTAGCACAACAGTGTTTGAAAGTCAATTAACAGGCTCAGTCTTGACCACTGTAGTTGCAGGAATTGGTTCAGATTTGACCTCGCTACCAGGTTCAGATTTGACCTTACTACCAGGTTCCGATTTCACCACATGTTCCGCCTTGATCACTCTAGGTCAGACTTGGTTGGGAAAGTAGTGACAGTGGCAGTACTCGCTGGAGTAGACTAGGTGTTTGCCGGAGAAGTTGGTTGCCAGTGCGGAAACCCCGTCCGGAGATACGATATAATATCACCAAAGGGACCAATCACACAATTTTCCTTGGGAGAGTCACCCACTTTAAACGGTCGGGCGGGCCGAAAATGAGGCAGGGGATTACTGCTCGCCGGAATTGAAGCAGGTGTAAACGACGTTGGGCGCCTACGAGATACAACATATTCATGAACTACCCAACCCGCTATCCATACATTATTCACGCTGCCTGTGACTGGTGTATCACTAGCTGTAACGGTTCCCCTGCGATGGTCTTATAAGCATCCAGTTGGCTGGCAGGGTTATCGTCACCACTCATTATCTTCTTCTTTAAGGTATGCCCAAAGGTAATAATAGTTTCTCTGCTTTTGTGGTGGCTGTCCGGAAAATACCTAAATTTCACTGGCGCTTTACACCGTTATGCGGGCACATATATAGCAGTGCATTAGTGTCATGCAGAGAATATGGGCATAGGCGATCGCTTCCGTACATCAAGGGCATGCTACACTTTTGACTTACTGTAGAAGAAGCTGGAGCCTAAGTCGGATTTAAAGCACACAAGTGGACAGAGTAATGTATAGAAGTGAAAATTACTCAGTTCGCACTATAACACAAAACACCAATGCAAAGAATCAGCACAGATAAAATCTAGCCCCTACTGGAGCTAAGAGCTTGAGCTCCAAGAATATCGTCGCAAGTAACTTTTGTCGAGATTTCTACATCCTCTAGCTGTGTAAGCTCGCCATCAGTAGCCACCCAATGGGTCAGCCCAAAATGTGACATTGTAGGGAGTCTAACCGATCCATCCCCGCTAAGAAATCCATTTTTCTTAGAATAATTCAGTACCTGTGTTGGCTCTACAACGTTTAAAAATATCTCAACGTCATCTCAAGCCATTGTTTGCAGGGCCTTGATAGTATCACGGGCTGAATCTGAATCCTCAAAGGCTCTGCTAACTTGATGAATTGACTCCTCTACCTCGAGAGGTGGGATATTTTCGTCCGTAATAATCTCAAAAGCAGCTAGATTAACTTCGACCAATTCAATAACCATCACAGAAACCTCCCACGAGTCTAACTGATCAAAATCAAATTGTGCAAGATAGCTCTTAAGTTCAAACAACTGCTTCATTACACCCCTAATGGTCGCAATAATAGCGGCCCTCTGATTTCATAGGCATTTTGCAAGTTAATAAGACTTGTAAGAAAGGGGAATCGTTGGCGGTACTTATTGCATACTAACCAGTTCGGCACGATTCTACTTCGTAACTCTTGTGCCAATAACTCAATATCAGCTGAGTCGCGGTCAAAGTCTAAAACACGCAGCAGATCGCACCCGTCTCGAATGGCTAGCAGAATTTTTTGAAAATCAACGGTGTCAGGATTGCTCTAACTGCGTCTTCAGGCCCAATTACTTTATCTTTTACAGGTAGTGCCAACTGGAACGTGATGTTTCTATCAGACAGAGGAACTGTAAACAAAATGAACAGCTCCTTGAGCTTTCGCATCAGGTTGCCAATGGTGTAGTCGAAGAGTTGCAGTTCGAGCTTCGCCGAAGGATAGACTTTCACTGTCAAGCAAACAGAAGTGGTAAACGAAGTTCCAGAAAGGACATGTCTCCATTCATGATCAAGATCATCGGGATTGTTGTCAGACACGCGGTATTCAGCCAAAATTTCGGGGTAATTATGCACGACCTGCAAAGCACGCAAAATGTCAAAATATCCTGGTCGAATAGATCCATCTGGCTGTTTTTCGGTATGACATTTCTCTTCTTCCATATGCCGGTGCCCGTTTTCTCGGCCAAATTGATCAGGAAATGAAGATAGCTCCAAGTCATAACAGATCGTGCTGACCAGGAAAGAATCATAGATATTCTCCCTCAAAGAATTGACTTGCGTATTGGCAATGAAAAATAACGTGAAAATCAAATCATTACACATCTGATGTGCTTTGCTTGGAACCGTGATTACAAGCCTCCCCTCGAAGAAGCAATGGGTATGCTTTCGGACATAGTACCGCTTAGCCATTCGATAATATCAAACACAGATCTCTGGGCAGAGGCCGAGTAACAGTCTGAAATTTCAATTGTCAAGTCACTGCTACGGTTTGCATTGTCGTAGAAATATTCAATGCTCTCTTTCAACTTGGCTCTGCCCAATGTGTATGACAATTCAATATCAAACGATGGAGAACCGCTGACGGGAGGGGCCAATCCGAATGCAGCCATCTTCGTATGAAACCAGTCTTAAGAACCAGTCTCAAGAACCAGAAATATCAATGCAATTAACATGATTAATTTGAAACCAAAGCATAAATATTTGATCAAAGACGGAAGTCGCATCACCTGCATAATCTTATATACGACTATAAATGATCTTCCAGTCAAATCAGGTCTTAGCAGCGAATAACTTATCAATACTGTAACTATTCGATACAACGGTGGTTAGCCAATAAATAGGGCTCATCCAGTAAACAAATATACACGTAGACTCGTACCTTTTCACCTACATGTACAAGATTTTGTACGGGGAGATCGAGCCAGTTTCTGATCATCTGACAAATTTCTTGATTGGGATCGGGCTTGTATGATCCGGCTGGAAGATCTTTAATTAATTCAGATATCTTTATAGACGGAATTCCAGAGTGGTCATAGTCTCTGTTTGCAGTAGGACTCAGTGTTTGTGCGTGGACTCCAGGTTGTGAAGTGCGAGGCAGTGAAATGCGTGGCCTTGTGGTCTATGCAGAATTGCTTTAAAATATTAATAGTAGTTAATATGGATGTATCGACGATTCTATGTATGCAGAGAACCTGTTAAAGTTCAAACACTCTGATAGTCTTTATGAACTTTCTCGATATCGCTAGTCGTTAAAAAGCGATGGTGCACACTACAAGTTATTGGTCTACAACTTTTTCGAGCCAATAGAAAGTTGTAGTAGTCCAATCAAAACATAATGGCAACTGCCAGGGATTTCAACAGCACACTTGAACCACACACCTAGTGCGTAGACATAAGTAGAACAGAGTAACAAGATCTTTGACAGAACAAACAGCTGGTTATATGCCCATGAGCCATTGCCCAGGAAATATCGTGGTCTTCTGCTTGTATTAAAACTTGCCCGGAGTTGACTGTAGTTTCCGGTGTGCAATATCCTATACCTTGCTGGTACTTCTCCTTCCAATCCTACCAACCCATCAATCACAGCGTGGCAGTATGACTTGCCCAATGACTGCTTCCATTCGTACTATTATACCGTTCAGTGTAATTCCTGGTCCCATTAGTCCACTGTTCCCGCGAAGATATCAAACTCTGCAGTTTCTGGTGGTCTACATGACTAGTATGGAAAGCTACAGCTGCCAAAATCAAAGCAACCAGTGCCATGATCCACCCAGTAACATTTATGAACAAAAATATAAAGTCTCTTCTTCTACCTCTCTGACGAGGAGAAGAATCTGCCAAAGTCGAAGCGGACTGAGCTGACCGTCTAGGGAACCTTGGTTCCATCTCGAATTCACGATCTTTACTTGAGGAACGGGCCATTTTGTTTTTCTCTTCTTCTTAAATTGTAAAACAAAAGGATGTTAAAGAAAGAACAAAAACACGAAAAAGAACTATCTAATCAGTTATCATAGTTTTTATTTGGCAAGAGAAAGAATCAGCAGCTCGGGTGAAATTTACGGATGATGCCCTTCGGTTACGCCCAGGCAAATCTTTGCCCAGTGAAGTTAACGATGTGCAAACCTTGCATTGATGCCGTAGGGTGACATGAGCCATACAAGTCTGAATAGGGCAAGGATTGTCTAGTGCTAGTGGAGGGTAAATTTCCCAGTGTAGTTAGGTGTGGTTTCCAATTCGAAAATAATGGCTGATTTCTTGGCTTTGGCCAAGGGGAGTTTTCGTACGGAGGATGGCGCTGTTTCGGTGTTAAGAAGGAGTCAGCGGGAAGCGGAAGCAGGATACTGAATATCATATACGCTGTTAACGTCATATATTAAAACGAAAGATTCGATTGATCATGACAGTGTATATACGAAATAGTCGTGTGATCTTCGGTGCAAAACCAAGGATAACGAGAATTAGCAAGTTTTTAAGTTGATATCTTCTCTGTCATGTTTTAAGTTGTAGTGCACAGCGCATTTGACCAGTCCACTACATTCTCCACTACATTGTCCCTTGCTTACCCCCAACACACGACAACGGATTCGGAACATGCATTGATTGGATGCAAAACGGCTCTGTTTGGTTCTGCAAACTGTGCTTAAGCTTGGCAGTGATTAGGTTCTGCGGCTAAACACAAGAAGAAATGGCAACTGATGAAGTTTAACAACGTTAAACAGGGTATGAAAAATACGCTCCCTATTGATTCTGGACTTCAAACCACGTCTCCCTGTCAACGAAACAAATTAGGCACTAATATCGCTAGTTTATTTCTTTTGGCGTGCCTGCATAACATTGCCGATCGACGCATGTAAACCTGCGCGGTCCAAACCGTTACCGTGAGATGATGTGAAAGCTAGCTACGAGGACAAGGGCACGGCTCCTGAACACATGTTTAACTTATTTTTTGAACCTATGTATTAACTTACCAGGTCGCTTGTTCTCTTCTCACTCAAGCTCTAAGGTGCGACACTAGAGGTTGGACCTCCAGGGTTGACAGATGATGGAATACTGCTCAAAGAAGGAACGACACTCGATGGAATTCCTGATGGAATGCTGGTGGGAACACCAGAGGGGACAAGTCCTGAAGGTAGAGAGACTGAGGGCAGACCACCGTTAGGAAGGAGCGAGGAGATGTTGATACCGAACAAGGCACCAATCAAAGAGATCAGAGCATCGAGAAGGCCGGTAATAATTTGGGTTGGGTCAGGCGAATCTCGGGCACTTACGCCTCCCACAACAGGCAAAGACGGAATGATAGTTGCCGGGTTGACTCCCAGAATGCTTGCCACAATTTGTAAGAGCTCATTGACAAGATTGGTGACGGCACTCAGTCCTCCTGTGGCTGGCAGCTGGCGGGCTGCAACAGGAACAACACCAGTAGGGAGAAGTCCAGCCGGAAGGATATCAGCTGGATTGACACCCAGAATACTTGCAACCAAGGCAATGATCTCGCTAAGGATGTTGGTAACAGCACTGACTCCTCCCGTTTGACGTTTGGCCAAACTAACGTCACTAGGAGCTCGTTTAGCAAAGTCAATGAGCTCTTCATTGAGCGAATTAAGGAATCCAGTTGCCTGTTGCTGTCGAGAATCAAAGTGAGTGGACAAAGATTTCATTTCGTCCATGACTTGAGAGAACTCGTCCTGGTTCAATGAAGACATGGCATCATAGAAATCAGCAGGTCTAACCCCGAGGTTGGACAAGAACACATTGAGCTCAGTACTCTGCTGGCAGGAAGCTGCAATTGGAGAGGCCGCTGCACGAGACCAAAGTAACGAAGAATGGAAAATATCGGAGGTAGTGCATACTATGTGGTTTTGGTTTTGAGCGGAAGATTTGTTTTGTTGGAAGAAGATGTTGAAGATAACATCGCTGGGGATAAAATGGGCCAAATTTATAACATTTTCAGCCAACAAAGACCTCCAATTTGATTGCTACCCAACAATGGCACCCACATCCCCCAATTGGATAAATCTATGAAAATTGATCATGAAATGGCCATATGGAATGACATCTTTTCCTCCTGAGTTCAGCTTGTCCAGTGGGGATATTACAGTTTCGCTGCCAATCGGGGAGAACAGTACCATAGGAACTCCAGTGGATCTCCCGGAACAGTGAAAACCTCGATATTAAAAGCAAATCCTCGAATGATGAGTTTTTCATTTTCCTGTCAGGGTTCTTTGTTTTGACTCCTGATTAACATGCGACAACTCCATTTAGATCTCATCGCAAGGTACCAGGTGCTTGGTTGCATGATCGTACAGAAATTAAACGCAACATGTGCAGTGACGCACAGTATGCTACAGATTTATGCCATGCAGAGAGAGCTTCACTTTCATGGATACCACATATGTCTACCATTCACAAGAACGAGTCTTAAAAGTTGAACGTCAAAAATAAGTTTGCATCGCCTGAATAGTTGAAGAACTTAGGTTCATGATAATCCGCACTAGTGACTTGACCAATCGGCCCTACTGCGATCGGGCCAGAATTCTTGTTGTCTTACACCATCGAACTGTCACATCAATAGTAATACACGAGCACAATCGTCTGATGACTGACGTCATTCAGTAGAAACAGCAAGTTTCAAGTCAAGGGATCAGGTAGGACCGTCCGACAACAACAAACAGTGCTGTTAGGCGCGTTATCCAGGTGATATATGTAGGTATCCGCTGATCGTCCGTGTGTGATGTTTCCGTCGACTTCAAGGTCGTCCATACACTGTGTTCCTACAGCAGACCATGTTATCATTATATAAGATTGGATAGTCTACTACGCTATATATCTAGATACCCTCTATATTTTTCTCTGACTCGAAAACCCTTACGACTTGGATCATTTTCACATCTGATGTTTATCCGAGATGACCAATCAACATTAAGGTTGTCTACTATAGTAACTAACTGTGGCAAACTAACATACTATACATTATGAATAGTCAGCGTTAGAACAGTCGAGTCCCTGCCTAAAACCTGGTCTACTTGATTACTAACTTCTGCGTAGTAGTTAGATGTTAACACCCAGTTTACGTAATGCGGAGAAATCTAAGTCCGTCCCGCCAACAAAAATATTATTTACAATGCATGCATCGTGCATAATCTCCGTTATTCAGTGCAGACTCAACTCTCTTTCTCCGGATTATTATTTCAGATTCTCGAGCATTCCAAAGTATCTATGGAACAGAGAAAAGTATAAAAAGGGCCAGTATTGGAGCTCATTGTAGACCACTATCATCCATTGAATTATCAACTCATATACGAATAATCCCAAACATGACCACACTCCAAGATAAAATTGTCATTATTACCGGCGGAACTCGAGGCATTGGACTCAGTGCTGCCAAAAGGTTCGTGGCCCAAAAGGCTAAAGTTGTATTGGTATACAACAAGGATACTAAGGCTGCCGAGGCTGCGGTCGAGACACTCGGTGCGGAGAATGCCGAAGTCTATCAGGCCGACGTGGGCGACCTGAAGCAAATCAAAGCTCTTGTTGTACATGTGGCTGCCAAGTACAAGAGGATTGATGTTTTGGTGAATAACGCGGGAATACTGCGACCTAACACTGTCACTGGTGCTTCTGAAGAAGAGTTTGACTCATTCATCAACGTGAATCTAAAGTCTCCCTTCTTCTTTGTTCAATACGTCGTTCCGCATATGCCTGCGGGGGGTCGGATCATTCTGGTGTCTACCAGCTTGACCACCAACAGTATTGTACGAGCTGATTATTCGCTGTACATGACCAGTAAAGGAGGAGTCGAACAACTGGTACGGACTTCTGCCAAAGAGCTAGGAGCCAAGGGGATCAATATCAACGTTGTCTGCCCTGGGCCAATTGAGACTGAAATGTTGCTATCCAACAATACTCCAGAATCATTGCAAATGCTGAGGAACCTGACACCAGCCAAAAAACTGGGCACTCCAGAACAAGTTGCTGATGTGTTTGTGATGTTAGCTGGTCCTGCCGGTGAGTGGATCAATGGAGACCGGATTCGGGTCAATGGAGGGTTTACTGTGTAATTGTTTTCATGTAGATAACTAAGTAATGTATACGACTGATATGATGACTGTACTTTGGTTTAGGATCGACCCCGCCTTACCATCTATGTGTACATTGTAAGTAGTTACATGTAACTACATATGTTACTTTAATAGAAAGTCAAATGTACGCTAAAATATGTACACGTTACTTAGAAGTTGGCGGGGGTTTTTGGAAAAGAAAAAATGAAAAAATAATTCGGTTCTCAATCACACTAATGACGTAGTATAGTAGTATAAGTATAACTCAAACCTACAGTCGAACCCACCACGTCAGTGTACTTTCTATAGTCCAATTAATGGGCACACACAACCTGTCGTACTTCTCTCTTTGCCCATCTCTACGGACATTTTGCTTTTCAATAATCACCCATATCTTATTGGTAACATTGTAGTCGACTAAATATATTCCGCTCTATGCCCCCTGGAGATGTCGGAGGGTAATAACCCCGCCGTAGCATTATTCCTACAATATCTTATAAGAAAGCAACACCGCAACAGAATTCTAATACCTTATTATCTTCCGAAATATAATCTAGGCTAGCATCATACATCTATTCATTTAACAAGAGTCTTTCAGTCAGATTAAAAATACATTGATTTATTGCGCTTGCATTACCTTCACGCTTAAAAAACGCCATCAGCAAAAAGGTCCCTCCCGAAATTTACTACAACGGAGCACTAAATACATATATATCTATATTTTTTGCCTTGTTCAAGTCGTACTCATCTGAAGAGCCCACATTTGACCTGCTTGTAGTCGACATCAAGCAATCAGGTCGTCTTTTGCGAGCTACAATATTGAGCCCAGCCTGCTGCGAACCTTGGTTCTTTCATCAGAGACTTACCCTATCTTTGAGGTGTACCTGCGTAACGTTCGTACCTGCATGATCGGCGCGGATGGGGTACTTAGTCCATTAATGGTGACAGTGACGGTATGATCGTAGGGTCGCACTCGCGCAAGAACCAATCTTTGAAACTTGATAATTGCATAGCCTCGTCGGGTCCGAGTAGATTAAAATCAAACCTCGTGGCATTGTCATATAATCAGGGAAAAGAAGAGCAATTGAAGAAAAACATAATCTTATTTCTGAAGAGCGCTGATTCTGGTTTCGATATCAAAATCAAAATTATAGGCTGCTTTTCGAAGAACGATATTGTCCGAGTCTTCAGAATTATTAAAGATCTCGGATATCCTGTTGAATTATACACTGCATACTTTAGCGCTGGCATAGTGTTGGTCACCTTGGCAAGCTACACGCATCAGCGCTGTGGAGGTGTACTGACAAACTTGGTAAAAAAATACAAAATTCGGCTTGGATCGTGGGATTACATTGTTAATATATCATATGATCTGCGTTTCTATGCATTTCCGAGTCGCTTCTCCGAGCCGGATTATCGAAACCGCAATTCAAGAGTTAAAGACATATATGATCAAGGTTCCTTAGAAGTTCTGGAATACACGGAGAAGGTCCCAGGTAGCTGTGTAGAACCCCAGTATCTATCAATTCTGAGAGATTTTCAGGGTCTGATAAAGTACCCTCAAACGGTTTCCGAATACGGATACTCAGAATCGGATGATGACCTCGATAATGACGTTCGGTGCTGTTTAGCAGGCAGTATGTTTACAATCAGCATCGGTCTGACTCTAAAGATATTTCATCAAGAAAGACGTGCCATGCTGAGATTGTGGGACGTCGGAACTCGATCTCTAAACCACAAGCTGCGAACTCTAGGGAGGTCATTCATGAGAAATCCCAGAAATTTAGATCAGATAAGGGAGCAGATGGAAGCGGTCTTGACGATCTTAAGTTTTAAGCTGTTTATGGAGATCCGTGACAAAAATGACTTCCTGGATATTCTCAAATGTCGTGGAGGTGGAATTCCAGGATTGGTGGATAGGCTACGAAGCCGAGAGCGACCAAAATGGCTAGTGAAGCACCCCCCAGACAATGTGTTCCCAATAGACATAGATTTGATCAAAGATTTGTATGCACACCAGGAGCCTGCGATCTTGGAGGATCTGAGAGACGCTCTGAATGAGCTAAGTACTCTTATTGAGCAGATAAGACTATTCCATGATCAAGGACTTACGTTTAGCGAAGGGCTGCAACATGTCTTGGACGGCCTTTGCCAATTGAGAATGTCATCGCCGTGGGAATGTTTGCGGGAAGAACTCGAGAAATTAGCTCGTGGAATCATTGATGCTGTCGAGTATATGAACAAAGACAAAGTTGAGATATTGTTAACTCTCATGAGACCTCGTCAAACCCTGAACTTTTCTCTTGAAAGAGACGAGAATCTAAGATCGCTGACCGTTCCCGTTCTACATGTTTGTGGGTTCGGGCATTGGATGATTGGTGGCCATGTTGAAAGGCTCGATGAAGAAAAGTTAGGTGCCACAGAGCTCAATACAGCTATGCAGCTAATTCTCAGACTCATCCCTGTTTATCAGAACCGTCCTTAAGGTCGTTTCTACAATTTATATTTATTACGGCGTCATTCGGAGAGGGATCACCGAACTAACACTGCAGGAGGATGATTTTATTATAGAGTGCAATGGGTTTAGAGACATGAGTAGGGAGGATGACTGGGTATGATTCGGTGGATCAAGATTATGTGGTATAGCTTGAAATGGCTTCATTACTTATTATAAAGTGTATAAATCAACGTCCTCCTAGATAACATGAGTTAAAGGTTGTGCGATATTTTTATCATAGACCGTGCATCATCCCATCCAGCGGGGTTGCATCCGAATCCTACGCCGCTCCACATTTCACATCACTGAGCTTAACTTGATCGTTTCCCGCAAACCCGTCAAATACCTCCGAATACATTATTCCTCTCATTTGAACACATACTCCATGGATGCATCAACTGCAACTGCTCCGAGTAGCCCCCGGTACCGTATGCACCCGGGACTCTGAAACGCAACCCGGTCCCCCACGACGCATCACTCGGAACCATAGAAAACTCATCTCATCCAAACTTGGCATTTGGAACCACAAGCATGGATAATCGCAATATTGCTGATGATGATGGGCCACCGGGAGCTCGCTATAGTTGGGGTCTGTTAAATCATGTCGAGCAGCAGTGTTGGAAACTGATTTTGTAAAAATGTTAAGAAATGAACGTGCTCCCAGTTGTGCTGACCAATCTCCTACTGCGAACTATATATAAATTACCTATCATGATTCAGACCAGGTCCAAAACTCTGCAATTTGGATTCGCCGTACCACTTATGCATTTGGCCCCGCCAAACTGTCAGATCTTTCCGTTTAAGAAGCACTCTTTTTATCCGGAAAGTGGGGAACTACAGCTGATTGGTCCCCGTTCCGGCACAGATCGTCGAGATCGCATCTCAGTTGAGTTGAAGACAGTAAAAAGTTCGGAGTGGTAAACCAATAATGACTCTCTGATCGCTCAACAGTTACAGCAGGAGCTTCACAAGTTGCAGTCGGGGTACAGGTATATCCCCAAAGGTCCCGGTGGGGCGGGGTTTGCAGCAGGCTGCGGGCAATCAGTCCTAGATTATATTTTTTCCACAACTATTTAAACCACAGTTTTTCCGGTGTTCTGATGAGAAGTTCTTCTGAAAAAGATCTTTTTCTCCCCTTGCGACACCTATGGCTGAACCAACTGCTATCACCGAAACCAAATACGACGACATCCATGTCGAAGCAGAGGCCAATGCCCTCACTGTGACAGACACTGGAGCTGTGAGAGAAATCAAAAATGCGCTGGGCGTGCCAGACAGACTGGCTCATCTTAGCCCCACTGAGCTGGAAGAGTTTGAACGAAAGCTCAAACGTAGAATTGACTTGAGACTGCTGCCCATGGTCGTGGTGCTGTACATTCTGAATTATCTTGACCGAAATAACATTGCAACTGCTCGGCTGGGCGGCCTCGAAGAGGAACTGAACCTGACTTCGGTCCAGTATCAGACTGCCGTCTCCATTCTGTTTGTGGGTTATATTCTTATGCAAGTTCCCTCGAACATGCTGCTGAATCACATTGGTAGACCCTCAATCTATCTCAGCGCTTGTATGTTGATGTGGGGAGTGGTGTCCACCTGCACTGCTGCTGCCATGTCTTTCAGTGGATTGATCGCTGTGCGATTCTTCCTCGGGTTCGTAGAGGCCGTTTACTTCCCAGGATGTCTGTTTTACTTGTCTGCCTGGTACACTCGAAAGGAGTTATCGTTGAGAACCGCCATTCTGTATTCTGGATCTTTACTGTCGGGTGCGTTTTCCGGTCTACTGGGAGCAGGTATCATTGACGGCATGGAGGGAAAAGCTGGACTACGTGCCTGGAGATGGTTGTTTATCTTGGAAGGTGGATTCACCATTCTGGTTGTGCCTATCGCTTTCTTTGTCTTGCCCGATTTCCCTGCTACCACCAAGTTTTTGAGTGAGGAAGAACGGGAGATGGCTCTGTGGAGACTGCGACGAGAAGTCGGCCAGGACGATTGGATCAACAAGACCGAGTTGAAAACTCGACATGGTGCAGCCATGGCGTTTACCGATATCAAAGTGTGGCTGGCCGGAGGTGTGCTGTCATTTATTGTCGCTGCAGCTGGTGTCACCAACTTTTTCCCCTCGGTTGTTCAGACATTGCATTATGGAAACATCGAGACGCTGCTTCTTACAGCTCCTCCCTATGTTCTGTGTGTGATTACTACTTTTTTGAACGCCTGGCATGCTGATAAAACGGGAGAGCGGTTTTTGCATTGCTCCATTCCTCTCTGTGTTGCTATTGCTTCGTTCATCATTGCTTGTGCTACTCTCAACACGGGAGCTCGATATTTCGCCATGATGATCATGTTGTCGGGAATCTACTGCGCCTATACCACGATCCTGGTGTGGATTTCCAACATTGTTCCTCGACCCTCTGTTAAACGAGCAGTGGCGCTGGCTTTCCTGAATGCCATGAGTAACAGTACTTCGATCTGGAACGCATACCTGTATCCTGCTTCGTCTGCTCCTAGATACCTGGTTGCGTTTGTGTGCAACGCAGCGTTTTTGGTTTGTGCTTTGATTTGCGTCATAGCATTGAGATATGTGCTCAAGCGCGAGAACAAGAAACTGGACGATGGGACTTTTGACGTTGCAAAGGAGTTTGGAATTCACGAAAATGATGCTGCTACGTTTGAGACGTTTAGATACTTGTATTAACGTGTTATGTACTTTAATGATTTATGAACGTGACTCAATGTGAAAACGATGCTGCTACGATTGAGACATTTAGATATTTGTATTAACGTGTTATGTACTTTAATGATTTACTAGCAATGTGAGTAAGAAGTATTGATCAAGATCATCGTCATGTATACACACTACTGTACGCCCCACAGCCCCCGCACCGCCCATTATCTTATCGTTACCCCTTTTATCCCCTCTTTGCGCTGACGTAGCCAAGAACCAGCACCGTTCGAATTGAGCCCCCTAACCTCCACACTAAACTGGATATGGCTGCGCCATAATCTCTTTTTCCAAAAAAGCCGTCTTTAATTTCAGCCATAAGATTATTCGATATATTATTAGTTGGCAACTGCGTTCCTTTTTTTTTTTATAGGTAGTCATTTTCTTCTTTTTCTCTGTTCATCTTTAAATATTCTTCCATTAAACCCAACAAAGAGACTACCTAATCAATAGTAATCGATAATATCGCATCTCTAAGGTCCCCCCCTCCCCCAACATGCTTAAAGCTTTAGGACTGCGGTCCTCGACCCCTAAGGACACGTCTGGCGACGGACTGGCCAAAACCCAGGCCCGGCTTCAGATTATTGACGATGCTGTTTCATGTATGTAAATAAATAAATAGTAGAACTTTTCTCGTTAGTTGTGCGTGCTAACAAGTGGAAATCGGTCTAAGGGCCATGGATCATCTGATGGACGGAAAGCCGTCAGAGGCAGATCAAATCTTGGACAACGGACATTCGACTTTTTCAAAGGTAAGCAACAAACACTGTTGTGGGTGTTTTAATGTATACTTAGTACAAAAAGCAAATTTTCTGACAAGCTCGCCCGAGGAGTCATGCTCTTCATCCAAGCTGTCCTCGGCTTCGAACAAGACACCATAAGAGCGGCTGTCGATGCGTTGTACGAGGCTGAACAAGCGTCCTCGAGAGATAGAACTCGGACTCAAAGAGTTGGCATCGCGACCAACTCAAAATACCCCCCGGGTACAGAATATGCTCTGACCTCGGCCGAGTCCCATCTTATGGGAGCCATCACGTTGCTCCTCACTGAGTCTATGCTGGACTCGGCGAAAGCTCTGTTCAAGCTGCGAAAGGCATACCAAACGCTCGACGAGCTCAACCGGCTGGTGAACGAACACAAAGTCGGTGGTACTCACAGTAAGCTGAAATCTACTGCTAGTGTGGCTACCCTCGTATCGGTCGCTCCCGTGAAATCTGTGGAGTCGAACTTTGATCCCGTGGAGTTTGAGCGGAAAGTTCAGGAGAAACTGGCCCGATTCAAAGACGAGCGAGCCAAACGGGTCAACTTCAACCCCACAGAGTCGTCCGAGACTTTGGTGTCGTCGTCACAGAACCACCCTCAAGACGACCCAGATGCCGTCTATCGAACCATGGACGAGTTTATAGAGTCGGGTGTCAACTGCATGTTTGGCCTGATCCAGCTCGTCATTAGCATTATCCCCCCTACTATTGGCAAAGTCTTGTCCGTGGTAGGTTTCAGAGGAAGCAAGGAGGAGGCATTGGAGAAACTCTGGGCGGCGGTCGACGCTCCCAATGTACATGGGGCTATTGCTTTGCTAGCTCTACTACAGTACTTTGACGGTCCTACACAGTTTAGTGACATTACATTACCTGGCGAAGGATCCCAGGGCAGTTCGAGTGGAAGTTCGGTGCTGTCTGGTAATGCTCCCTCGTCCACTGAAGGAACGACGGGTACTAGTAATTTCCTCAAACAACAAGAAGAAGTGCAAAAGGCAAAACAAAGACTGAAAATTGCTCTTCAATCCATCAGACAAAGATATTCTCGAGGTGCTTTGTGGCAACTCCAGGAGGGCCGAATGGTCGGTGCTAAAGGTGACCTTGAACGGTCGGTTGAAATCATGGATGACAAGTCCAATGGACCTATTGAGATGAAGCAAGTCGAAGGTCTGATGTTGTACGACAAGACCATGTCTATGGTTGTGCTGCACAGATTTGAGGACAGCGCTGAGAACTTTATCCGACTGATCGACCTCAACACGTGGTCTCATGCTTTGTACATGTACCTTGCCGGATCGTGCTACGTTGAGATTTATAGACAGAACAAGGAGTCGGACCCGGCCAAGGCAGCCGAGGCTAAGAAAAAGGCTACTGAATGCATTGAAAAGGCTCCTACTATGCTGGGCAAGCGTAAAGTCATGGCTCGAGCGATGCCTTTTGACATTTTCGTGCAAAGAAAAGTCAAATTGTGGAAACAGGTTGCCAGTCAGAAGAAGTTGGACCTGGTCGACGCTATTGGCACATCTCCTATCTTTGAGGTAGTCTACATTTGGAATGGGTTCGCCAAGATGCCAGAAGATAAGCTGGAAATTGCCTTGAAGAGCGTTGGGTACTCGGGCAACGCAGGAACCCCCTATGCAGCTTCCACTGCTCCACCTCTAGAGGAGATTGAAGATGAGTTCATTGCTCGATCTTTGTTACAAAGTGTCACACTCCGATGCCTCGGTCGTTTGGACGATGCCGTCCAGCTTCTCGAGGACCACGTTCTCCCCAAGGTATGGACTCCCACCCCAGCCAAGGGAATGTCCAAGAGCGGACTTCCCAAGGTTCAATACCACAAGCATTTGCGAGAACCATGGTCCGGCCCCAGTGCTATCTACGAGAGGGGTTTGCTGGAGTGGAAACTTCATGGTATGGAGCAGCTACAGCGCTCTCATGACTACGTTGAGTTTGCTTCTCAGTGGGATGAAGACTACGAATTGAGTACGCGGATTGGATTCAAGATCAAGAGTGCCAAGGACAAATTAGAGTCTTTGGAGGGGTAGACTGTGGGGGATAATATGAAATTAGAATCATGCATTAGATATACATAGATGTCAAACATTGTCGAATTAGGGACTGTACAATATAGCTGTTTTATTGTTTTCACGTATTGTGCTTATTGTTTTTCCCGTATTGTCACTTACTGTTTTCACGTGTTGTCACCTATTGTTTTCATGTATTGTCGATTATTGTTTTCACGTATTGTCGCTTATTATTTTCACGTATTGTCACTTCTTGTTTTCACGCATTGTCACTTCTTGTTTCCACGTATTGTGGTTATTGTTTTCACGTACTGTCACTTTTTGTTTTCCCTATTGTCTCAACAACACCCCTCACCCCACACTTTCCGCATTTCAGGCACCAACCAATTTCATCTCCCAATTCTCAGATCACTTCAAAACCATAAATCATGTTGTATGCTGAAAAACTGTAATAATAAGCCACTCAGTCAACCATCCAATGCCTTCAAACGTACGAGTAGATGTGGCATTCCAAAGTCCTGTCGTTTTCGCAGGAGAGTCGCTGGCTGCCATTGTAACATTCCGAAACATCGCTCAGCCAATTGAAAAGGCTACAGTTGTCAATGCTGCTCGTGGACGGCCGGCGTCCGTAGTGCCTCCCAAAGTGGAGCGGCCTCCTGATGAGGTTCCACTAAAGAAAGCGCACAGTCAAACCACGGCTGGATCGCCTGGTACTCCGGGCGAGTCATCAGACGAAGCGTGGTACTCGAGCCGACGGCTGTCGATGCAGATCGCGAGCACGTTCCGAGATTTATATTTGTCGAGCAATGCTTCGCTGGACGCGGGACCACCTCCCGCACGTCAGGCTAGCATGAGATCAAGAGGTTCTAGGGCCAGTACTCTTGGCGACGGCTCTGAATCGCTGCTCATGGGGTTCGCTCAGATCCAGGGGTATTTCCAGCTGGACGATACCGTGGTCAATGCAGATGAATTCGAGCATGTAAAGACACAAGGAGTGGTGGTAAGCCGGCAGGGCTTGGAATATCGCCATGATCCGCAGAACGGGTTCTTGAAAGGTCTGACATCTGGCATCGGCAATCTTCTACAACCGGGAGACTCAAGCGTCGAGCCTAGAATCCCGGCTAATGACTTCCCTATATTCAGCACTCCTCAGTCTCTGTTGTTTGTGGACCTGAAACTTATGCCTGGTGAGTCACGCTCGTTCAGTTATCAGTTAGAGCTCCCTCCCAATATACCGGCCAGCTGCAGAGGGAAATGCATCAAAGTCTTTTATAACATGGTCATCGGCAGTCAGAAATTAGATGATCGTGGAGCCCCGACTCCCAAAATTGTGCTGGCCCCGTTTCGTGTGTTCCCTTATATCTCGAGAAACGGCGAACAGCCTGTCCACGACCTGAAGAGCCCCTTGGTTCTGAAACAGGATTTGGCTCTCATCCAGCCAATATCAGACCGCCGCCCGAGTGCGAAAAGCTTTGGTCAGTTGCATCATAATAAAAAGCATCATCACGCGACAGACCCAGCTACCACTGCTGTAAAACAAGAAGAATTAAGATGTTACATTCAGGAACTCTTGAGCGAGTCTGGCAAATCATCCCCTGACCTGCAACGCGTCTCTTCGAAACAGTCAGTTTCCAGCGCTCCCACAAACGCCAAAGACAATATCGAGCTCTTTGTCAAATACCACTACCATGAAAGCAGCAAGCCGCTCAAGAGCAATTTCGACATTGGAGATGCAAACAAACGAATTGCGTCGGTGTCGCTTTCCAAACCAGTCTACCGCGTAGGCGAAGACTTGATTGTCTACATTGACTTCTCGAAAGCTGTATTCAAATGCTATCACATCACCATCTCTCTAGAAACAACCGAAACGGTCGACCCATCTATTGCCAAAAAACCACAAAACGAAATCGCGACCTATAGCCGCAGGATTTTCGCTCAAATGGCCACATCGACCTTCTCGTCTTCGTCAACCCATTTTGAATTCACCATCCCTTCCACTGCCTCGCCTCAATTCACAACATCAAGCATTTCACTTCAGTGGTCTTTGAAAATCGACTTCATAACTAGTCCAGTGGACTCACTCCTAATATCTATGCCTACCAGAACCAACGATGAGAGGGGCGACTTTCTTGTTTCCAATCCAGTTTTGGAGAATTGCGACACTTTTGGTTGCCGTATCCCGATCAATGTCTACCCGACGAATAAGGACATTGGTGCTTTATTAGATCATTCATCTACATCACGTAGGTGGCTCATTTAACTCTATACATATATAGACATATATTATTTTCTAATCTCTAGACAGATCGATAGACTTTATGGATCCCTCTGTAGAATTGGTTCCATCCTCATTTGGCTCCTCTGCGACTGCTCTTTTGGCAAACAGATTCCTTCGCTTATTAGTCGCCCAACTAGACCAACCGGAAAAGTAGCCTGGACCGCCGGGAGTAGCTGCTGCTGCGGTGCTGTCTTTCGGGTTACTTATATTCGAGACATCAGATGCAATACTCGAACGAGATCGATGCCCCTCTGGTCTGCCATTTGATTCGCTTGCCGAATTCTGATCATCAGGGACACTATGAATGCTATGAACGCTAACAGCGCTGATGCTTGCACTCCTACTCGTCACGCTCGGTGTGCGTGAGGATGGTTCTTTAGATGTAATGCTGGGTTGTCGTCCTTCTTTTCCTTTTGAATCTTCTTTTGGTTGAACTTCTCTTGCTGACCATAAATTTCCAAACACTTTTGTCACAGTCTTGCCAATGCCTTCTCGTTGCGCCATCTCACCATTAAGATCACCAGGGTGCTTTGGCTCCACTATGTCGAACAATTCCCCATCTGTAAACTTATTGAAGATTCTATAATTGTTCGACTTTTTCCACTCTTCTACCCATGGAATGGTGTAGAGTTTCACCGGATTGCCGAGAATATTTGTCCTAGCCTGAAGTGGAGGAATCGATGGCCCGGATTTTGAAAGATGTACATCATATTTGACCGAAGATAGCAAAAATGTAAAGTAATCCTCGAACTGTTGGCGAATATAATCTTCGCTGCCTATGAATCCGAGGTCCTTTGGCCTCCAAGGATCTTCGGGATCCCAAGTGCTTTTGACTGAGTCCACCAGTCCATCTATCCATTTCTTATCGGCCGCTGATAAGTGCAAGGCACTACTTAACTCTTTATTGGTGATATCAACAGTATCTTGATCCATCTTGTTAGTGACTAAAAAACTCCGAGCAGTCAATCCTAGCGTGTTCCACTTACATTTACAAAAACATCCATTCTTTCATATTGCGGTCCCAGAACTAATGAATTGGTGCTACCAACCATATAATACTTTGTCTCATCAGCCTTGAGTTCATTCAATTGTTGAAGGGGCACATAAGGGCTGAATATACCACCAGCAGCAAAAATCTGTAATGGTAGACCCATAAAAGCCAGTAAAGATTCTCGGTCACTTGTACGGAGACTTGTCGGTTTCTTGAGCCTGGTCTCGTAGGTACTGAGCAGCGGTGAGCCACAGTCTTCTAAATGATTAATCAAGTTAGGGATGAGTGTAACTAATGCAAACTGCGAAGCACATAGCAACTCCGTGTTTGATGCAAAGAACAAAATTCTTTTTTCCAAGAGCAATGCTTTGACCAAAACAAGAACGTTTTGGCCGAGTCGATAAAGCAGCTCTCTCAATGGCATGCCAATCGCCAAGTCCTCTTCCATCAATTTAACAAAGAAGATCTGCCGTAAATTATCGTAAAGATGATCTACTATAGCCCGATCCTCAAAATCGCCTTGGAAAAAGTATGCACGAGTTACCAGAGCCAGTTTCTCTTTGATAGGACCGAAAATTGGCTTTTTGGCAACAACGACAACCGATTTCTGCACAATTGACCGTGTGATGTCAGCCGTGGCATGCTTGAGTTGTTCGGCTCGAATTTGACGATTGCAAGCAATTCCAAACAGAGTTACCACATTTTTGAAATCAGACTCTTCGATGATATGTCCCTCTTCATCACGCTGTGGAGTAGGATTGACTGATATTTGTTTTTCCGTGTCATAGAGGAGAGTAAAATAGCAGAAACTTTCTTCTTGAGAGTGGCTGCCATCCGGTAAACTTTGAAACGGTAGGTAGGGCCACAGCCCCGATTGATCGCCCTCTGGTCCTTTCCAGTACTCCACCTCTGGTCCTCTCGAGTGATGAAAGCCAACAACACAGACCCCGAAAATGATGTTTGTGTCGTCATCAGCAAATGGCACCTCTTCTCTTATGATAGGAGCCAACTCTACTTTTGGAGGAGTGCGAGCAGGAATGGGTGGGAAGGCTTCATGCCCATCACAGGGTGGCTCGACTGTGCCTTTGGAAAGAATTTCGACTTCAGGAATAGGAGAGGCATCTTCAAGGTTCTCGTCATGCGCATTGTCAATATTTTCAGTATGGACTGCAGTTTCAGGTTGCGGTTCATTCGCGAAAACAGGGGGTACTGCCACTGGGATGATTGGTTCGGGAGCTGGTTCTTGAAATGGCTCTTCAACTGGTTCTTCAGCGGATTCAACTGATTTTTCAACTGGTTCTTCAATTGCTTGCTCATCTTGGATCTCTTCTGCATTTTCTTCTGTCTCCTCAGTGGGCTCTTGTTCATGTTCAGTCGATACCACCCGGACTGCTGGTGGTTCTCTTTGACTCACAGTTAAGCCCCTCTCTCCCTTTGGAGGAATATTGACCATTTTGACCTTTCCAGCGTCTATTTGCACGGGCTGTACACCAGATTTGAAGCTTGTAGAGGCTGTTCTCACTCGATTAGTGCCGTTGAGTGCAGAAAGAGTGACTTCGTCGGCACTAACAGGCGGGCTTACAGGTAGAGTGTCCAAGGCGTTGATTTTGCCTCTGCTGAATGCCCTTCTTTCAGTTTTTTGAGGAGGGCCGTTGCCCATCTGTGATTCGAAATTGCTAACCAAGCGAGATACCAATTTGTCTTTAGGGCCATCGAAATAGGAATCGTAACTTATAGTCCCAGTTGCTGCTTTTTTCTTTTCTTCTTTCGACTTGTCGGTGAGCTTGTTCGGGCTGTCAGATTTCCCTTTTGTTGGTTCAGTAGAATCGAGAGTTTTAGGTTCTGGTCTGTCTTCAGTTTGAATTTGGTTGACTTCTGTGTGTTTGATGGTATTATTAGCTTGAACATCGTCTTGACCGTCAGGCGGTACTTCTTGAGTCAGTGAGGATACGTCTAACGGTTCATGAGCATCTTCCGATTTGCTGTCGTTGAACTCGAAATCCCTCTCTGCACCGCCAGTCGCAGAAGTCTCATAAATTTCTTCATTTTCACTCTCATGGACATTTTCTTCGTTTTCACTGTTATGAACCTTTTCTCCGGTTTCACTGTTATGAACATTCTCTTCGTTTTTACTAACATGAATATGCTCTTCATTTTCACTCTCATAAAGATTCAGCTGATTCTCAAATTTGACATTTTCTACGTCCTCGCTGTCGGAATGATAATCTTCATGCTCATGATCTTTGACATTTTCGTGAACCTCTGAGCTTTCTTCGCGACTTTCATGATCCACCACTTCATTACCCTCGAAAGATATTTCTTTTGCATCTGATTCATTAGAATCCTCGCCACGTTGCTTCGAATCATAATGACTCTGCTCCGGGTTCTGATCCGCAGTTTCCACGTCGTGTACTTCAGCTACTTCTTCGCCATCTTCACTCTGAGCATCTTCAAATTCACTGTGCTCAGTACTTTGGCTGTCTGGTCCAGCAGATCCCGTCAATTCATCTTCTATCAAAGTCATTTAGCTTCCGCTATTTTCGAGTTTGGCAGCTGATCGGCAATGCTCAGATCAACTACTCTTATCCACGGTAGATGAACAAGTCTGGGCACGTATTAAGAGACGAAATGGGCAACTCAAAATTTGTATACTAATCGACGTCTACTGCCCTTGGTGTTGAACGTTTAAACGCAATTCTGATAACGTTTGGATATGGGATTAATCACCGGTCGCAGATCAACGGTTTAATACAACAGTCTGTGATGTACGATTTTCCCTAATTTAAATATGCTTGACCGTTAAGCCGAGCTTCAGTAATTTCTATAAATGACTGAACTTTTAACTTGTATAGAAAAGATTGCAGGGTTTATGTGTGAAAGAGGTTTGTTAGGAAGTAGGAGACACGAAACGACTACGCATGTGGTCAGGTCCTCTTTGGGTAAAATAAGGGGTAAGTCAGGCATCGAAATTGCATACACAGAGAAACTATGCAAAAAAAGATTAATAAACTAGCGATGCTTGGTTTCGATCCAAGGACATCAGGGTTATGAGCCCTGCGCGCTTCCACTGCGCCACATCGCTTTGTTATTGAAATAATATTTTGTCAGACAGCCAGGAGGGGACCGCCAACGAATAGACCCCGCGGTCACGTGACCTGTATACTTGAACATGGCAACTCCTGACCTTGGCTGAATCCGAGATCGTCGATGAGATTGGCAGTCATGTATGGCGATCATACAGAGAGTGAATTCAGATGTTAAATGTGTGGACAATGTAGCTATAAAAAATGGATCCACTATAACAAGCTAAAGTCTTTCAGTTTTTCCTCAACAATGGTTTTCATTCTTATTTCAAAAAGTCTAGCTAAACCTGTTATATACAAACTATATTTATACACAAACTATATATATAATATATACTGAAAAGACAGTGAGGAATGTGGCTAAGTTATTAAACGACTGCAAGCCAGATATTTCCAAACTCTTCTACAGTTTTAGTCTAGCCACGATGGTTAGCCAATAGATTCAAGTATCGTTGGGACACCATCCTGGCTCCACATACATTTTCTAGCGGTTCGTTGCTTTCTGTCTTCGGCTCAAACGAATGGAATAGTTTATTCATCTGCTTCCAATTGCTCATAACGAGTGGGTCCAGTCAACTCTACTTCACCGGGGGAATGAAGAAAAGCACGTCACCGTCTTCCAGAGCATGGACTTCTTCCACACACTGGTCGTTAACAGCGACATCACTCGCCTCTAACAATGGCCCTATCCCAGTGCCATAGCTATCAGTCAGCATCTTTTTTATCACAGCCACCGACAAGCCCGGCTGGTATGTGATCTGCTCTTTTTCTTTCAACGTGATCTCTTGAAGAGGTCCACGGTACAACAACGTTATCATTTGACTTTGTGTATTGCAAATAAAACAATATGATTATTAAGGTCAAAAAATTGCGAAGGAGAAAAGTGTGGTGCACTAGTTTAAGTGTCTGCTGATGACGATAGACGGGAACGCTAGTTTAAATTATGACGATCCCTGCAGGTACTATTGAGGGGTCTTGTTCCTGGCCAAAGAGGGACTATATATTCAGACGACTTCAAGTAGAAAAAGAAGTCTATCTATAAACAATAGCTTAAATGTATGATACGTTTTTGAGTGTTGCGCACTGCCAGACGGTAGTCCTTTCTGTTAAGACCGAACCTTGGAGTGTACGGCGGGAGGACTAGGTAGTCGTACCGACTCTCTATCTAGAGCTCGTAGAGCCATTGATCGTCTTCGCTCCGCCTCTGCACGACTGTTCCCGCGAGGATAGTTGTGGTGATCCTCACTATCTCTGCCAAATGCAACAAATGAAGCTCCAGGCACCATATGGGATAATTTGGCAGCTGCTCGAAAGTTAGCAGACTCAATTTCAGATTGTGAAAACGGACTCAGTAGTCGCAACGAGACCAGCAGTTTGTAGGCGGGGTCCGATATGTACTGGGCAATGAAATTGAATGGTTCGGGGAAAAATGTATGCATTGCGAATGAGTCAGAAGCATCTCCTCTGATTTTGATGCCTGAAGGGTTATTGTGCTCGTAAGAGACTACCGGTCCAATTGAAGGAGAATTGTTAAACGGCAGCATGGGATCGGTATATGCTATTCTGTAGAACCGGAGATAGACCCAGCTTGTGAAAAACCCCAGCCAAGCCATGACACTGTACAGAGCAGTGCCAAATATCCCGAGAAAAGAGACTGTAGTCAAGAATATCACGGGGATCCGCTTGACCTTGAACTTTATACGGCCTTTAAACAGGACCACAGTATGTTCGGGGACAAGCTGCTTGAAAGCCACTAAAAACCCAACAATCAATGCAGTTCCTCCACAGATAGTCACCACTGGAGGAGGTGTTTCTCCTAGTTCCACATCTCCCTCTATCCATTTCACCAGCGCGTAGAACCCAAATGACAACAAATTAGGCACAACGCATAAAACACCGATAAATCGGCTCAGCTCTATGCTGCCCCAGATATGCTCACAGTATTTACCACCGTAGAACAGCGTGGATACCGTTAATATGAATGAAATAATGCTATGTTCAACAAATGTCGAGGTGATCAACACCCACGGATAAAAAATGGGAGTTTCGCCAGGAACAAGCGTCAAGTACGGCACGTAGAGGTCGCCTGGTCTTGGGATTTGCGATTTCAACAATGGGTCTGGCGGATACGCCCGCCCGTCGTCAATCTCCTGTTGAGTGTGTGATTTGTTACTGTCTTCCAAAACCTGATTTAGCTGCGACACCATCATCACGTAAGTTGAATAGCGCAGTATGGCAGCCACTGTGGACAGTACCACCAGGGCAGCTATTGAATATTTGGTGACCGGTGGGAGTGCTATTCGAGGCATCTCTCCGACACGTTGTATATATATAAACTAATGGAAAAAGAGTGGATCTTATTTATATAAAAAAAGATGTTGAAACTCTACGTGTCGTGTCGTTCCCCACTCTGTTAATATCGAGCAGAGGTTTTTTACGGTGGGCCGTGTCTCAGGTGGTTGTTTGTCCAGGTGGGTGTGATTTGAACAAGTAATTGCAGGAAAGTCTGTCACGTTTCAATAGTTTTCGAATATACAATGTGGAATATAATTCAGTCAGGTAGTGCTACTGCAGGGAAAAACGCATATCCTTATGCCAATATGCAAAATTAAATATCTTGACGATCTCCAACAACTCCTCAGTTCTTACATTATATTGAGGAATTAGTCGGAACGGCGGAAAAAAAAATGTTCAAAAAAGCAGGAAATGCATGGCAAATGAGTGCTCGACTGGCCTCGTGCGGGTCTCGTAGCAGCGTGCGATCCTCTCTAATGTCTATCCGCTACAAATCCAGTGGAAGACAAACTTTCAAAAATTACATCTCTAGTCCTTATGTCCCGCTGGGATTCATGCTTGGCTGGGTCGCCTCTGAGCTGATGCTGCTGATCAAGTATCGGGCAGAAAACGATTTGATGATTTCGAGAACTCGAACCAAAAAGGCTTTCCTCGAGAGCTTGATTGCTCGAGTGGAAGCAGGCGAACAGATTGATCTGGAGCATGAACTCGTACGGCTGAATGATTCGGATCAAGGACTGCAATTAATTATCGAGGAGCTTGAAAGTATTGACAAAGAGTTTGCTGGACTCAGTCTAGGTGGCAAGGGTGAGGATGGAAGTACGGAGTTGAACTTGGGCGAGCATTCGCTGGATGAGTTGATGGAGTTATCTCAGCAGCTAGAAGAAGAAAAGTCAAAGCAGAGGGAAAAGCAGAGGGAAAAGCAGAAAGAATACATTGACTCTGAACCCATTACCACTGCAAGGTTCTTGTAAAGTTTACATTCGTGTACTCTTGTCTTGATTTTACGGACAGCTACCTAGTCTACAGAGCGACTAAACCTTCGACCTTGACCATCCCCTAGTCATCTTCAGCCTCTTCTCCTCTCTCCTCCAACTCAATTCCAGCCTCTCTCTCGCCAAACTCTGGGATTCGAGAAATAGCAACTCCAAGGACCTGCAACGCAGCTTCCATCTGACCAAACCCGCTCGATGAAACTCTCAAAATCCACAAATATTCCGAAAGCTGGTTCCTATAAAACTCTGCTTCCTCGGTCGTGTGAGAAGTGACATGCAGTAACGCTGCAAATGATCCGACCAGCGCAAAATTGGCACACGACGAAGAATGCCAGAAAGACTGCATCTGTTCTCGTTTGAGATCCCCTACAAAATTGACAGCAGCCACCAGCCTCGCATTCGCAGCGGTACGACACACGTGTATCAGTTCTGGTGAAGAGTACGGCGTCAGTGACTTTATTATTCGCCGATGCAGGGTGATTTCAGCAGCAAAATATGCCAAATGAAGATACCCGATAGATGAGAGTCGCCTTGGTTTGCTAGTCATACTGTCCATTCGTATTGTGTCTGGGAGACCTTGATACCACTGACGCAACTCTATCTGAATTGGTTTAGCGACCTCGAGGATCTCTTCTGTATTTTTAATGTTAGCAATGGCAGATATTGTGAACAGTGCGTCCAATATCTTGGCCACTATGCGACTGAGATTAATCATTTCCATAAATAATATTCGACCGTTTTCAACATCAGCACTTCCTACTTCTTCATTATCATCGGCTGCAGTCTCTGGGAAGTCCTCTTTGGTCAAGTTTTTCACCATCCAGTTTTTCTGGACGTCTATATGAGATGGCCTTGCTTCAATCAGCGAAAGCCACTTGTCTTGTACAAACAATGCCCAGGCGAGTCGAGCTCGCAGTCCTCGCTCCCATTTGGGGAGCTGCCAGTTGGAACAATCCAGTCCTAGCCCCAACTCCTCGGCAAGAGCCACCACTTGGGAACATATTGCCCAGTTCCTGGCATGATTTGGACGGCATTGGACTAGCAGAAGACCGGCTTGTACAGCAGATAGCTTTGGCTTTTCCAATACTTTTGAAAAGGTCTCGACGGCCAGTTTAAGCAGCCTTTCGACATCTGGCTTGGGATACGGTGACAAATTTGGATCATAGTGCCACCAGTTCAAGGCTAATATATATACTGCCGCCAGCAGAGGAGGGGAAAACTCTCTATGAGTCCGCGAGTACTTTTCCAAAAACACTTTTTTGTGCAAAATGGGGAATGTGGGATGGATGACCCGGAAATATAAATTTATCAACGGCCGACCGTTTGGTGCCACAATGCGTTCCACCTCGTCGGCATAGTTTATGGTTTCCTCATAGTGATCCTCGGTGTAGTCGTTTTTCAGAGTGAACATGATGTCTGGTGCTACTTTGCGTAGCCACACGTCTCCGGCGAGCTGGGCTTGATCAGTTTTATCCAAAGGACTGACGTCAAACAACGCGTTGTCGAACACTGAAGTCTCTCCTATGTAGAAGGATGACCGGGGGTACTGAAGACTCAGTGTTCTTTTGAGTAGTGAATGACCTTTGAGAGTTGAATAGTCATGCACAGGGGTTATATCCCGCAAGCCCAGTGCTCTGTCGTCGCTCTTTAGCTTTTTTGACGATGACCCGTTTGAAAATGACAGTTTTTTCTTTCTCGAAATGGGTGCCTCGACAAACGTGCAAGGGATTTCTTTTACTTGACAGTGCAGACAGCTGGTAGAGTCTTTGAGAATAATGCATCGAGCTTTCCTTCGCCTACAGTAATCGCATGGCCGAGACTTGCTGGCTTCTGCCAGTTTTGCATTGTTTAAAGACACTCCAGTAGAAGGTATAACATCTGACTCCTTACTCTCTTGGTCATGTGGCATGTCGTTCACTCCCAGTTCACTCGGAGCTTCCACTGAATAATTCAGTTGATTGTCATCCGGGGAATTGGACTGGTATCCATAAGCAGAACCGTCCATTGATGGCTGAACGGTCCAACTGGCATATCCACCGGCTTCCATAGTCAAAAAGGAGTACTTTGTACTTTTTTAATATTTTATTCTAATATATAACCTGTTGATTAAACTCTCTATACTACCAAAAACAACATGACAAAAACTTGCTAAAAGAAACCAAAATATATTTCGGCACATTAATTCGTTTAGACGCAGATCACTGCAAGCTATAGATAAGAGATTTCCGCTTTCTGATTTGGCTATGCACCCAGATAGCATAAATAGACTAACACTTGGATGGAAGTGCTGAAATAAGATTATATGAAAAAACTGTATTTTTGCTGTACAGTAATTAATTAATCTCGATCCCTTCTATGTCGATGCTTTCGACGGTCACGCCTGTCGTAGTCTTCTCCGTAACCTGGCCCGTAATTGGGTCCATAATTGGACCCATAGCCAGGTCCGTAGTTATTCGGCCCGTAATTAGGTCCACCGGGCCCGTAATTGGGATCATAGCCAGGTCCATAGCCAGGTCCGTAGTTGTTTCCATTTCTTGGATCATAACCATTTCCATAGTTATTCGGTCTATTATTGTTATTGTTCATGGAATTTCCATTTCCAGACATTTGGCTAAGCAATCCTCCAAGTTCTGATCGCAACGTGCCCCGTCTGCTGCCATTGCCTGTAAGTCTTCCGGAGATTCTTCCGAGAATACCTCCTTGATTACTTTGCTGTCCGTACGAATACGATTGGTTATATCCAGGTTGTGGTTGTCCGTAGCTGTTTGATTGTGCCCCCGGCTGCATCATTGAGCCAAACATTGATCCCAGCCCTCTCTCTTGAGGTTGGGCTTCATACTGTATAGTCTCTTGGGCATCAATTACCTGTGTCGACTGAGTGTTGACAGCGTATTCGCCAGACTGTTGGTCTGGAGATTGATTGTAGTAGACTTTGGTGGACATTGATAGAATATATATGAGTAGAGGTTTCTTTTGAATAGAAGATTAGAAGATTGTTTGAATGTGTGTTTTTGATATTGAACTACAGACATTTAGTCTCTCTATTTATATTTATTTTATTACTAGTGGCTTGTAGGGCCCCTACTTCTAGAACAGCCACGACGGCTCGAACGGATAGGTGGGCAGTGTCTCTATCCGTTGACTAAGCGTTTATGCTGTTTAGCCTGTACGCTGACTGTACGCTTAGTAACGGGAAATGTAGGACCGTTCCTGATAAACTAGCGTTAAAATAATAATTATTTTGTAATAATACCTACGAGTCGGAATGAAAAGATTTTTTTGCTAGATATTGCGTCATTTGACTGCGCACACTAGTGTCTGCGCTATGGATCTCCTCAATTTCCTCACAATGATGAAAACGAATATGTAGCTTCATTACATACTAAAACATACACCATGTTGAAGGCTAGATTTGTTAATTGTAGCGAACTGAGACACAGAGTTGGTATTCATCTATAGAGTTTTATTTAATACTTGAGCTGACTCTCCAGTAAAGAATTTATAACTCTCCTTTAACGACGCCAGCGGAGATATACATTTCGATCTTCCACATCCTTCATATCAACAATATTCCATATAGAAACATTCGCGGGGCAGAACTCTGGATAAAAACTGTCCGGAATCGCCACTGTAGCTTTGCCATCAAATGGCTCTATCTCGTTAGACCTAAGCGTTCGTTTGTAGTATTCCCATGTATCAATAAATGGTTTATTCCGCACGCGATAAGTTGACGTATGTTCAAAAGCCGTGGTGTCCATGTCAAAGAAAAGGCGAAATACAGTGTCCCCATACCTCACCTCTAACTCGATGATACCCGACCGGTACTCGCTGAGATCGAGCTCCCCACCTGTAAGTATGTTGACGAGTATGAGACGGTCGGCATAAGTGCAAAGCATAGCTTGTCCTTTGTCCGAGATTTGAATATATTCCGGCTCAGACGCTAACTGACCTGTGTATATTAGAGTATTCGATTCCAAGCTATAGACTTCCATGTGAGTTGAGTCTACAATGCCACCCACGAAATTGGCATCATTGCTGATAATAGTCCGTTTAGGAGCGGCAAGCCACGGACTTTTACCAATCCACTTGACTTTTCTCCTAGCAATTGAAAATACTTTGTAGTTTATAATGCCTGCATCCACTGGACAAATGCAAGCTTTGGTCCCCAACACAAATTTGGTCCCGTCAGCACTAACAACAATTTGATAATCAGTGTCGTTACTAATACGTTCTAAAAACGAAGAAATACGGTCTGCAATCTTCTGTTGACTGACAAGCGGGGATAATACTTCCTCGACAAAATTGTTGCGCTGATAGCGGAATGCTAGTTCCTTTATTGCCGTCATATATTTCGCACTGTGAGTAAGCTGTGTCTGCATGTGTATTTCCAACGGACCTTCGCCAATCGTCCAAGTTTTCCACAGTTTGCAGACCAAGGAGCAATTGAAAAACGATTTGCGATCCAAATCTACCAGCACACTCCGCAACAGCTCTATGGGCAGGTCGTCGATAGAAGTCATGTTCATCTCGTTATCCTTTTTGAGCGTCTTTGTATTTCTTTTGGCCCGCTCTGGCGCATCTATGGATCGCTTTGTCTTGCTATTCATTGTAGTGATAAGGTGTGTTCGACCATAACTTGGAACTATAAAGATTCCTAATTCAGCGCCGTCAACTTTATGCAATTGCAGTAGCTCATCTCGTCGATCAAATTAGATCGGCGATGAGTTCAGCCGTGCAAACGCTATGAACCAACGGTACTTACGAATTCTGTCGCAGGAAAAATGTTTTCTGGTCTGCTTTAAGTAAACTCTCGAGGTGACAAAAAGCGAGATTGACGTAGCCATTGTCATCTAAAAAGATTGTGTTACTCATTTTTTATTTACTCCATCCGCTTACCCTCGGTTTATAAGAAAAAGAATCCAATTAAAAAACACAAACCAGTATAAACTCCAGGTACAAAACAAGATTACTCTCAATTGTGCTACTCCATAGCACTCTTGACGCCATCGGCCTTCTCTGCAGTCGGCTCCACGACCTGTCCAGCAGGCTGTTTGCTAGATCCCCTCTGCCGAGTCGTTCAATTCCAACTTGGCAGCAGTAGCAATCAATGAACTAATTTCAGGTGTTTCAACAGCTTGGGTGTCCTTCAAGGCAAGATCACTTGTTGCATCTACTAAACCGTCAATTTCCGCCTTATCAATCTTTTCATACTCAGGCTCGCTCTCGGTACCTTGGCGAGAGGTGACTGGGCGCAAAACCGTCTCATCTTCGCTTTCCGTATCTGATCTAGTATCTAATTCCGTCTCTGACTCTGTCTCCGCTCCGCCATCAGTATCTAGCTCAGTATCATCGGGGGTTTCAAAGTGTGAAAAATCGCTATCAGCAGGGGTGTTGATGTCCGAAGTGGAGCTGAGCTCCGAAGGAGTCTCTGCATCGGTGACCCTACTAATGACTGGAGTCACCTCGGTCGCACCAGACGAGTTAACCGCTGCCTCAGTAGGATGATCGACTGGGGTGGGCTGAGCGGGATGAGTGGACTTGGATCTTTCAGCTTGCTGTCTCTCGATCTCTCGTTGTTCAGCTAGTGGTTGTTCAGCAATCTGCCTCTCATAAAGCATATTCCGCTGATGTTCCAGCTCTCGCGTCCAAGCGATCTCTCTTAGACGGGCCACTTCCCGTTCGTGTTGAACTTCCCTCTGTCGCTCTAACTCGTTCTTTCGTTGAATTTCAAGCGATTTCTCAATCTCTATATGACGTATTCTGCAGTGATTCGTTTCTGTAGAATGAACGTCTGTCGCAGCTGAGCAGTCCGACGGGCATGTTCTGCTCCTCGAGATCTTTTAACAGCAGCAGAGTTGCTTTTGGCGTTGCCACGATAGTAAATGGCATCACAGATTTTTCGGCTAGGCGTTTTCTTTTCGAAACCCTTAACTCTTATGTTATCAGTAATCGCCCTGATGCAATTACGAGAGAACTCGAGCAAATATCCGTGAATATCAGCTACACGTTCAATGGCTTTGTCTATCTCACGTGCTTCGTTCGGTGACATGTTTCTCAGGATTGCCAACTGGTTGAGTAAAAGTTTGTTGCAAAACATTTTCGTAAAAATCGGCTCGAATTCCTTGGCAAACATCTCGCTGTCTTTCTCGATAGACTCGAGCAGATCAACTGCATTCTGTATTTGGCCGCTGTTTTTGTCTCGGACAGGAACTGCTTTACCAAAGGATATGGTCCGGTGGACCAGCTTTTCCCAAGCCAACACGTCCAGTTTTGCTTCTCGACGTGCAGCAGCCTCAAGGAGGTCGCCCAAAGTGTGGCAGTCTCTGCACTTCTTCTTCAATCCGTTGGACATTGACAGTCTGACATGGCGTGCCATTTCCACGCTGCACCAGATGATTTCATACTGTCTGACCAGTTCCTGCTGATAAACATCAAACCGTTTGATTTTTCCGAGTTTCTCCTTAAAGTACTTGGTCTGCAACCAGTCATATCCCCATTCATTACCCAGCGACTTGTAGCTCTGCTGGATCTTAAAGCTGTCCGAGTGCCTCGTATTGAATACGATATCAGCCTCGTGTTCCACCAAGCGAGCGAGCCAATTGATCTCACTGTACGGGATCTCCAAGATTTTTAGTTCTTGCTCTAGTCCTTTAAGCTCAAAAGCTTCAGCAGGCACTCCAGCAGGCACTCCAGCAGGCACTCCAGCCTTCCCCAACTGTTTCTTGATATCTGCCTGCCAGCCTGTCATGCTGCCATAGTAGTCGCACCATCGGGTGATGTCAACATCGGCAAAATCGTACTTGAGTTTGAGGGCGTGGAAATCGTCACTCATATTGGAATTTCTCCAGGGGCTCAATTGCAGCGTTTATTCCAAGAAAACACGATTGATATTTGATGCGACTGATAGATGTTGCCCCTGGACACGTTATAAAGTTGTGGCTTAAACTTGTGGGTAGCCTGAGTTATATACAACAGAGATAAGGGTAACTTATGTGGGGTATTGAGATAAGCCCACACTAGATCGCAGTGGGGAATTGTGTGGTTATATAGCTGTGTAGTACTATAGTTGACTACAGTACGCAATGTGGTTATACGGGGTACTATGGTGGACTACAGTACACAATGTGGTTATAAACTTTCCTATTTATTTTTTTAACTGCAATTACCATAGCAGATACTTCGGCTCTGTTTTCGGCATTTCTTTTTAAGGGGTTCAGGGATTCGGCGTACGTTATGTGCATGTTGCAGAGACAGCCATGGCACACTGAGTTACCATTGTATTGATTTTGATTATAGGAGAGAATACCTACAGATCAATATCAGAGGTATCGTACACACGGAGAAGAGAGTTTGCAAACAAAAAAGCCTGAAAGCAGTTTCCATTTCCGCCAGTTTGATGTCTTTTTCCCTCACGAGCTTCTGCGTTTTATTAGAGAGGTAGAGGTATTGTTTAAACAACTACAGAAATTTCCGCAGTGTGCCATAGATCCATAGACATGAGAAAAAATATTACAATGAAGTTCATCAAGATAAGAAAAAGATCATATTGATTGTTTCCCAAGACAGCTTAGCTGGAATGGTATTCACTAGTACGGTTCCTCTTTGCCGATCACCGTTGAGCTCATCTCATCGGGCATCTCAAGGATCGGCAATATTATGGTGATCTCCCCATAATTCTTGAAGATGAATTAGAAAATCGGCGATGTCACCATAATTCTTGCCGACTAATTATAAAAGCGGCCGGCCAACCGCAGTCATGAGAGCGCCTTCTGAATATTCCTCTACCGGGCCCGAACATATCTCAAGACAACGACATGGCCATGCCATATAGCCGCTGGCAACACGGGGAAAGCCCTGACTAGACTACCAGTCCCTGACTAAATATATTTACTTCAGATTCCGCTTTAAGCAGCAAACTTTAGAATTCAGACCCGTGATATGATTACCCTGTTCCACCTTTCAGTATTTATTTGCTCCCAAACCGTTTTTGTTTTCTTTCTCATCACTTTAACTTTTATTTTACCCTATCAATAGAAACCCGTAGTTGTTGAAACGTAACCATTCTTTATAGGCTAGAAGACTCTTTAGTGCTAATTATTTTAAATTGTTCTGTTAGTATGTACATGTATGATGCTATTGATACCCTATTATTGGTACCCCGTTTTCCTCTTGAATCAACTAACAAGTCGCCAACATATTTGAGTAGGAATCCACAAGGCATTGATACCCTCTGACGTCAATCGCTAACGTAGTACTTTTATATTATACAATGAAGCGTCCAACTCTTTTCGCGTTTATTATCGGGATCCTTATGGTCTTCGTGAATACTGTCATGGGCACTGATGAGGAAGTTGTCTCTGACTTCAACCAAGGCCCCACAGCAGACGACTACGAAGTTCAGGTGGAAGGATGGTTCACGGCCGTGAACGTAAAGAGACTTCCTCAAAGTCCTGAAGCTGCTGTGGATAACAAAGTGACGTCTGTTTTCAACGTTACTGCTTGCGCAGTTACCGGATTGTCGTTGACGTATCCATCATATAAAACTTACGTAAGATCTAGCTTCGCTGAGGATGTGTTTGACGACAGTGCCAGGGCCCACTTCACTGCCGCTTTACAACTAACGAATGCCGCCGCGTGGCGCTCCCGCGATGGTATTACAATTCTTGTCCAATATACGGGACCGCTTCCTGTGAATCTGGAACAAGCCTTGGATGATCTATGGGCCATTGCTGCGACAGACTACAAGTCTTACGATATGCTTCTCTTCGTTCAAAGAGGCAGCGGGACAGCATTCAGGTTGATGATTGTGGGGCCGGACAAATTGATGAATCAGTATATTTCAGAGGCGAAGTTGGGTGAGTTGTCGACTCTTAACCAAGCCCAGTTTCTTATATACTACTAACAATACGCATGTTGACTACAACTTTTTAAATAGACTATATAGCAATTGACTTGACGTGTTTAATAGTTTGCCGTTAAATTCCGTGCCTCTATAAGTTGATTAAATTGTTAGCTTCTGTCTGCTCTGCTATCATCCAGAGCACCGTGCATCATTGGACATTGTATTCATTATCAGGTGGCCGAAAGTTCTATTTTGGCATCGACAGTTAGACTTTTTGCTGGCTGAGCAAATCTGAAGGGAGGGGAATGGGTGATTAGTCACTCAATTGGGACATTATTGATTCTAACTACAGAGCATCTGCCTTTTAGATGTTGGAGACCAGTGATGACTGCTCCAAAATAATTCTCTTAGCTACATGGTACTCACTGACTTTGGCCGAAGTTCCACAAGCTTCAAGTTTCAAATTACCGTAAGTTACGTGGGAGCCAATTCATTCTTTTGCTGAGAGAACACCTCAGCTGGGGGCCACAGACCAGCCTCGAGAACTTGCTCGATTAATTCTGATGGCTCTGGTGTTTCGAAAGGCGGATAAGACGCTTGGGCTCCGCCAGGCTTTATGCGTCCTATGCTATATAAAGTAAGTGTCACGTTGATAAATTTAGCATGGCATTCTAGCACACTATAATGCGAAACTTCAATTAGGGCCACCTCCCATAAAAGCTCTAGCACCAATTGTAACGCGTCCGACAATAATTGCTCACCCTCTATTTCCATGTAACAGATAGCCCCACTTTGGCTAACCCAGTAGGCGGAGGTTCCGTTTTGAAATTGCAATGCCATATGTGGAATAGCTTTTGCTGCATCGAAATACGTGAGACCGAACGGGACAGAAACGTATTCCCAAGGTTTCCCTTGGGAGGAAAATAGCAATTCGTAAGTAGTAAAGCGCCAATCTTCTGTAAGCTGATCCATAAATACATGTTGTCCAGTTACAGATAATACCATCAGACAAAAGAGAATTTGACGTGTGAAAAGCATTGCAAATTCTTCAGTAGCGATAAAAGAGAAAATAGGACAGCAAATAGCAAATATATATTACAGAGTCAAAATTATGGAAAAATTTGTTATGGAATGGGCCGTCTCAATAAATAAACGGCTCACATAGCATAATCCATGAAAGTGTTTTAGGGAAAGCACGCCTAGCATTATCTACTCAGTCGGGCTCATCTTTGTATCTCACCTGAACTAGGAGTCAATAATTATTATGTCGTGAATCCATAGGTATTGGTATTGCAAACATATACATGTATATACTCATAGAAGTCACTGAAAATAGCTGAAAAGTAGTGGCTCTGGTATACTGGTTTTTTATTGATCGCATACTGCTACGACTCCTTCCATACAATAGTAATATATACTGTATTTGGATGTAACGTAAATCGCGGTATGAATTCCGAGCGCATACCAATTAGGGGCTATGTTTGCCATAAAGGGGATTTGAAACTATTCAGAGAGCTATTGCAACTAGGCCCAGCAGTTCTGTCTTTTGAGGAACAGGATAAGAATCAAATGGGATGTGGAGAAACTGCTGGCAGGTCAAGGCATGCATCGATCAGGATTATAATCTTATGACAAGAGATGGTTAAGCGGGTAACTCACATACTCTGGATTACACAGCTCGCAGGACATTATGAACGAAGTCCAGGAGCATTTGCAATGGTCTGATTTGGAACACACGGTCTGTCCCGGATCTCAACGGCAGTCATCTGAATTTATAATTGATCTTGTGCAAAACATTTTAGAGTATACTATCCGAGATACATCGAAGAAGTTACATAATAAGGGACCTCAGTCAGGGGCTTAGTGTAAATTTACACTATGCAACACACTATCCTTTTGGAAGATTTACCGCCGACCATCCTAATTGGCTTACACTATGCACTATTTGGCACTTGGGTTAAAGTGTACATGCACATATTAACACATAACTTATAAAGATCCACAAGCACTCCTGAGCACACTAGAGTAAAATAAGGGGCTCACACCTCTATTCTGTCGGTAGTAACCCCCATGAATATATAATGTCTATAGTCTACTGACAAATACATCGACATTCATACCAATTGATTATCAGGTGGCCCGAAAGTTCTGTTTTGGCATCGAATCAAAGCCCTCTGTATTTTGTCTGTTTTGGCATCAACAGTTAGTCGTCTTTTTGCTTGCTGGCTGAGAAAATCTGAGGGGAGGGGAATGGATCAGTACTTAATGGGACACTATTGTATTGACTACAGAGCATTTGCCTTGAGATATTGGAGACCAGTGATGACTGCTCCAAAATAACTCTTAGCTACATGGTACTCACTGACTTTGGCCGAAGTTCCACAAGCTTCAAGTTTCAAATTACCGTAAGTTACGTGGGAGCCAATTCATCCTTTTGCTGAGAGAACACCTCAGCTGGGGGCCACAGACCAGCCTCGAGAACTTGCTCGATTAATTCTGATGGCTCTGGTGTTTCGAAAGGTTGCGCTTCGCCAGGCTTTATGCGTCCTATGCTATATAAAGTAAGTGTCACGTTGGAACCTTTCCTATGGCATTCAAGCACACTATAATGCGAAACGTCAATTAGGGCCACCTCCCATAAAAGCTCTAGCACCAATGGGAGCATTTCCGACCATAACTGCTCACCCACTATTTCCATGTAACAGATAGCCCCACTTTGGCTAACCCAGTAGGCGGAGGTTCCGTTTTGAAATTGCAATGCCATATGTGGAATAGCTTTTGCTGCATCGAAGTACGTGAGACCGAACGGGACAGAAACGTATTCCCAAGGTTTCCCTTGGGAGGAAAATAGCAATTCGTAAGTAGTAAAGCGCCAATCTTCTGTAAGCTGATCCATAAATACATGTTGTCCGGTTGCAGATAATACCATCACACAAAACAGAATTTGACGTATGAAAAACATTGTGAGGAATAACTGTCAGTAGCGAGAAGAGAGGGAATACGACAGCAAGTACCAAAATATATATTACAGGGGGCTGAGAATTATGGAAACAGCCGTAAAGGCAACAGCTGTTGGGGAAACATCTGTTATGGAAACATCTGTTATGGAAGGCTTGTTAAACCCAGCTCAAATTTCATAATTTAGCAGTTCAAGTTGTGTTACCTGGATATGCAAGGACAGTTTGAAAAAATGAGTAGAGTATCGTTTTGCTGGTCGGCAGATCGACCATGCAAGAGCAGATCATTGCATAGTGATATTCCTGAATGAGAATAGCGAATGCAGGTACCCGGGGCCCCAATATATTTGATATAGCAGAAAACTTTAGTTTTGGGATTCAACTACCACAAAACTTCGTACTCCAACTTTACATCAACAATGACTTAGCCAGACAATATTGAGATGCTGCTTACCAAATAACCCCTGGAGGTCTTGGATCTTATCTGTCGATACCATGATAACGTTTGCCAGTCTCTGGGCGACCGTGCCGAGTTTTAGAGATATCTTTTCAGCCCCAAAATACTGGGTAGAATTTATAGAAAAGTGCGTACATTTGCTGAATACATTCATTCCGAGCACATACCAATTAGGGGCTCTGTTTGCCATAAAGGCGATTTGAAGCTATTCAGAGAGCTGTTGCAACGGGAACAAGGGGGTCTGTCTGATGAGGAACAGGATAAGAATCAAACGGGACCATTTGTGGAGAAACTGTTGGCCGATCAGGGCATTGTCCAGTATTAAGAATTTATGGCAGAAATGGCTAAGCTAGGGACCAAGTTTGTACCTCTGGAGTATCAAGTAGTAAGGTTCAAACTCGATGACTATCAAGAATATGTGTTCCACAAAACGACGGACAAGTCAAAGTTCGTAGTTGCCACTAGGTCATTGACTAAAATCGCCAACCATCTCCAACGACTATGATGTCATAGATTTCCCCATAGTTTGCAAGTGGGCAACTCATATATTCTGGATTATCGTAAAACATCATGAGCCAAGTCCAGGTCCAGAAACACTTTCACTTTCCCTGATCTGATCTGGAACACGCGGTACATCTGGGACCTCGATGGCAGTCTTCTGAATTATAGCTGACCTTGTTCAAACCATCGTAGTGTATACTAATCAACCGAAATCGATGGCTAATTGGCCCATTATAAAATATGTTGATGGAACCATATCATGGATTGGCATTAGCAGCTTAGTACATAACTGCTTCATTGCGGGAGTTGCAAGTAGGTTATTCGCTTTACAAGGAATTCAGGCAACAATAGCGGCCGCGGAAAACAGACTTGCCCTGCGTTAAACTGACCAAGGACTAGTCGGGCGAGTAGGTCAACATTAAGATTGATCGCCAATGTTTAAAATCGAGAAAAGAAAAAATATACCAGCCATGGAGTTTGCGAACTAGTTTTATAGAGCAGATGCAGATGGGTGCCGCAAAAACAGAAGTAAACGAACTCAAGGATAAGGGAGACGATCAGGAAAAAGAGTTACTCAGCGCTATAACCAAAACCACTATAGTGAACGTTTTCATCCTGCCGTTTGCCTGACTCCAGTCAAGGTGAAGAGAAAGGCATATCTGCATTTACAGAATTCTATTCCGAGGGTTGTCTGCGGTCGTGGCCGAGTTGAATACGAATACTGACCTAGGAATTGATATAAAGTAGTATCTTGAAACTGCCAGAAAGGCTCACATCACTTTGAAGTCCACTCCCCTAGTGGTGCCTTTATATAGACACGGTTTTCTGCAATAAAGGTCTTCGAGCGAATTTGATTTTAGTGGGTTGCCACAAGAGAGACCAAAAGCTTTTCTACCTACTAATCGATCTGGAAGGTAAGATTTCAGTCTATCGAGAAGTAAGACTGAAATGACGGGTTCCACATGCGAACAAGCATGCTCTCTTCCAGCCCAGAATGTGTACAAAATATTTCCGACGCTATGGCCAAGCCCCCAAATTGTTTTATCAACGGAAAAGTTTCGACGACAATGTCCCGTGGTTGTTGTAGCCGAGTTTCCTCGAGCTCATTGATGCTCAATATGAATCTGCGTGAAGCCGGTACCGCGCCGATCCCGCGAACCTCTCTTTGCCCTTACCAATGATTTAAGTTGTCGTTCTCTTATAAAGCGCATCCACCGAATACACAGTCCCATGAATGATGAGTCGGAAAGAGAAGAACTGCAAGCTCTAGAAGCTATCTACCCCGAGATCAAGAGAATCGAGGATTACAAATTTGAATTGGACATTGCAGTGTCTCCAATATCCAAAGTTTCACTGGTATTCCATCAGGATAACCGGACCAGCCAAATTTATGAAGTAGGACATCTCCCGCCGGTCAAACTGACTGTGGAACTCCCGCAAGGGTATCCGGCTGAAAAACCGCCTAAAATCGGCTTGGATTGCTTTTGGTTGCCAGGCCCCGATATCCGTAAATTATCAAATGCACTCGACGCGCTGTGGTCTCAGTCCCAGGGCAATCAGGTCATTTTCAACGCTATTGACCATTTGAACGAACATAGTGCCAATGCCTTTGGTCTTAAATCCGTAGTGATTGCTCCTGTTGACTTCCATCTAAAGGACCAGTTTCTGCAGTTTGATGAAGATGCCACTCATCGAGACTTTGACCTCCAGACTTTCCAGTGTGAGATTTGTCAATATGTGAAAAAGGGACAAGTGTGTACGCAGCTTGTCAACTGCGGTCATGTGTTTTGCACCCAGTGTCTTGTGGCGTACTACAAAGCGTGTATTGAACAGGGATATATATCTCAGGTGGTTTGTCCGCATTTGGAGTGCACGATAAAGACTGTAGATGACAAACAGATCGGTGAACTGGTCGGCGATGTACTGCTTAAAAGATATCGAGAATTGCGAAGAAAACTGGCGTTGGAGTCTGATCCGATTTCGTACATGGCATGTCCGCGAGACCTGTGTCAAGCTTTGATGAAGAGAAACCCAGATGATTTATTGGCGATCTGTCCGGAATGCAGTTTTGCCTTCTGCAGCGTGTGTGAACGCTCATGGCATGGATACTACGAATACTGTCGAATGCAAGAACCGCCATTGGAAGTCCTTGAACAGTACATTGACGGCGATGAAAAGACGAGACAGCAGATAGAAAGTCAGTGGGGCAAGCGCAACATGGCTAAATATGTCAAGGACTACGAAGACGACAAAGCATTTAGAGAGTACATGGAAAGGAACAACAACCGACATTGTCCTAAATGTTTGACTCCGATTGAAAAGAGTATGGGATGCAACAAGATGACATGTGGGATCTGTCATACATTTTTTTGTTTTCTATGCGCAGATGTGTTGGACAGAGACAATCCGTATCGACACTATGGGGATCCCAAGTCGCGGTGTTTTCAGAAATTGTTTGAAGGCATGGTGATAGAGGAGCCTGATATTGGGCAGTTGTTGCAGATGGTGTAGGAGGCAAAGGAGAGTGTAGTTAGGGAGACGACCAACAGAATCGCAACATGGACAGATGTTTATTTAATAGGTAATGAGATATGAGCGACGTAGTTGATGTTGAAATCATTCAGAAACATTGCATGGACAGTGACTATCAGAAAACACTACATAGACATAACTAGGTCGTTCATGTTCAAAATGACTATCAGAAAACATTACATAGACGACTACGTCATGAACGACTTCGTCGTTCATCTAGTCAAAAGGAGTCAAATACGCCTCAGCCACAAATCGGGCCCGAGCATTCAAAAACAACTTAATCTCCGAAATCTCCTTATCCACTTCCTCCATAAATTCAATAATAAAATCCACCAGTTTATGTTTCAACATCTCTTCCGTGTGGGTGTTGGTAATCAGAAACGAGATATCGTATCCCGGCATAGGTTTCCTTCGTAGGATATAGAATGCCTCGGCTCGTCCCGTCAAGAACCGGGTGAATTGATGCACCAGTATGTTTTCAATCTCATCTGCCTGCTTGATCTTGATGCTGACCCGCACACTGTTGATACTAGGCTCAATCAGGACTCTTTCGTTTTCGTTTCGGGCAATTGTCATTGGGTTGAGCAGCACTTCTTTGGTCTTTTGTGACTCAACCTCGGGAGTGTTGTGTCGTTCCGCTACTTGCGATGCAAAGTCCTCGAGGCACAGTGCCGCGGTCAGCGATGCGCGCACGGTGGTTAAATACGGTCGAAGCGATTGCGACTTGTTAGCGACCACTATTAGCAAAACAATACATATCATGTGATTTGCCAACAAAACCCGCCCACATCAACCATGTCTACCTACCATTTGTGTGATGTATTTGTGTGTGAATATGTGTCTGAATGTGTGTTTGAATGTGTGAAGAAGGAGGCTTTGGCGGTGCTTAGTCGCTCCTGCCCCGGACTGGTGATAGCAGGGTAAGCTGCGCGGCTGAACATACCGTACGGCTGACGTCCGAGCTCCAATATCAAAAATATCAGAGCTTGAAAATATCAAACACCAAAATACTTCAAAGACAAACACAAACACAAACACTGAGCGATGAACTGGCAGGTTCACACAGGCCCAGATGGAAAATTATACTACTACAACGTGGTAACTAAACAGTCGACCTGGGAAAAACCCCAGGAACTGCAGTCCCTATACGACAAGGCACTCCAACAGTCTTCGTGGAGGGAATATACGGCTGACGGCGGAGTCAAGTACTGGTACAATGTTGTCACGCAGCAAAGTGTGTGGGAAGCTCCAGACGAGGTCAAGGTTCTGATGGAGAGATATCCGACTACTACAGAAAGCACGACCACCACCACCACCCCCGCTGCCGGGCTCTACGAGTATGGGTCAAACAGTTCTTTAGCAGATACTTTTGCGTTTCGGAACTTGACGCCGGAAGACGGTAAACGCAAATTCATGGACCTGCTAGCCAAACACGAGGTTGACGAGACCTCAACCTGGGCTGAAACAATGGCCAAATTGATCAAACACCCACAGTATTTCAGTGTGGCCGATCCATTGCTCCGCAAGGAAACGTTTGAGGAATATGTTGCCAACAAGAAAAAGCACCACCAAGAACAACTTGAGCAAGAAAAACAGCTAAATTTTCAGACCATGTACGACTACTTCAAGACCAGAAAAGATATACTGTATTATACTAAATGGAGAACCGTCAAAGACACATTGGGTGAGTTTGAAAACATTGAAGAAAAGGAACGTCGACTGGCGTTTGTACAATATGTTCGTGACCTACGGGCAGCCCACGAGACTCAACAAAAAAGTATTAGGGAGACTGAGTTGGCTGCCCTGAAAAACCTATTTGACCAACTGAGGGTTGACGTATACACCCGATGGACAGACATCCGACCAGAACTCGACAACCACCTAAAGGCAAATAAATTGACTCACATAACCCATCTAGATGTGCTTGACGCCTTTCAAGATCGTATGAGACAGCTGGAACGAGAGTTGAACATTGAGCGTCAAAAGGAGAAAAAGGTGTTTTATAGACAAGAGCGAAAGGCTCGTCGCGCATACGTCGAGCTGCTCGAAGACCTAAGAAAGCAGGGCAAAATAAACGCAAAGACCAGGTGGACTGACATTTGGGCCCTGATCAAAGACGATCAGAGGTATATTACAATATGTGGTCTGCCCGGATCGACTCCACTCGAGCTGTTCTGGGATATTGTTGAAGAAGAACAACGAAAGCTGAAAATCCAAACTGAGCTAGTACTCGACATTTTAGCTGCCAAGCGGAAAGTCATTGACAGAAAGACTACGTTTGAAGAATTCTTAGTTTGGATAAGATCGGATCATCGAGGAGATGACTACCAAGAAGAATTACTTACTGCGATATTCGACAATTTGTACTCTCAAGCTCGGCGTGCGACCGATGATGGTGATGATCGAGACAGACACGCTGCTGAACGTCGGCTCCGTCGTGCGCAAGACGATCTCAGATACTACATCAAACGTCTCGACCCCCCTGTACGGATTGACGAAACATGGGAGATGGTAGAACCCCGAATTAAAAATAGCCCCGAGTTTAATGCTCTACCCGACTCTGCGAGCCGACAAGCTGCATTTGACAAGTACATTCGACGGCTCAAGGAACGGTTAGACGAAAAGGGTCGACATGAGTATGCACGCGATGGGTATAGACGAGATGAATACCGACACTCAAACCGACACCGTCAGCATGACTACGACCGATACGAACGACACGATTATGATAGAGAAAGAGATAGAGATCGTGAACGAGAACGAGAGTACCGCGAGCGAGAGCAAGAGCGACGAAGAAGAGATGAAGAAAGAATTGCCAAGCATCAAGTTAGTCAACGGGGCAAAGATATTGGTCCTTATTTGGAGTATTGACCCCAAAGTATATATATTTTTGTGCTTGATTAGTGCACCACCACGACATATATTATTCCCTCGTCAAAAACGACGATAACCCAATCAACCCAAGAACTATATACCTTACATTCTGATTCTCAGTCAATAAAATAGTTGCATATCCTACCTTGGGCACATATGCTTTCACCACTCCTTGAAGCTCACTTTCTCGGTCCAAGTACATTTGTTTGTAAGCATACAAGTCCAAATCATCCATTGCATTATTATCACCCTTGGTCAACAGCAGCTGCTTTTTGTCAGAGCTATGCTGCCGTAACACTCGGTGCACTATGGGTACATCTCGACCCTTTATGTTATAAACAACTACATCGCCTACTTTCACTCTATGTTCTCGGTTCCATAAGAATAATATGTCACCTCTTTGGAATGCCGGTTCCATTGACCCAGACAGCACCACTACCACGGGGCTCTCGCTGTTGGCTACGATGCCGAGTCCTTTATAGAACATGAAGGCAGTGGTCACCACCAGCATCATGTTGAGTGCCTGGTGGAGGACTTGACGGGGTGAGAAATTAAGATGCATTTGAATGCTAGGTTGGAATCTGATGTGCACAATTGCAATGGGGTGTGGAGTATTAGCTTTCGTCAAGTAGCTTCGTGTCAGAATAATAAAAATGACGTAGCTGAAATTCGAACTACCACTTAAACCACCACTTAAGCTTATATAATATCTCTGTCAGCACGGAGTTGTACGTGTTTTGGGGACCGCGCAAACGGGCTTGTTATGGCCTTAAAGTACTTGAAAACATACTTTTCAGATAGCTGTCAGTCAATTTAAGTGTAGTACTATTTCACCCCCTCAAAAACTCACTCAATGTTGAGAAACCACCTCCAACTCGTCCACACATTTCACTTTCCCCTACCCTATTGCATACACCTTCTACCAGTTACTAAGCATTTCTCCACATTGTTTTGCAACTTATCCATTTAACATGAGCATGATTCCAGGTAAGTGGCGAGGAAAACACAACAAATTCAATAACTTAGCTAACCAGTAACTGTACGACACGCCGGCAAGAAATATGACGTGGAAGTCGATCTCAATGAGCCCGGACTTACGTTCAAAATGCAATTGTTCTCGCTGACGGGCGTTCCTCCCGAGAGACAGAAGATCCTGGCCAAAGGCGGTCAGCTGAAAGATGACACAGACATGAACACGCTCAACCTGAAACCAAACCATTCGTTCATGATGCTCGGGACGGCCGGGGAACTGCCCAAGGCGCCCGTGCAAACACCTGTTTTCATAGAGGATATGACTGACCAACAGCTGGCGCAGAAAGCCGTCGAGCCAACTGGATTAGTCAATGTGGGGCAGACGTGTTATGCTAATTCGACGCTCCAGGCGCTGAAAACGGTGCCGGAACTGCGTGAATCTTTGAACGATTACAAGCCATACGGAGGTGCCAGTGATCTGACTGCCACTCTGCGTGATCTGTATCGAGGAATGGGCAACACCACCAAGCCGTACTACCCCGTTGGGTTTCTAAACGCTTTGAGGGCGCGATTCCCGCAGTTTGACGAGCGAGGAAACGACGGCGTGCATAAACAGCAGGACGCCGAAGAAGCCTGGTCGCAGATTTTGGCCACTATCAGACCTAATCTGAAAGTCCAGAATAGCGGCGATAGTGAGGAACAACAATCAGCAGCCTTTGTAGATAGATACTTTGGGGGATCATTTGAGACTGTTCTCAAATGTGACGAGGACCCATCCGAACTACCCAAAGTCGGCAGCGAGGAGTTTCTGAAACTCAACTGTCATATCAGCATCTCGACTAACTTCTTAAACGACGGTCTGGCCGAGGGGTTGAAAGAAACCATTGAAAAACACAGTGATACTCTTGGACGAAACGCGCAATATACATTGACCAAAAAGATCACCCGGTTGCCCAAGTATTTGACTGTTAACTACATGCGGTTTTTCTGGCGACGAGACACCAACAAAAAGAGTAAGATTCTGCGAAAAGTTGCTTTCCCCTTCAACTTGGACGTCACTGAACTATGTTCCGATGACCTGAAAGCCAGAATCTTACCTGCTCGTGAAAAAATTAGAGAAATTCAAAAGGAAAAGGAGGAACTGCGTAGAAGTGCTAAAAGGGCAAAGTATAACTCTGACGTCGAGTCAGCTTCTTCTGTCCTTTCAAATGGAAATATAGACAAATTAGACTCGCAGGATCCAATCAGCCAGGAAAAGATAGAGCAGTTTGAGAAAGAGTACGCTGCTGCCGTTGATCCTGGTCTTGCCAAAGATCCTTCCAGCAATGCTACTGGACTGTACGAGCTGTCGGCGATTGTCACGCACAGCGGGCCCAGTGCTGATTCGGGACATTACCAGTGTTTTGCGCGACATGAGGAGCCGGGCAAGTGGTGGAGATTCAACGATGACAGGGTGTCTATTGTAGATGATGCCAAGATCGAGACCTTGTCAGGCGGAGGAGAGTCTGACTCAGCTTTGATTCTGCTGTACAGAGCGTCTGCTATGTGATTGTAGAGTCGCATTTACTTCAACCCTGTTAGAGTCGCACTTACTTCAACCCTGTTAAATGTAGCGCACTTACTTCATTACTCTTATATATATATCTACAATGCATGAACTCTAGCTTGAAAGTCGCTAAACTCCTTTCTACAATTCAGTGGCCGGTCGTGATTCTTTGTAATACACTCGACCACCTTCTGTCTAGACTGTAAAGTATCTTCGTCTAAAGCTCCTCTCTTTGGTCGGGAATCGAGTTTCTTCTGAAGAGCGTCCAATCGATTTTGGAGCGAGTTCGAGTCGTGTATTCCGATTTTCTCGTCCGTCAGTTCACTGATCTTGTCTGTCGCCTCTCGAACTACGTCAGCAGCGTCATCCTGTAGCTTTTTAATCTCCGACGCTACTCGTTCCTGGATGTGTTTCTCTGAAAACTGAGATCTCGTGTAATCAGACTGGTTAGCTCGGCGTCCCGACGGTCATCCGCTGGTAATAGTTGTCTACACACCTCTAAAGTGGAATCTAGTTTTCCTATTAACGATCCCGAGAATTCAGTAGGAGTTTTAGGCAAAAACACTTTTTCTTTGTCCTGTATCTTTGAACTGGCCGACCCCATTTTTGTGAAAGTTAAAGTCAAGATGTGATTGGATTGTTATGCAAATGGTTTTACGTGGAGAAGATAAAAAGCTGAACTTTCCGACAACAAAAAGTTTAAGAGTTATTATAAGTGATATAGTAAAACTGAAAATACTACAATAACGAAAGAAAAATAATATAATGTTTATTCTAGATCTGAAAAACATAAACTTTGGTTTGACAAAAATCTTTCAATATCTATGTATTTGACTGTGAAACCCAAACTAATTAATTACTCTACCAACTGCTCATTCTCAACTATCTCAGTCGCCCTGTCGTCTCCGTCACTCTCTATCTCATCATTCTCAATCCCACCACTCTCTAGACCATCTCCCTCTATCAAATCCTTTCTAGCACAGCCTATATATCGTAGTATTCTCCACCAAAACCCTTTCTTAGTCCTGGTCGTTGCCGTCTTGCGCTTATTCTTCTCTACAATCGTATCTGCACTGTCACTGTCACTAGGTTTCTCAATCAATTGATTCTCAATTAACTGACTCTCAGCTAACCCTTCTTCCTCTTCTTCTTCTTGACTAATTGGGCTCTTGTCTATATCCAGTAGTTGTGCCTCATCCTTGTTGTGGTGGTGGATTTCCTGTTCATCACAATGGCTCGTTGGGCCATTTTCTTGATCTCCATATTTTTGCGTGGTGCTGGTTCCATCATCACCACTTTCACCTTGCCCATCTTGGTTTGTAAGGCTCGTGTGTGCAGACTTGATTGACTTGGGTGTTGCGTCGTGGGGTGTCTGCGTCAACCCTTCTGAGCTGCCTTCAGATCTCTCTCCCTTTAAAATTCCATTTGAGCCATCAGTTTGCACAGAAACATCGCTCACTGCCCGGACTCTCAAACCCAGGCTCGTCGCAACCAGTGGCTGCTGTTCCGACCCATTAGACTTCTCTGACTTGTACAAACCCTCGGAACTCCTCTGAGTAGCTCCTTCAGACCTGGGTGACCACCGATCAGACGTATCGTTCTCATTCCCATCTACGTGTGTCCTCTCTGCTTCTAACCGCTCTTCTCCTCCGCTCCATCGGTTCAATCTGTGAGTTGGAGGTGTGGGATATCTGATTCTATGTCGAGCATAGTTTTCGTGATATAGACCAGATCGTTTATTGATAGGATATTCAGGTGCACCGAACAGAAATCGTTTGACGCTCATTCTGAAATAAAGACAACTGTGGGTATTACAGTGATTTTAGGGACCTGGTGTGGAATACAGTTGGTATTAAGAACTCTGGCAGTCATTATCCAATAAGTTTTAAGAGCCTGGGCCGCCAGCCCAATAATTTTTGATTGAGAAACGCGCCAATAACTTTTATTGCCTATACTCGAAAATTATGGGGACCGTCGTGCCACGAACAGTCGCGTCGCGTGGTATTGGAATTCCCAGAACCGGAATGGTGCTGACCTCACCACTGATATCTAACCTATCAAAGTTAAAATCTGTTCAATTGAAACAGCTGGCTGGCCACTGTGGACTCAATATCTCTGGTACAAAGTCTGCAATTATCGAGAACATTACCCAGGCGCTCCAACATGAAGCTCCCTGGAATTCGCCTACGCGTATTGGGCCAACTACACTTTTGTCTGTTGACATGGGACTGAAAAATATTGCCCTATGTCACTTTGCCTTTGGTTCAATAAACCAAATCCCCCAGATAACCAAATGGAACTTGGTAGGTCTAGAAGGACTCAAGGAAAATAGATCATTGATGCAACCTGTATTTGCTTCAATGGCACTTAATTTGGTCAAGTCGTCGTTCCTAGAGAAAATCCACCCCGCAGACCCGCCATTTGCTCCGAAACAGCTCCTGCCGGACATTATCCTCATTGAACAACAGCGGATCCGATCTAGCGGATCCAGCAACGTTTCTGAGCATATTGCAAAGATCAATATTCTCGAAGGTATGCTCCATGCTATAATCCAGACCTACATGGAAGACCAAAATCTCAATACCCATCTGGTCAGCGTACCGGCAAAGAGAGTAATGAACTACTGGATTAGAAATCCTGCGGAGCTCCAAATTGGAACAGCCTCAAAACGATATCAAGCAACCAAAAAGGCAAAAGTCAGCTTGGTGCAGCATCTGATAGCTAAGAATGATGGACAACCTATGTTTCTACTGGAGCCGGATCTAGACCCATTTGCTCAAAACATTAAGCCAAAGACCAAAAAGGATGATCTATGCGACTCTCTTCTTCAAGGTCTTGGCTGGATCATATGGGAGCGGAATTTAGATCGGATACGCAAAGTGAGTGAATACGAGGAATTGAACACAATCATGGAAGACATTGAGCAAGGCTACACTACTGCGTTGGACCCGAAGAGCGAATGAATTGACTATGACTTTGTACTTTTTCTCCTCACTTTCAAAAGTACCTGCAAAGATCGTCCAGAATTGTCCTGGGTGAGCCATTACTACATCTACTGGCGGAGATTCTACCAGTTAAAATGTCCGGGGAAGCATCAAACGCATCCGTGAGTAACGGTTTTCGGAGCTATGCACCCAAATGTAGTGGGGTAAACCGGATAAACAACATGAAACCCCAACGAACCTAGACTATTTAATCCGCTTGCAATCCCACAGTTTAGAGAAAACATCATTGCTTATCTCCCCATCCAATTTATCTACAATGTCTATCCCTCAAAGCGAATACCGATTTCTAGGAAACTCTGGTTTGCGAGTATCTTCCATCTCTCTCGGAGGATGGATTACTTTTGGAAAAGGAAGTTTGGTTGAAGATGAAAAGACCCTGGAGATCTTTGAAAAGGCTTTCAAGTTGGGTATCAACTTTTTTGATACCGCCGAAGAATACGCCAGTGGAGAATGCGAGATTTCTTTCGGTAAAGTGCTTCAAAGATTGAACTGGGACCGAAAGGACTATGTTCTGTCCACCAAACTCTTCTGGGGTGGAAAAGGACCCAACGACAGAGGACTTTCAAGAAAGCATCTAATAGAGGGAATGAACAACTCTTTGAAGAGATTGCAACTCGACTATGTTGATGTTGTGTTTGCCCATCGATGTGACATTCACACTCCTATGGAGGAGATTGTGCGAGGATTCACTCAATTGATTCAAGACGGAAAGGCTCTTTACTGGGGAACTTCGATGTGGACCGCCTATCAGATTGAAAAGGCTCACCACATTGCCGACAAATATGGGCTGATTGCTCCTATTGCCGACCAGCCTCCTTATAACATGATTGACCGAAACTGGGTCGAAAAGGAGCAGCTGCCTGTCATCCAAGATTACAAGTATGGGTTGACCGTGTTTTCTCCATTGGCAACTGGTTTGCTTACTGGGAAGTACCTTGACGGGTTCCCTGAAGGATCTCGATACGATCCGAAGACCGTTGAGAGCAACTATAAAGTGGCCGAAAGCTTCGGTGGTCGTTTCCACACTGAGGAGGCTAAGATCAATGCTGCCAAGATCAGAAAGCTCAAGGGAGTCGCCGATGGGCTGAATGTTGAGCTGGCTCCTTTGGCTCTTGCCTGGGTCTTGAAAAACAGACATGTTTCCACTGTCATCACTGGAGCTAGTCGACCTGAACAGCTCGAGAAGAACATCAAAGCTTACGAGGTCTTGCCGTTGCTTACTGATGAAATCTTGGCACAAATCGAGGAAGTTCTCGGAAACAAGCCTCAAGAAGCCGGTGACCATGGCCGACTTTAGATATATACAGTTTAGCTTCAAACGTTCACCAGACTGCACTTGGTATTCACACCTCACTAATGGCACTGCTATGAGCTCCGAATAGTACGTCGTCCAGCCAGTCCAGAGATTGCAAAATATTCTCGCTGATTTCCTCAGTAGGCAATTCCTCTATATTTTCGTACTCTGAGCCCTGAGGGTCCAATGAAACAATTCGAGGGATGCTAGTAGATGACTTGCGCGATGCCAGTTCTATTTTCTGGGACAGTTTATCTCGCAATTCTCGATTCTGTACTCGAACAGCAAATATTAGATTTCCCACTCCGCGTAAAACTTCATAAGGTGTTACCTCGAACCGGTTTGGAGAGTCATTCGACTGACAAATTACCACGTCTGCTAATAAATTGGCAACTTCAAAGAGTTTCAATTCCATTCCTCGGCCCAGGACCTCGAATGCTTTGATGGGAATTTGCGAAACGTTGGAGAGGAGATCCCGGGCAATGGTAATTGGGTAATCTGAACTCATGACCCCACTGGTGTTGGAAGTCACGTATCCAGAGGCTTTGGAGATCTTGTATGCCAGTGCTCTAATCCAGTGTTGAGTGGCAACCACATCTACTGTCTGCATGTCATTGCTGTATTTTGAAGTAGCTGTGGGCCGTTCCAGAGTTTGTTGCAGCTGTGTTAACCACCCACTGGGGAAGACGATTTTCTTTCCCTGACTGCTCCAGTTGTCAAAGAACCATTTTCCTGGGGCTGAAAAGATTTTAACCAGGTCCACAAAACTGCTGACAGTATCGAGAGCCGGATCGGAGTCGGAGAGCTGAAAGTCAAGAGGTTCTAGAATAAGAGGAAGCCCACCTTCCACGCAGTTGTATCTTTCGGTGACAAACAGTAAAAAGTACAAGTTTCTCATGGTCTGCTGTTCTTGAATGGTTCTTCCAACGTACACCTCTGGAGTGTGCAGACCATACAAGTGGCCAAACGTTATAGATTCTCTCACATAGAACAATGCAGTTTTGTTTCGGTTGTTGACTGTACCGTAGTAACGGTGCAAGAAATAAGATGTCAAAATGGTGTTGAGAGTAATGTTTTCTGTGAAATCAAACATATGCCTTGCAGTCAAACATTCGGCTATAAGCATAGCCGGCGTCACTGGATTGGCAGCATATGACTCTTCTTGGATCTCAATCCCAAGCTCAGAGAGACTAGCTCCTCCTAAGGAGCAGAACAGAGCATACAGTTCATTGTCACCAGGGTTTTCTTCCAATGTCCTAAACACTTCTTTCGAAAGTAACGGTTCTATGCCATACAGAAATTGTTGGTACAAGTTGAAAGCCCGAGATAAAACCCGAATAGGCACTTTGCGAGAAGCCATAGCATCGTCGGAACTGTCGCTGTCTCGCTGGAACGCTCCGGCAAACTGATTTCCAAACATGGAACTACGCGACGAACCATTGTCCTTTGAGACTTTACTTTTTGTCGTTCCCGACCTCCCTGACGGTCTTCCAGTTTTCTTTTTCTCTCGAAGAAATGTGCATTGGATACCGCTGGCAAGGCAGCGGTTACAGGGCAGATTCCCATCGCACTTGCACTTTCGCTGGTTGCAAGCGTCGCACGCTCGTTTAAGACCCTTGTCCATAGGAGAGTCAGCTCGCTCAAAGGCGGGGTACATATAGTGAGAGAGAGTATATGCTGGCCGGTTATAAGATCGTCTCCACATTTACGAGCCAAATTCAGTGTATTAACGTGGGGTGAATGGACACACTGATAAACTATCTCTATGCACCACACTGCTTTCAGAGGTTTTTAACGTGGGGAGAATGAACACACTGATATTTCACCTCTATTCACCTCACTGACTTTACTTCCGGGTATCTCATCGCAATCCGTATGGCTTCTTAGTAATACCTGTAAGAAATGCCTTGGATCGACCTGAGTTATTCTGTATTTCCAAACATCTCTGCCACTAATCATCCCCTTTCAACTGACACGCACGGCACGGTTTCAACCATGGTCGTTGCAAATAGTGGCCCGGTGCAACCGTCGTCAAAAGATCACATTGTGTTTCAACAACCTCTGGATCGCCATGACGTCAGAATAGGTCCCAGTGCCAACGGACCTGACGAACCGATAGCGCGGCCGTCGAGTTCGGTGTCGTTTCGCAAGAATGAAAACAACGGACCAACTCACACAAATTCAGAGGTCGTGTCCTCACAGCAGCCAGTGTCGGCTCCTGAGACAAGAAAAGTTGAAAGCAGAAAGCCCAGTGTAGCTGAATCGTCGTCGTCCGGCAAAGATTCCTTACACATTCTGCTCGCAGCCACTGGCTCAGTTGCAACCATTAAAATCCCTCTCATAATCGAAAAGCTCCGTGGCATTTACGGAGGCAGAGCTGAAATCCAGCTAATTGTCACTGCTTCGGCCGAGCATTTCTTGAAAGGAGTGAAAATCCCTGCTGATATAAAAGTATGGCGAGACAAGGAGGAATGGGGCTCGCGTCAGCCGGGGCTCAAGTCTGATAGTTTTTTGCATGCCAAATTACGTCGTTGGGCTGATATCTTGCTGATAGCCCCTCTGTCTGCCAACACTCTGGCTAAAATCGCCAATGGAATATGCGATAATCTCATAACTTCGGTGATTAGGTCTTGGAACCCTGCCATCCCTATTTTGATTGCTCCTGCCATGAATACGCACATGTACACTAACCCAATGACTAAGAAGCATCTGACTCTGATCAAAGAGGAGTTTGGGTTCATTGAGACTCTGAGGCCGGTGGAAAAGGTGTTGGTATGTGGAGATATTGGCATGGGCGGTATGCGAGAATGGACTGAAATTGTTCAGATCCTGGTCAATCGTCTGGGAGGGTTACCAGAAGAGGAAGATGACGACGAAGAAGAAGAAGATGATGATGAGAACAACAAGGCCGGCGAGTCTGATGATGACGATGACAAAGACGAGGAGCCTGGATTGGAGGAACTCGCTGATCGACTTAGCATTTCTTCACAGCATAGTACTTGATTTGTATAGTACGTATAATGTTATATATAAGCTATTTATTGTGTTTACTATACAGCCGTTTGTAATTTAATATTTGGTAGCACGATCACTTGTATGTTGTTCTATATACGTACTCCATACATTTTCTGGAGCATGAGGGCATTCCCCATTTCGCCATATATAGTATGTGAGTTATTAGCTTCGGAGTGTTTCCGCTCATTTGCTTCGTAGTTAATATCATATTTTTCATACGGCGATACTAGGTAGATTACATCTAATAAATTGGAAAAGAGTTGGCTCCTGCTCACTTCCGACTCCAAATTGTCCATAGGAGACTTTGATCCATTCGACAGAAAAGTTTTGATTCGTTGACCACCATTTCAAAGCAAGTAGACTCTTGAATCGTGGATGTGACACGATCTTTAGCCTATTGTGCTCGCCTGGAACCTCGGTGGTGAATCTAATTGAATCTTCAATTCCCACTGCAAGGTAGGCTTCCTTAGACGGTTCATTTTGGTCCATGGTGGGCCATCGGGTGATCAGTCTTATTCCATCTATCGTTTTCAGAGTAAATATTTCGCCATCGTAATACTCTCCCCCTCCGCCATGGAGTACATCGACATCCTTAGTGCTCACATCAGCAGTATCCTCAAGTAATCCAAAATAAAAAGGGTCGCCATCTTTTAGCGGTGTTCCGTCAGAGGCTATAACTTCGTACGCATTGCCACGCTCCTCAGTGTCAATGGAAAGATGTTCCATGGCTTGATTCACATCGGGACGATTTGCAAACTTCAGGTGTCTCCAAGTATTCCAACTAACTACCCGAAAAAACTGCGCATCACCATCAGTACCGTTTTCTGAGTGCAGAATCAATTCCTTCTGTCCATCGGTTGTCTGCTTCGTGACAAAGGAGTCTTCAGAATCCCATGGTATCAACTTGAAAAGATGTCTAAATTCACTATCACATTGAAACTTGAGGCGATTCTCCTTACACGGTAATTCTCTACTGGCTACAATTCGCCTGGAACCATTGATATCTCCAACGACTAGGTATTCATCAGTTTCCACATTCTGTAGGTAGCCGATTCGTTTCTCATCGGTGACGAAGCTAAATCTGGACCCTTTGACAGAGTGCTGAGTGCCAATGACGAGCTGGTTGTTCAAAAGGTTGCAAACGCCAAATCCTTCAAACAATTCCAACAGCAGGTCATCTGTAAAGTCGTATCCAAAAATTTGGTGATTCTCATATAAGTCGGAGTTTTCAAAATGTTGGTACACCTCCAGGTGAAAGTCTGGTGGCCGCTGGCTCTTCCAAGTTTTCCACACTTGCAATTCAGCATGATAACCATTATAATCTTGGGTTTGCTTGATTTCATGTGGGATCACATGTATCGTGTCACCATTTTTTACTTTGTATGCTTGAATAGGTGCTCTATCACTTCTCATCCAAGAACGTCTAAAAACCAATATTCCCGACTTGCCAGATTGTTCCTCTATGGAGTCCATCAGCTCGCCTACTTTTATTTCCTTCGGGACATCAATAGGCAGAACCCGGTCGCTATTCTCGAAAGTTACAAAGAGACTGCATAGCGGCACGTTTTCAAAGTCTAGTTCGATACGAGTACTGAATGGTGCCAAAAAGCATCCCCGAGCTGCAGCTGCCTAGGCGCCATAATCGTATGGCCAATTCTTCAGCTAAGTAAGATTGGTATAGTGGGAATTCTGATGCGAAAAAATACGGAATCACAACAATCCTGTTGCCCTCTGTCAATTGGTACCCTTTGATTTTGCGATCATACTTGTTCATCCACAAGTTGTTGTGAGCCAATAATCCTAAAGTTCCAGATTACTCGGCTAGATGGGTCATCAGCTCCTTTGTTGTCATTTCGTCAGAGACATCGATGGAAAGGACCTGCTCGCTGTCAGCAAAACTGACAGGCAGACGCATTGATAATTCTTTGAACTTTTAATGGTTAAAGTAGAGAGTACAAAGCTATTATTCTGCCATTCCACCGCGCGCGCTGGCTGCCAACAAATCGAGAACATGCACCCCCTGCATATATTGTACCTTACCCTGCCATCTATAAGAGTAGAAAAACCGTCGATCTATGCACTATATCATGATATCCAAGAGCTTGAATATTCAATATAATGACAAAATTTATTTAGTGTCTGACTCCAAAGGGTGAACTAACCTCACTACGTCTTGGACCTACAAACTTCAGCCTCCTTCAGTCAGTCTCCAAATATGTGTTGAATCATAAAACAATTATTTTGATGGCATATATGAGCAATACGGGGTTTATAAATGTATTACGTTACGAGGTATGATCGCACAGAACATGGTCATTTCAAGATCGACTTTACGGTACACTACTCAATGACTGCCACTAAATCGCCCGATTCCACCATTTGCCCATTCTCATGAAATATCTTAACCACTCTCCCGGAAGCAGGAGCATTAACCACCATTTCCGTCTTCATGGCCTCCAAAATAACCAAACCTTGGCCCTTGGCTATCATGTTCCCAGCCACTACACAGCTTTTCCAAAACCGTCCTGCCACTTCGGCATACACCATGATTGCAGATTCAGCAAATTCTTCTACTGAGATTTGTGGCTTTTGTGAACTGTCCTGGAGTTCGGCATTAGAGACTTGAATCAACCGTGAAATCTCCTCGGTTCCCTCGACTTGCCGAGCCTTGAATTCATCGATTGAGTCCTTGTTGGCCTTGAGCCACTTGGAATATTCTCCGTAATCAAAAACTGACTCCTCAATGTCGATATTGAACTTGCCATGTTGGACCTCTTTGGTATATCTGTCCAGCTCTTCTTCAGTCACAGGGAAATACTCAATTTGATCAAACGGAGACAGAAGCCACGGTCGGTCTCCTGGAGTGTTCAACGTCAACTTGTCCCAGATTGGAATCGTCCGGCCAACTAATTGATATCCTCCCGGAGACTCCATGGTATATATACACATGTACATACCTCCAATGCCCACAGTTCCATTTGGAGTGTATGTTCTGGAGGGATTGTACTTCGTACCCAGTAATCGGTGACGAGGATCAAGCGGAACTGCGCAGGGCGCTCCCAGAAAGACATCTCCTAGACCCAAAACCAAATATCGGGCTCGATACAATATATCGCGAACGTCGTTTCTGTCTTCGAACCCATTGACTTCTTTGAGAAAGTCGACATTGTTTGGCAGCCACGGTGCATTCGACCGAATAGTCTCTTTGTATCGCTCCACAGCTCCAAGAGTCTTTTTATCCTCAAACGCCATTGGCAGTCTGATAATTCTCGACGGCACCTGCCATTTGTCGACAAAATGCATACTTTCTTCAATTGAGATTAGCTCCCTGACCAGATCATTCTGAGAAATTATTGATCCCTTGAACTCAATGAGCACTGAGCGGACACCTGGTGACATCTCCAACACTCCTTCGACTTTACTAAGGACTAGCTTTGTCAACTTGTGCACCCTGTAGGACACATTCAGGTCCATGATGTTCTCACCGTATTCCACGAGAATATATCGGTCCCCAGATTGCCTGTATACAACTTTTGGTGATTTGTGGGTCGCCTCAGCGTGGTAAAGCACTGGAGAAACAATGTCTTCTTCAACAATGTCTATCGACTCTTCAATCAAATTCACTCTTTGATCTTGTACTTCTTTCGCCTTGGCTGCGTGATCAAAAGACACTGGAACAAACTTGATTTTGTCCCCGGGTTTCACTTGTCCAATCTTCCACATTTCGGACTCAATGACAACTGCCGCACACACAAATCCTCCCAAACTGGGTCCATCACATGTCAGAATGACTGGCTCATCTCCAGTGAAATTGATAGCGCCAAGAGAATATACATAGTCATGAGTGTTGGACGGATGCAGGCCAGCTTCGCCACCATCTTGTCTTGCCCATTCCGGTTTGGGTCCAATTAACCGCACACCAAAACGATTAGAGTTATAATGCACTTTCCACTCGCTAGTGAAAAATGTTTTCAAACTACTTGCCGTGAAGAAGTCTGCTCCATGTGGGCCGCAGGTGACTGCCACCTCCCAAGTAGAAGAGTACGAAGGGATCAAAGACCTCGGTGCAGCTTTAGGTTCTCCCATTGGTGCAGGCAACGTGCAACTGGCTAATTCAGGCTGACCAAGGAACAGTACATCACCAAACTTCAAGGTCCGGCCATTATGCCCACCCAGGTTTCCGAGAGCAAAGGTAGACCTGCTTCCCAAGTACTCAGGAACGTCAATTCCACCTCTAATGGCAATGTATGAGCGACAACCACTGGTAAGCTTTCCAACATTCAAAGTCTGTCCGGCCCTGACTTGAATCGGTTCCCACAAATGGATTTTTTGAGTATCCAACATCGCGTGCGATTCCCCTCCTGTGAGAGCTATGACAGCGTCCTGAAAGAATAAAATAGAAGGACCCACAAGAGTACATTCAATTGCAGGTGCATTCGAATGATTTCCAACTATGGAATTGGCAATTCTGAAAGCATAGTCATCCATTGGACCCGAAGGTGGGACACCGATATGCCACAACAATGTTCGTCCTGGATAGTCTTGGATGGTGGTGTAGCTGCCGGGCGAAAGTATCTCAATGGCGCCTGGAGTGTATTTGTAGGAATCCAAAACCTTGGTTGACACCTTTGCTGACTTGAACATTTCAGATCGAGTGATTGAGCGCAGGTAGTCCAAATTTGTCACTACTCCGTTGATGACAGTTTCATTCAGAGCTTCGTTCAATTTCTGGAGAGCCTCTGCACGAGTATTTCCAAATGCAATGATCTTGGCCAAAGTAGGATCATATTCAGCACTAATTGTCGTACCTTTAGAAACCCAGGTGTCAGTTCGAATAGTAGCCGAGCTCTTTGGAAATTTTACCTCAGAAAGCTGGCCCGGAGAAGGCATAAAGTCCTTGACAGGGTTTTCAGCATAAACTCTTGCCTCCATTGCTGCTCCCTTGGGTTCGATGGTCTTACTGAAATCTGGCGGACGGTCGGCTGCAATATAAAGCATCCATTCAACCAAATCAAGTCCTGTTACCATTTCTGTGATAGGATGCTCAACTTGCAGACGTGTGTTGACTTCCAAGAAATAGAACTCGTTTCGCGCTTCGTCGTATATGAATTCCACAGTACCAGCGCATTTGTATTTGATGGAAGCAGCCAGCATTTCAGCTGCATTTCTCATCTTGGCTCGGGTTTCTTGGGGGAAATTGGGAGCAGGCGTTTCCTCGATGATTTTTTGGTTTCTTCTCTGTAATGAGCAGTCCCGTTCTCCTAAAGCGATTGCCTTGCCTTGTCCATCTCCGAAGATTTGTACTTCGACATGTCTTGCATTTTCCACAAATCTTTCAAGGAATACCCCAGAGTCATTAAAATAGGCCTGTCCTTGGTGTCTCACGGTCACGAAGGCCGTCTTTAGTTGGTCGTCACTATCAACTCGTTGGAGACCTATTCCACCACCACCAGCTGTGCTTTTGAGCATAACTGGATAGCCAAGTGTGTTGGCTGTTTCCAGAGCCTCGTCCACGTTTGCGATCAAACCAGAACCGGGGACAAGAGGTACGTTGGCAGCTCTTGCAATGTCCCTGGCCGAGTGTTTCAGACCTAGTTTCCGAATGGCGTCTCCGCTTGGGCCTATAAATATGATTCCTTCTTCGTGACAGGCATCTGCGAAATCAGCATTCTCAGAGAGAAATCCGTAACCCGGTATGATTGCCTGACTACCAGAGTCCTTTGCTGCTTGAATGATCTTGTGAATGGACAGATAAGTTTGGGCAGCAGTCGTTCCGTGTAGGGCCACTGCATCGTCAGCATCCATGACATGTTGTGAATACCTGTCGGGTTCAGAATAAACAGCTATTGATATGATTCCAAGTTTCTTCAAGGTTTTGATAATCCGAACTGCAATTTCGCCCCGGTTAGCTACCAAAACCGTGTTGAATGGTTTCGCTCGGCTTGTGTGAGAGATGTAATTTCTCCAGCCTCCATATTTGGTTATATCCAAAGCATTGGTATATCCAATCTGTTCACAAACAAACCCCTTCACCCACGAGCCGTCCAACAACTCAAGCGAACCAATAGCCAGGGGCTGCGGGACCATAGAGATGAACGAACCAAATGACTCAGTCGGGATATCCCATATCTCTACTTCAATGGACTCGCCGTCCATGCCGGAAAAGACTCGTTGGATGCCAGGTTTTGCTGGCGATGTGTTTGGCAGAGCATACAGTCGATAATGAGGAGAGGTTCTGGTTCGCTTTGTGAGCTTGGCGTGCACCTTTTGCAGCTGCCAGTTCAGAGCCATTCCTGAAAGGTGGCCACCGACAACAGCCAGAGAGACGGCTTGAGGTTCAGTGTGGGGAATGGAAGTCCTTAGCAGATCTGTGCCAATATCTGCGTATGTTGCGGTATTGCCAAGAAGACGGTTGGGGCAGTTTTGCTTGAGATATCGCTGAGCAAGATCCAATAAAGCATAGTCGTTGAAGTGCTTTGAAATCAGAGTGACACCAACTGGCAGACCATCTTCTCGGAAGCCAGAAGGTATGGCCAAAGCACACATGTCAGCCAGGTTTACAAAGTTTGTATAAGTACCTTGGTACGAGTTTACTAGAACAGGTTCCTCTTCTAGATCTTTGAAAGTTGGGTTCAGGGGACAGGTTGGGACAATCAGACCATCATAGATAGAGAAGGCTGCCTCTACCTGCTTTAAAAGATCTCGTCGGCGATATTCATAGTCGAAGAAGTCGGCAGCCGAGAAATTTTCTGCTTTCTTGACTATTCGGTATACCACAGGGTCGACAGCTTCTGGATTGTTTGTGATTATATCCCTAATAGCTGCATACCGCTCGGCTACCCATGGTCCTTCGTATAGGATATCTGCTATTTGGTACAAGAGAGTAAAGTCTACTGGAGCAAGCTCCACCCCAATGGCCTTAAACCCATCGAGTGCTTGTTTGAACAGCTCCGCGTTCTGTGTTTCTCCGAACCATTTTGGATTACTCGGATATGCAAAAATCGGTCTTTTTCCAAAAGTTGTAAGCGGACGAGATGGGAAGTGCCGCGAATAGCCGTATGTTTCATCATGCTGTGCCGCGACTGACAAAACCAATTGAGCGTCTCTCAGATTCAAGGCGAACAGAGACACACAGTCGAGAGATTTACAAGCAGGCACGACACCCGTGGCACTGAAAGCACCAACAGTCGGTTTCAGGCCAACAAGATTGTTGAGTGCAGCAGGGACTCGTCCTGAACCAGCTGTGTCAGTACCTAGAGAGAAAGCAGTCCAACCTCTGGAAACAGCCACGGAAGATCCTGAACTAGATCCTCCACTGACGTGTTTGTCCGAAAATGTTGAAGAGGGTCTCCCATAGGGGGATCGAGTGCCGACCAAACCAGTTGCAAACTGGTCTAGATTCGTTTTACCAACCACGATCGCACCTGCTTTTCGGAGTAGCTTTATAATAGTGGCATCCTGCTGGGCGAAGTATTTGTATTCAGGACAAGCAGCAGTGGTAGGGAAGCCTTCCACGTCAATGTTGTCTTTGACTGCAAACGGTACGCCATATAAAGGGAGATCCTGGTTAGTGTGATATTCCGACTTGAGAGTTGCATCTGAATGATTTCAATACATACCTTTGCGTTTGCAGGAAGAGCATTCCATTGAGCTTCGAGGTTTTCGTATGAAGCGATGGTGATCCAAGCAGGATCATATTTAGGATATGATTCTACGAGCTGTGCGATTTTCTTGAGTCCTTCTTGAGGAGGTACTGAGATTTGGTACGATTTCCATTGGTCAATCGACCATCCAAAAGTCATCTAGTTAGTTTACGAAGAAGGAGACCTGAATAGAGAGACTTTCAGTATCTGCACATACTGTTATTGGAGCGAGTTTCTCGGGGTTACTGTGATCTTGACGGTTACTCGATGATTCGAGAGTAAAAGTTCAAGAAACAAATGAATGGATATGATAACTAAGTACGGAATACATCTTTATAAACTAGCACGATCTGAGGTTAAGTCCAGGCTTATCAGTGGATCATGATTTGATAGATAAGAAGTATAACTATGCAGGGGAGCTGCCTCTTATCTTATCAGTAGACTATTCCCGATTAGGGTAAATACTGGACCGAGGCAGTATTTACACTGGAAGGCAATGACAGTCCAAGACTCAGTATCTGACCCGAGAGTTAGCAACTGTAACATAATCTAAGAGAACGAGGTTTCTGTGCCTGTAAAATGTCTACATTTTTGCTGTCTAATTAGCCTTCAGTGTTTAATTTGAGTGTTATGATCCGATCGCAGTTTATCCGAGCCAATCATTGAGCGATGAGGTAATTCTCCCAAAGAAGTGCCGCGGGCCCGCCAGTTGTTAATGCATGATAATGCACGATAAGGATTAGATGTATAGCTGGAGGAACAAAGTATAAGGACAAGGGTGATTGGAAAGGATCATTATAACAAAAGACCTATAGTATAATAGTTATCTTTTTATCAAGTAAAACTATGAGACAAGATATTTGAGAGCACTAAATTAATATATTCCAACTCAAGTTCTTATCTATCAATTTTGACTCCAAATCAGCACAGCACGTACCTCAGGGACTATTAAACACTCCAGTAAAATATGGTATATAGATTATTGATCTAAATTATGGATTCTCAACTGACAATTTGCTAGTCCTTATTTCTGCGCTCCTGGTAGCCTTTAAACTCTTAGTCCCCCTGAAACGAAACCCGGCGCAGCCGTGCGACGCACCTCGTCGGAGTCCAACGAACCAGCCATCAAAACTCCCACAATCAATTTATCAAACCGATCTCTCCTATAAAATACTATTAGAGACATGAGCTACGGACAAAGATTTATTGACTTTATAGCAGAAAACCCTACTCCCTTCCATGTGGCGGAATACTGCAAACAGGAACTGAACCAGGCAGGGTTCGAGTACCTCCCTGAGCGAGGGCCGTGGCTGGTCCAGCGAGGAGGGAAATACTATACTGTGAGAAACGGCTCTTCGGTGGCGGCTTTCACTATTGGAACTGATTGGACACCGGGACAAGATGGAGTTGGAATAATTGCTGCTCATATCGATGCATTGCAACTGTTGCTTAAACCCATATCCAAGAAATCCCCGGTAGACGGTTATCGTCGGGTGGGCGTGGCGCCGTACGCTGATGCTCTGAACCCTCAGTGGTGGAACCGTGACTTGGGTCTTGCTGGTCGAATTGTGGTTTGCACTAACGACAAGATAGAGTCAAAGCTGGTCACATTGGACTATCCAGTGGCTCATATCCCCGTTATCGCAGCCCATTTTGGAATCCCTGAGGACGGGCCGTACAATAAGGAAACCCAAATGGTTCCTATAATTGGTCTGGAAGGCGAAGATGACAGCTCAGCTGAGCCTACCGAAGCAGAACTGAAAGGACCGCTTGTTGGCAAGCATGACATTCGTCTGTTGAGAGCTGTGGCCAGAAATGCCAAGGTGCAGGTCCAGGATATTCTGCAGGCTGAGCTGCACTTGTACGATTGCCAGCGAGGAACGTTTGGCGGCATGAACAAGGAATTCATCTTCGCGCCTCGAATGGACGATAAGCTGTGCTCTTTTGCTGCGTTCCACGGGTTACTCAACTCTGACGTACCCCAACATGGAATAAATGTTGCAATGCTGTATGACAACGAGGAGACAGGCAGTCTCACCAGGCAAGGAGCCCAAGGAGGTCTGTTTGACGATAGTATGAGAAGAGTGTTTGCATGCTTCAACATGAATGATGAGCTCATACTTCGAACATACGCCAACTCGTTCATGGTATCTGCAGATGTCGGCCATGCTGTCAATCCCAATTTCACTGACATTTATCTCGAGAGACATAAACCCCGACTCAATACCGCTGTGGTTGCCAAGGTATATCCATCGGGACGAACCACTACTACTGCCTCCACTTTTGCGTTTATAGAGAGAGTTGCGGCCAAGCTAGAGGTTGAATTGCAGTATTTCCATATTCGAAACGACAGCCGGGCCGGTGGTACACTGGGCCCATTTTTGTCGACCAACACTGGTATAAGGGCTGTTGATGTGGGAATTCCAATGTTGCAAATGCATTCTATCAGGAATACCACTGGATCTAAGGATGTGGATATTGGAGTAGATTTCTTTGCTGGATTCTACAACAAATGGGTGGAAGTCAACAACGAGTTTGACAAGAATGGTTCCTTTTAAAAGTATAGATTTTTATAACTCGATAGACTGCCATGTATTATAATAATCTATATCGTGCTGTCACACCCCTCTATCATCTATTTTTTACTATTACTTCCATACTTGTTTCTCCATTCGTCCACCTTTGACTCCTCAATTCGCTTGAACAAGTACTTTGCTTTTCCAATACAATGGCCAGCAAGTAATGGAAGCTCAAAAACGTCGGGGATAGCCAAAAGAGGTGCATTAAGCTGCTCAACAATACCCTCTCCAGTCTCTGGCATATAAGGATAAATGAGGGCTGAAACCAGGTAAATCAAGTTGAGACCTACTCCCACAACAGCATTGGAAAGATGTGGAGTGTTAGTGAACAGCGAGTTGTCCAGCTTGTTATCTTGAAGAAACTGATTTCCTCGAGAAGAAATTTGCATGGCAATTTCTAATCCTTGTCGTAGATTGGAGTTTTCCATGGCCTTGATGTACTCTGTCAGTTTGGTGTCGACGTCGGATTTTAGCGAGGCAAAAGTCTCCAAATCTTCGGGTTTAAACTCGGGAATAACGCCGTTGTACTTTGCAATAGCAAACTTAACCAATCGGTTGACAAAGTTACCCAAATTAGCCAACAGCTCGTTGTTATTTCGCGACACAAATTCTTGCCATGAAAACTGGGTATCGGAGGTTTCTGGTCTAGCACATGCAAGGTAGTATCGCCAAACTGAGGGGGAGACACCGATTTCTTGGGCATTGTTACCAAAGACACCGATGTTTCTGGATTTAGAAAACTTTCCACCCTCGTATTGAAGATATTCAGTTGTACTCAAGTGATGCAACATGGTCCATTTTTCATTGGTACCCAACTGCGAACCGGGGAACACCACAGTGTGGAAAGGAACGTTGTCTTTACCCATGAACTGGTAAAGTTGAACGTTTTCAGGATCTTTCCACCATTTGGACCACTCATTTGTGTAGTTGGCAGTGATGCTGATGTATCCCATGCAAGCGTCGAACCACACATACAACACTTTTTCTTTGTAAGCTTCTAGGGGCACGGGGACACCCCATTTGAGATCTCGAGTAATCGCTCGAGGTCGGAGTCCTTCTTTGAGCCAGTTCTGGGTGATGGTTCGGGAGTTCTTGGACCAGTTGCCCTTATTTTGGGCCACGTCATTCCATTTGGCAATTTGATCTTGCAGCTTGTCAAGAGAAATAAATACATGGTTGGTCTCCCGCTTTTCAGGAGTGGTGTTGTCTATTTTACATCTAGGGTTGATCAGTTCAAAGGGGTTGAGCAGTTGGCCGCAGTTGTCGCACTGATCTCCTCGAGCGTCTTCGTATCCACACTTGGGGCACGTACCTTCGACAAATCGGTCGGCGAGGTAACCATTGTGGTGGGTGCAGTAGAGCTGTTCCATGGATTTCTCTTCTAGATACCCATTGTCCCACAGTTTCATAAAGATATCTTGAGCGATTTCAGTCTGCTGAGTGGTCGAGGTTCTTCCAAAATGGTCAAACCCGATTTGGAACCATTCGTACACGCCTTTGTGCAGAGCATTGTATTTGTCGCACAGTTCTCGTGGGGTGACTTTTTCTTCAAGTGCTTTTGTTTCTGTGGCAGTTCCGTACTCGTCGGTACCGCAGATATACAAGGCATTGTAGTTTCTAGCTTTGGCATATCGGGAAAAGATGTCAGCACTCAACACACTTCCAACAATGTTACCCAAATGGGGGACATTGTTGACATAAGGGAGAGCAGAGGTGATAAGGATATTTCGCTGACCCGGTTTAGGCAAAATGGGGCCCGTGGGTTTCTTCATTTCCTTATCAGCAACGATATGCTGGGCACCGGTATTGGCAGGCGGCGGAGCAGCGGGGGATGCTTCCGACTTGGTTGCACTGAGAATGTAAGGGAGCACGTCTTGCACAGCGGCCTGATAGACGGCGACAGAGAAGATTCGCTTGTACCAAGCGGTCAAAGTCAAGGGGAGTGCGGTTTCCCCGTTCTTAGCAACCAGGCCGTACAGCGAGGAGAATAACACGACTGCGACGGGAGAAGACTCTTTCAGGGTTTCCAAAAGTGACTGGTCAAACTCGCCGACTCGCGATTGGCCGTTCAGAACATTGTAGAGCGAATGTTGTTCGTAGTTGAACAGATGTTCCTCCTCAGGAGTGAGTTTCTTGTTGTAGAGATATCTTGTTAGCACACCCAAAGGACGGCTGAACCGACTTACCTAACAATAGCATTAGGCTCAAACAGCTCGACTTCGGCAGAGATCTTTAGCACCGGGATATGAACATCTGGTTAGTGGTCACATGACGAATGGGGTTGGAGTTTCGCTTCTTACCATCGTCTTTCTCAATTGGAATATCTTTTGAGAATAATCTAGCAGCAAGTATAACTTTTGCAACGGAAGCGATTCCAGTTGCTTGATCGACTGTAGGGATCAGTAAAACCGGGAATTTGGCCATTGAAGTTGGGTGATGAAGAAAGCGAAAATTGTGACTGAAATAAATCGCGAGGTGGGGGAATTTTAAAGGAAGTGCAGAAGACTCATAGCAGCCGTGCGGGCATATGCTAGACTAAATCGAGATGTCAAAATAAGCATTATTATAATATATGAAATTATATAGGTAGAATTAGTGATATGAGCCATGGAAGTAGTAGATATCTTACGTATTAAAGGATAGAGTCATATTACAAGCATAGCGACAGGTGACACCAACCTACTGGAAATGAGAAAATAGTGGTTTTCACGTTCACTGTAGATACATTATTGAAGTAGTAGATAATGATAGACTCTTACTTAAAAGAGTTGGTTACCAAGCAGATATCATATTGCATATAGGCTCAGCAATAGGTGACTCAACCCATGGTACTTTTCACATTCACTTCATTTACTCGCTGACTATTGGAATACCCCAGCAACTCACTGATAAATACTGTATTAATTAGTCTAACTCTAATACTATGCTATTATTCATCGTCATTAACCCCCCATCAAACCTGAAATGTCTGGACCATCTCATATCGAGGTCCCTTCCGATACACCTTGGCATATGTCCACCTATACCACCTCTTTAAACTTCCCGATGCCAACCACCGATAGAATCGATATTGCAAGTACATCAAACTCAAAACAAGAAACGTCCCTAGAATAGTAAAGAAAAACCAATGTTTTCCCATCTGCATGATGAATTTGGCATCTCCCAAATGCCAGCTAGATCCCTTTTCTGTGAAGAAAAAATATCTAGTGTGTTCCTCTTTAGGCGGGTAGAGAATACGGACAACCCCTCCCTTGGGGACACCCCACCGTTTATAGCGTTTCCAAATGACCGATAAGAACAAAGGTCCAGTGGAAATCATGATAGTAATATAAGACACAAACCAGTTGTGATTGTACTTTTTAAGATCTCCTAGGACTCTGAGGAAAAACGGATGCTGTTTCACTGAGCCCATTAGATCGTTGGATATACCTGTTGGATGAGTTCTTCGCAGCCAAGCAGGGAATGTAAGTAACGGGTCCAACTTTTCAGTGCAACCATTGTCCAAATCGATATAAATGCCACCGTAATGCGAGAGCACAAAGTATCTGATTGCGTCAGCTCGCATGATAGGATACGGATACGATTCAAACGTGTCCAAGAACCAAGTATAGTTTGTTTTTATGAACTCGTGGGCCATTTCGTCAGTCCACAAGACGTACTCATAGTCTGGATGCAAGTCTACCACAGATTTCTGCGTTTCCTGCCAGCCTACAGGGATCTCCTCTGTTTTATAGGTCTGGTGAATGATTTTGGGTATTAATAGTTGTCGGTCTGGAGTGTTATCTGTGTAATGGATAGGAGCTAGTTCTTCATCACTGATAGCATCCTTGTACGCGTCGTCGTAGAGCAACGAGATCAGGTCAGATGCCATGTATGCGAGAAAGAGGATGATGGCCCCATTGATGAGGAGCATGAGCTGTAGTTCTCTTTTCATTTTGTGAAAGTTAACAGTTTGTACGAGCAAATTTCAAATATCTCTCATAAACGTTTCATAGAACGAGGGGTCGGAATAGAATATAAGGAAGGTGGGAAGGAGAAACTCAAAAAAGAGAATGAATGTCAAACGGACAAAACTGCACAGAACTGAGAAAGTTGAAGTTACTATCTCTTTGTGCCTCGGAGTTTTATAGTCTCGTGTTATCTGCCGAAAAATGCTGTTGAGCGAAAACAAAAGTTATTTGGATGAGAGCTATTATTACGCCAGTGCTTTACTTAAACTGCCAGGTCCTAGATCGAGAACTCGTGTGTGTTCTGTTATCAGATCGAAATCAGCCGAAATGACGCTCTAATATTGACAAACTGGGTAATATTCAGAACGATTTTTGATCTCTCTGTGTTTTAACTTTCTCTTCAGGGTGCCTTTTTGTGATTTTATTTTAGGGAGTCAAGCAAGATATGACTATAATTGCATCACACTTGGCTTTGGTTACGATAGTAATTTAAATTTTCTTAAATGTTGAATAAATATAGATTATCGTAGCTGGGAGTTTTGTTTTCTTTCCAATGCAATGAGAACAAGCAAATGAAATGGTTTTTATAAAAGGAACCATAAAAGATGGCCATGGGGGGCGCTGGCTTTAAGTTGAAGGCTATGGTAGGATCTACAGTCTGACTTTACGCAAACACGACCAACGATATACATACCCGCCGCATCAGTGATTATTTCCGGATTAGAAGGCTGCAACTGCAGGATTGTTACGTAAACGACGAGCAAGAAATCGACTCGAGAAAGGTTAGAATGATTTGCTTTAAATAGATAAGTGAGAAATGGGAGGGGTTTACATTGCCTGGTTATTTATCCGCCCAACACCGACCATAGTGTCGCAGGTCGCAAGTACTGTTCACTTACATTCCTATCATAAGCTTTGGTCTAATTGACATACATTTGAGATGGCATGCAGGCTTTATGTCAGGAGTGCAGCTTGACAGAGGTAATTATACATTGTAGTCCATGGACTGACATTTTTGTAGAGAAAGGGGCAGTTGTGCTATTGTAGTGTGGTGAAAAGCATTTGTTGAGGGGTATCCATTTCTGGTACACAGGTATACCAAGCTAAGTTTTAGCGGAAATTCGTTTTTACGGCTAGTAAATTTTGTTAGTAGATTTGCTGTTAACGCACAGATTTTCCTATGTGCGTAGATAAGTTAGCGATACGTCGTACCGTGGGGCGCTGCGATTATCTAATTGGGCCAGAGGCTGTGTGGGGAGTGACTTATGTAATACCCGACCTGGAAAAACGTAATCATTTGCAGGAGTTGAATGATGATGTATCTCAACAAAGAGTGGATTTTAAAGGACAAAAAAGGCATATTAGGCTCAGTCGACTGTGAGACATTCAATGAACATAGTTAAAAGATATTTCGACTTTAAAATCCGCTGTTTGCGCGGCCCCTTGAATGTGCCTAACTCCGTGCTGACAAACGAATTAGTAATGAATCATAGGGCATAAGCAAAAATAGACACTTATGTACATACTCACACACATATCTGAATATTGAGATTTCTCAGAGCGCTAAGTTGTACAATCGAATATAAATACGCCAGTACTGATTTTCACTGTGTAGTTCATGTAACTTCATTTACCACTGTAACACATGAAAGCTAGTTTAAAACTGCAGAGTTGTGAGTTTTTGAGCTAGAACCGTGCCATGTGAAAGTCAGATTTCATTGCTACCACACCTCATCAGTTGTCAACTTTACTGTTAACTGCATGGTCCAAGTATAACGTTAATACTGATGCAAGATATTCAATTGTTGCATTTGGCTTTAAACTATTTAATGTGAAACCACACACCAATTTATACTCTTCACAACTTCAATACGATGCCCATTGTCCACTATAGTACTGTACAGTCCAATCACCTTCTACAACCATGTCCCCCTGACTGGCTGACCCTCCCTCCATTACTCGTCCTATACCGTGTGCACCACACCACTCCACGCTTTTTGCTTCCAACCCCAACAAAAAGTCATCGCATATTGCATGTTCCTCGGCTCGAATCTCCGGGTCGCTCACTCGATCTCGTTATTGCTGTAGGCAATCTGCAAAAAACCAGGTGCAATAACTTTCGGATCCTTTTACCATTTGTACATTAATTTAATTTAATCTCGTAGGCGACCACTAACTGGGCCCAGATCAAATATTGGCTGTCCATATACACTTAATACTATTTCCCCATATTTTCGATATAACTCAATTCCGGATTTCCCCATACTTTTTCTCAGACATGGACCAGGACACAGAGACCGACGGCAATGGCCACACCGTCACTGACCTGGATCTCTCCAAGCTTGAAAGTGAGGAGACTAACCTCGTGGTGGAAATAACTCGGTTCCGAGACAATCCCGTGGAGTTCATGAAAACCCTGGGGAAACACGTCCTTGGATCCTCTTGGAGAAGCTACGACGACTATCTTGGCCGGACATTGTACCAGCCTGGAGGCTCGGAGCGGCTCCTAGAAGCTACGCTCAACCACCCGATAGTGGTCAAACGGATCAATGATCTCACCGAGGCCCGCATGCGAAAGGAACACTCGTGGAATCTGTCCGAGGGTCAGCGACTGGCCAACAGACAGCAGTACCATGCGTGGATCTCTGACATGGCTGAAGGCATGGTGAAAGCTACCATGTGCCAGTTTGACAGTAAAGCTACTCTCAAATTCATGTACTACGTGGTAGCCCAGATATTCGCTCGAACATATCACCAAGGCGTGCACGTAGATTCGCTCGAGATCAAACGGCTGAAAGCGAAAGCCAAGGAATTGCAACAAAAGAAACAGAGCATTATTTATCTGCCATGTCACAAGTCCCACATGGACTACATAGCCTTGCATTTCATCTGTTTCCGGCTCGGTCTGTCGCTGCCTGTGGTTGTGGCAGGTGAAAATCTCAATTTCGCGATCATAGGACCCATGCTGAAAAACGTAGGAGCAATGTTCATTCGAAGAGGGAACTTTTCCGAGGACTACATGTACCAGGGAGTCGTCCAGGCGTTTATTGAGACTTTGTTGAAAAAGGGATACAACTTTGAATGCTTCATCGAGGGTACTCGATCTAGAAGCGGCAAGCTGCTGCCTCCCAAGTTTGGTATTTTGAAGTACATTTTGTCATCAATATTGAGCGGTCAAGTCGAGGATGTGTGGATCACCCCGGTCTCGACGCAGTACGATAAAGTAGCTGAACAGGGAACTTATGCTACAGAACTGCTGGGTAAAGAAAAGAAAAAGGAGTCGTTCATGTCCTTTTTGGACTCAAGCCGAATGCTCTCGCTTCAGTTTGGCAGAGTTGATGTTCGTTTCAATGAGCCCTGGTCGCTCAGAAGCTACATTATCGAACAGCTGGCCACCCAGGACAGTCTAGTAACTACATTCCCTCTTACCACAGAGCTCGAACACAATACACAGACCCATCTTCTAAGATCACTGGGCTACCGAATTTTGGCAGATATCAACAACATCTCAATTGTCATGCCTACATCCCTCGTAGCCACTGTGCTCTTGACTTGGGCCGGTAGAGGTATCAGCCGACCTCAGCTGTTGTCACGAGTCAGTTGGCTGATAGATAGAGTCCACGATGCAGACGGGCGAGTAGGTACAATGCATCCAGATCACACAGAGTTTAGAGACCTTGGTGCTGTCATCGACAATGCTATCAAGGTACTTGGCGGCGACTTGATTGGTAAAGAGGAAAAGAACCTGTTAGAACCAGTCTACCATCCTAAAGACCCCTTTGCTCTAAGTTATTATCGAAACCAAGTTATCCATCTGTTTATTTCCGAGGCTGTGGTGGCGGTATCGATCTTTACAATGTTGAGACAGCACGAGTCCCGTCGATTCTTGAAGTCTGAACTGGTCGAAAAAGTTAGGTTTCTCTCTACTTTACTCTCTGGCGAGTTTGTGTTCAATCCTGATGGTCTGCAGAAAAATCTAGAGGGCACTCTGGCCAAGCTGCGACAGCAAGACGTTATAGACAGTAGTCCTGAGGAGGAGTATGTGGAATTTTCTGCAGCTCAGCTGGAAAAGGGCAGTGAGATTTTTGATTTCTATTGCTTTTTGTTATGGCCCTTTGTCGACGGATATTGGCTAGCAGCAGTAGCATTGCTGTCTCTTGTACCCCAAGATGGGTTCGATGGAGTCGTTAATGAAAAGAGATTTTACAAAGCTGCCCAGTCTTTGGGTAAGACTCTCTATCAGGAGGGATATCTTACACATTACGAAGCTGTCAACATTGAATTACTGAAGGTCGCCTTTGTACGACTCTGCACCGAAGGAATAGCTGTTCGCAAGTCACAAAACATCTCGCTGCAGGAAGACTATATTCCTCAGGGCACGAGGGGTAAACTGATTGATTTCTCCGAAACTATCGCTCTATCTCGTAACAAACCTCTTCGACATGGCCGAACTCCTGCTTTGGTTCCGCATGTCTTGGAGCTGTGCCGACAAGTGGGATCTACGTTGGCTAATCCTTCAGCCAAGTTCTAAGCCCAAGATTCAGCTAAATAAAAATGCATGTACAATAGATAGTCATTATAAGATCTTATTTCCAGAGTCTTCAGGTATGTGTTGTTCTTCCTGTTTCTCTAAGGAAGTTTATCCATTGCTTGTCGCTGCTTCGTTATCCAACCTTTTGGTGATTCATATGCTTTTTTCATAACAATGACGTTCTGCTGCTGGATCCTGGAAGCTAAGGAGTACCATGCGCTGGCAACTAGTTCCAGTTCTAGTTCAAGGTCTTTGATTTGTTTCTGTAATTGCTCGATTGTTTCGTTTTGATCTTTGCTTTGAGTTTCTTTACTGTCCAACCCCTTGCTCTCTGTGTTATCCGTAGGCTCCTCACCTCCAGACCTTTCTAATTCCTCACTCAGAACCTGTCTGTTTTCTGGTATTTCATCTATACTTGCTGTACTGCCAATCATTCGTATACTCGAACTGTTTTTCAGTTCAAAGTTCTGATTTTCCAGCGATTCCATCCGCCTTTCCAGGTCTTTCTGCTCTTGTAATCTCGCCTTGTATTTCTTGGCAATACTCTCTATCTTCGACAGTCGAGTCAATTCCTGTTCGCTTTCTCGTAGTTGTCGTTTTAGCTGCTCAGCTTCTTTTAGAGTCTCAGTATTCCCTTCGATGGTCTCTGTCATCTCCTTGATAGTTGAGTCTCTGTCTCTCAACTGATGGTTAGCTCGGTCCAATTTTGCCTCCAGTTCTACTATATAGTCTTTAAATTCATCGATTCGTTTGTCGTCACTCTCAGCCGAGGTCCTCCGTTCTAGTTCCTCAGCCTGCTGTTTGCTTTTATGCACATCCTCCTTCATTTCTTCGACACTCGCCTCCAACCGAGCCTGGACTTCCATCAGCTCCTCTCGTTGAGCCAGCACTTTCGCCAGCTGTTCTTCTAGTGCAATTTCTCTACTTTCCTGGCTTTGCTCTACTGGCTCCACGTCCAGTGCTGGCCCTATGATATGCATCAACGTGGTCTGCAAAGCGGCATCCATTTCTTGGATCCGGCCAATAAATAGTTCGTGTTTCTCGCAGGTAACAGCAATGACTATGACGAGTTTAAGCAGTTTGACAATCTCCACAATGTCAGCCTGCGAGGTGATTTTGACCAAGTTTGGGCTGTCAATGGCCACCGCGTTGCTGATAGTCCCGGTTTCAGTCATGAATTGCTCTGCTTTGGTGACGACCGCTTTCACTGGTTAGCCAACAGTCGAAACAAATGAGCGGTCATATTTCATCTACGTACAAGCCTTGTATCGTGTCATGAACATTTTCCCTTCGGTGACTTGAATATCAAAATATTGCGCGTCAATATCGCGTAGTATTGCAATGATTGGCGGGACATGGCTGAGGTCTGAGAGCTTAGAGCACTTTACGCCAGGAAAGGTATTAACCTAGTTAGTAAAACTATGAAGAGAGTCAAAGTATCTTACCCATGCCAGCAAAGCGTCCTGTTCAGACATTTAGGAAAGTTGGTTAGTTGAGTCGCACGTTACATTTTCGTGGGGTCAATCTAATAAAGATGTAGTGGATATTGAAAGCTGCAGGGGTAAAACTATGGCAGTTACGGTGGGGGTTTATCGTTAGATTTATCGTTAATCGGTATTATGGCTTGTCAATGAATAAATAGTGCTAGGTAATTTAGGTAGAAGCCGAGCCGGGAGCGGGAGGATTAGGTTTAGCTGGCTGAAAGGTCCTTGGGTTGGAAGTCGGAACAGCCAAAGTCGGACCAGCCGAACTTTTACTACTGGAACTTGGCTTGGAACTTGACTTGGAATTCTGACTGGAACTCTGACTGGAACTCTGACTGGAACTCTGGCCAGCAGAACTCGAACCAGCAGAATTTTGACTAGCAGAAGCTTGAGTAGAAGGACCCGCAGCACCTTGAACCCCTCCCTCGGAAACGTTTCTACTTTTCCCTCCCCGGTGCCTGACTCTCTTTCGTTTCTCCTTATCTTCACTTTCTTTTTCCTGGCCATCTTTTCCCTGTTCATTACTTTTTGATTTCTCGGCTTTCCGTGGGTTTTCAGATTTTTCAGCTTTCTCAGCTTTACTCGATTTGCCAGACTTTTCTGGTTTTTCAGCTCTTTCGGGTTTCGTAGAACTCTCACCCTTATTAGCCTTCTCACCTTTTTCGGTCTTTTCAGCCTTCTTGGATTTGTCAGCCTTTTCAGCCTTTTCAGTAGCATTCTCTTCCTTCTTTGCCTTGGGTTTCCTCTTCCTTGGTGCTCGAGACTTGGACTGACTACCAGTTTCGTTCTCAGATACTTGTGGACTCCCTTCTTTAACATTGGCACTCTTTGTATCACCAGTGACTTTGCTCACATTCTCTCCACCGTCCGCTTTAGACAGCGGAGATTCTTTCTCCTTCCCTTTCGCTTTCCGTTTGGCTTCCTTCGAATCACCAGGTGAAGTCTGATCGGTTTCCAAGACAGCTCCAGCAGCGGCTGGTCTAGAAACACTTTTTTTCTCTTTGCCCTTCTCTGTGCCACCGGAGAGTTCCTTCTTCGTCGACAACGAACCTTCCGTACTGTCCTTATTGACGACAACTCCTTTTTTCTCGGCAGCCTTTTTCAATCTCGTGCTTCGTTTCTTAGTGTCCTGGGGTATCACCTCCGGCCTCAGAGGAACCTGGAGGTGATTGGGGTCAGCCATGCGCGCCCGAAATGAGTCAAACACAGCATCATCATCAATTGTGTTGTCCAGCGGGGTAGGATTAGATGCTTTAACTCTGGTTTGAGACGGAGCATACTCTACTACAACTCTGCCTTCGAATTTAAGCGCAAGTTCTGTTTTGAATCCTCGGAAAAACTCTTTCAAAGCATCCGGGCTCTTAAAACCAGCATACCCTCGTGAATACACAGGTGCTTTCCCTTCTTTCTTTGAGATTCGTCCCGGAACAAAGTACGAGAACTCGCAGTTTTCCCTATTGATCCATTTCCCAAACAGTTCAAAGAAATTTGCTTCTGTCATCTCAGGCGGAAGCAGTCTTATGACGAGTTTAGTTTTAGGAGGTTTGACAACAGGAGTCGACCGACTGGGCGACGAGGTTGCTGACATAGTCTTTGCCATTGCAGCAGCCGCTGGGTCTGATCCAAGCGTTGCCGTTCTCACTCCATTGATGGGACTGAGCCCGACTGGACGTCTTGCAGAGGAAACGTCCATGCTAAGTGTTGATGCTAAGTGTTGATGCGAAGTGTTGTGGTGGGGTGAAAAGAGTGTATAGGCAGCTCTTCTATCTATAAAGAATGGGGGTCAACACCTGGTTTATTAAAGTGGTGGTATTTATTGAATGGATCACAGACTGTCACACATGTTAAATATTCATGGTGAAGTCCGGGTAGCTTGTCAAACTGATAGCGTTGATACAGCAACAAATATTCTGAAGAAATATTATCAACAAATATCGAACAAGTTTTTTGAAAAAATATTAAGAATATTGCATGTCAGCTCGGTGGAGCAGAACCACTGCAATGAAATTAGGGAACGAAGTATTGGCTCTTCAGATATGTACATGTCTAATTTATCGTTCTGGGTCATTTCGGTCGCGAATTGACGCGATCTTGACGCGAATCGAAAATGCCTTCCGCGTGCAGTATGTATTAATAAATTTATAGTGCCGTATTTGGTGGTTTAAGATTGAATATGCCATGTTCTCAGTGTAGTTGAGGAGCCAGATGGAAATTTTGTAAAATGAGAATCACATCTACTTTTGGCTGACCAGCTATGATGCGTATGTAGGAATAAGCTGCAGTTCCTGGGACACGACGTGGTATGTTGTGAGCTCAGTGGTAAGTTCTTGGCAATTTCTGGGCAAGGCGATCTAGCTCAGAAGCATCAAACCTGGAACAGGAGATAAGAAAAAGCCAACCCGAAAGGGAACTTTTATGGTATAGTCTACAAAATGTTCCTACTGTGCCTCAGACGGCGATAGTTCAGAATTGTACATCAAATGTCACTTCATTTTATAGGTCTACCAGCTATATGCTTGCTGGTGTTTCTCATTTACCTACTGGACAGCAGACTCCATTTTTGCATTTACACATAACTATAGCATGTATCCTGCCCCAACCTCGGAGCATGTCCGCAGCGGGATCGTGCAGATAGATCTGCAACCTTAAATTTGAGCTTGATTAAGATTGAGCTGATACATCACTCGAATCCTCGATGTAGAATTTAAAAAGGTGATTGAAAAACAGAGCTCTACTCTGTATCTGTGATCATCATATAAACATATTTGGTTGCTGAATTACACGGCCCAGACAACTCTATCCCCCGGTGGACAATTGGCTAATGAAATTGTACTTCAATCCGGCCCAGCTATTGTATTTGGTTACTTTACTCCCCATTACCTTGTATCATCCCCAAAATCAGGTCTGCATTTGTTGTCTTCCCGTAACAGCACAAATATCGAAATTCAACAGTCGTTTTGAAGCTACTTCACTTAGATCCCAGAATATCAGTGTGTCCTTCTACTGACTTCCCTACCTCTGCGGTGTGTTAGAACTTTTTACTATAAGCAGTCAGCCGATCGGACACCGCTTTTGACCAACTGATATCTCAAGGCTGAAAGAGTTTGTCGTCTATTGAAGTGAAAACCATGGCAGCATTCGAGGCACCTCGTAGACTAGGTAGCTGCACAGAATGCCAAAGACGAAAGAGAAAAGTAAGTTTTTTGGCTGCTCTTTTCACCCTGAAAGATCAGATAGATGTTCAGCTTCAACGGAGCACAGTCTAACGAGTGCGACAAACAGCTTCCGAGTTGTTCGCGGTGCGTGCAATACAACCTGGAATGCTCTATTACGTCTTTCCGACCATACCAGTTCAAGGAACCAAAGAAAACCCGGAGAAAAAAGGCGGCGGAACAAAGACCGACTTTCATCATGCTGTCGATGGAGCTGCTGAACACAAGCCAGGAAAGCCCGCCGGGAGAAAGTACTACAGAGACTGAAAGTAGCGACGACGCCAGTAATGACCAAGCATTGATGATGAACCCATCTGCGGTGCGGAACTTCTGTCAGCAGCTGATCCAATATCCGAAACCGCTGCAAATCCCATATCCGTTGAGTCAGTTCGGCAGCAGCCATGACCAGCCAGACAGTTTTCTGTGGTCGTTTTATGTGAACAGGACAACTCGGTTCTGTGCTGTGCATGAATTCGAGACGCCATTCCACACCTCCTTGATACCGATGGCCCACTCGTTTCCTGTTTTGCAGAACTCGCTGATCCGACTGTCTGCCACGCACTGGGCCAAGACGACCGGTTCGGCCTCTGAAGAGTCGTACGATGAACTTGCCACTACGTTAATGGTGAAATCAATACAGGGCCTTCGACAGCAGCTCGAAGTACAGAACCTGAACCCGAGTGCAGCACTTGTCTGCATCGCCGCATGTGTCAGTCTGGCTGCTGCGTATATAGGTGAGGGCCGAACGACCATGGCAAATGTTCATCTAAATGGGGCCCTCAACATCGCCAGAAGCCTGGCCAACAATCCTGCATTCAATAAACCAAACAAAGACGCATTTTTTGTCATGAAATGGCTCACATATGCTGTGACATTCACCAATATAGCCGATACAGCATCTCGCAACAACCCATTAGATGTAAAAGCATTACGAAGTCTGCTCGAGTGGTGGGAGAAAAACAAGTACCAAGACCCCGAATCCCTACACTTGGTAGATCTACTGTTTGGATTTAATTTGAACCTGGCTGTTCTGATTCTAAAGACCGTCGTTTACACTGCAGAGTCCGGCAGCAGTACTGTCGCAGATATAAGGGATTTGGAGCAACAACTCTGGCAAGCGTGCCGCAAAGCGACAGGAAACTGCTCTGTGTCTGGCTGTCGACAGTGTGAAGCTCACTTGGTGCACTGCAACCGTGCGTTTCATGCATCGGCTCTCATTTTCTTCTATACATTTCTTGCTGACGCAACAGCTACGAACGAAACGATGTCTAACTTGGTGAGTACCACCATTTCAGAGATTCGGTACATATATCCTGATTCAAGGTATGCGGCAGCTATTCTATTACCTCTGTTCTTAGGAGGCAGTTACTGTGAAGGCTGTGACCGAGATTTCTTACGAGAGTACATTGCACTAATGAAGCGACAGTGTCTTTCCAATGTCGAGCTGATATCCACGGGACTGGAACGGATATGGAAACTGCGAGACACTACACAACTAGATGTGGAGAATTGCCATGTTAAGATCAAGGATTTAGGAATTTGCCTTTACTAGCGGGCACCACACCAGGGCTTTCACACCAAGCATTATGCTGTCCAGACCACACGTTCACAGCCGTGCTTTTAAGAAGACACTATACCGTACCGGTCGGACCACACTAATTTATTATGCTTTTTTTTCATCATGAGCTGTCTTTGTTAATCATGTTAATTTTGTTATTATAGTTACTATTATGTATCCTACATATTATTTATCAGTGATTGGGTTTAATATCTAAAATAGGAGTCGAGCCATCAATGGTTCTTCCAGCATACTTTCGGTGATGTTTTGCAAAGTACAAAGCAGCCCGAGCATAGAATCCTGTAGAGTCTTGTGTAAACTGTTCTGCAAACAACATTGCTCGAATAGCCTTGACATAATGACTGTCAAACTTCTTAGGGCCGGTAAGAGCTAGATGAATAGTCTCCTTCCACGCGTCCTCGATCGATTCGATCTCTACACTGGTTATACGTTCCGGTCTGACCAATGGACGAAGCTGCGCAATGTATAGAACCACGTACGAAACCCATAGCTCTCTGAGAAAGAATTCAACCTTATTGTCTGGGATCACTTTATGATCTGGAGATAGAATGATCTCGGCCGCAGCCTGAGCACTGGTCAGAGCATGCAGCAAAAAGAAATCAAACCCTGGCTCGCCATCGTCTTTATGAGTAGCTACTATTAGATTTGTGGTGGCATACATGAGTTTTTGCAGCGTGGTCTTGTGATCTTCGAATTTGAGTTGATATCCGTATTTGGCAATCTGAGGACCAAACAGATGACAATACTTGGCCACATTGTACTCAAACGGCTCGTCCAGTTTGTTATCAAGAGAAATATCCTCTCGCATCTCATTTATAATCTCAAACGGATCTGTGGTCTGCTTGGCGACTTTGATCTTGGGGAGGATCGCGGTAGTGTCCAAGTACTCGGTGCAGGCCATTCCCAGAGCCTCAATGGCAATCTCAGCACTGTTTGATTCCACCGCATAGCCGAGATGGATAAGAGGATGCACCAAGCCTCCAGTTAATCCTCGCAACAGGTTCTCATCCTTGAGAAAATGTTGCACTACAGAGCGCCAATCGTCTTTGGCATCGCCTACTTTGTCACTGAAGTAGTTGAAGAACCCTCGTTCGTATTTCTTCTGGCCCAACAATTGCTTCCAGTCATTGTCAGTGACCTCAATGGGAATTTCTTCTGTCCATGGCGTCAGGGTTTCGGCTTGGTCTTCGTAGATCGCCACTAGTTGATCCGGGGAAGCACCCAGGAAAAACGCCGACACCAAATGATGCGGGGCATGATTGTGGAACCTGCGATTATTGAACAAAAACCCGTATGTGTGATTATTGGCTCGGATCAATTGTTCAAGTTTCCGCTTGGACTCCGGCGTGAAACCGCTGAAGGATTCTAAATGGGTGGGCGTATACCCGAGGCCGTCAATGACCGGTTTGGATTGGCTTGCACCCATTGTGTGAGACGCAGCAGTAGAATAAAAAGGTCGGTGAATAAATAGATGCCTCAATGAAATGATGGCCCGGCGATGTGTGATCGATTTCAGTTTGGCGGAGACAGAGTATATCAAAGTTTAAAGTGCAAGTGAAGAACAATTACTTGCAAAATAGAATAAATTATTTTTTTATTTAATGGTGGCGTGAGATTTGAAGATGTATATAAATATTTTGTAAGTTTGTTTGGTGGTGATCCAGTGTTACTGAATTATAAATTCATATCGCTTTCAATTGCTGTTATGACGACTGGGTTAAACTTGAATCTCCGGATTTGTTGATCTTCATTGCTTCACTGTTCTGGATCCAAATTTGATTTCTGATATCGACTTGGCATATTAGTCATTCAGGTTCGTGGGGGAAACTGATTGATATCTCGTTACATGGTGCACAGGAATGGAACATGATCTGCTGACTCAAGTGTCCAGACCAAACTACCAAGTCCTGGCCACAGATTATCCGCAATTGGCCAAGTTTCTGCTCGGCACCGAATATGGATTTGAGGACATTGAGTCTGTGTATGTGCTGACAGAAGTGTTGCTGGAAAAGCACTTTGGGTTGACGGTTTCGTTACACAGAGGCCATCTATGTCCGAGAGTGGCCAACCGCTTGGACTATGTGCTGTGGATGTTGAGATTGATAGAGAGTGTAGAGCCTGACACTGACAGTAAGGCTGACCGTCCTATAACAGCACTGGACATTGGCGTTGGTGCTTCTGGTATATACCCTCTACTGGGATGTGCCGTGGATTCTCGCGTTCACTTTTGGGGCATTGATACCTCGCAGCCGTCGCTAGACTGGTTGAGATCAAACCTGGAAAGGAATCTAAGTGTCCAATCTCGAATATCGCTGCACAAAGTAGAGGAAACGGACCCGTTCTTTGCAATATGCAACTCACAAAACATCTACTTCTCATTCACAATGTGCAACCCTCCATTCTACGGATCTGTAGGAGAACTCGAAGAACTACGGGCTCTCAAAGATGTTGGGCCTCGTACAGCTGAAAACCGTGCAGCAGACAACGAACTGTTCACCGACGGGGGCGAACTTTTTTTTACTTTGAGAATGGTTGAAGAGTCGTGTAAAGTGTCAACCTCTGTGGGTTGGTTCTCCACCATGGTCGGACGAAAGTCGACATTTGAAAGTTTAGTTAGCCGACTCCATGAATTAAATATATCAAATTATGCACTCCACGAGATCGCTCATGGGAAGACAAGAAGATGGGTAGTAGCCTGGACATTTTGTGATTGTCATGTGCAAGACGACTTAGCTCGCCTCTCTTCAGGACCACTGAAACATCTCAATCCTCCACGGACAGAGTTGACAATAACAGAGATTGAAAGTGATCTTTTCAGTGATGTTCTGGCACAACTGAAACACAGCGGAGTAGCAGCAGTTCCTGAGAACCTTGGCGTTAGTTCCAGCTCTTGGAAAGTCAAGACTCCAGGCGATGTCTGGTCCCGAGCGTTTCGGCGAAGACAAAGTAGGGGAGAAGCTGTAGTGGAGTCTCCAGCTGAGTTTTCATTGAACGTCTCCAAACACAAGCTGCAGCTCAGATGGGCGAAGGGAGGCGATATTAAGTTATTTGAGAGCTTCGCTGGATGGTTGGCTAGATCATTACAAGGAACTTTACATTAGGATATCTGTACAGAATACACAACTCATATCGAACAAAGCACTTTATTAAATTTTATAATCTATGCATTATATGGCCTCCTCTATAATTTATAGTCTCCTCTTGATCTATGATATATACCGAAGTTGCTGTCTTCCGTTGACTTGACAACTATAAATGTCATGACTCTGTCTCTTCTTGTCTTCAAGCAGACTTTGAAGCCTTAGCAGCCAGCTCTTTAATGGTGACCTTGCCCTCCACTAGAGCCTGGACCTCCTTGTGGATATCGGAATAAGAATGGAAGACGGTGTACGGTAACTTCTCCTCCTCGCAATATCGAATCAAGTCTCTACCAGCTTTGGCAAACAACAGGTCAGTTTCGCGAGCAGCAGACAGGTCTGACACACCATCTCCAGCGTACAGCAAAATAGGACGGTCAGACTGTTCAGCATAGGGTCGAATAGCCCGAGACTTGTCATGACCAAACGACGACTCGTCTCGGTAGATGATCTCCCATGTACTGTCCTCGTTGATCTTCACCTCATTAGAAATGATCTCAGTCTGTCTAACAGCCTCTTCTCCAATCAACTTGGCTAACAGAGCCTGGATAATGGGCTTCATCCCGCTTGAGACAATCACTACTGGGACATTGTTTTCTCGAGCCCAAAAATAGAAATCCTTGAATCCAGGATCCAGCTGCACTCGCTGAACAAGAAATTCAATACATTCAGGGAAAGTAGCATGGATAGACTCCAACATCAGTCGAAATCCATCTCGGAAGCTCGTTCGACCGTACAGAATATCGTCATTGATAGCCTTTCGCTTCTCCTTTCCCATTCCCAAATCGTCTGTGATGTAGTCATTTGAGTCTTGCAAAGTGATTGTTCCGTCCCAGTCTGAGAACAGGATGACTTTGGGGTCGGTTTCGAGAGCTGGTAACGAGTAGGTCATGATTTATGAAAAACTTGTGAGTTTCAACAAAGTTTTTTGTTGAAATTTCGTGATTCGGTTTATCACTGCGCGGCTGAACTGGATCGACTAATGCACGATATGACGCATAGATCATCGACAATCACGGCATATTCATGCAGTCATCGTCGTTTGAACTGGTCTCTCCGACTATAGAACTCAAAACACGCTGCAAATCACTGAGATCATACGTTCCAGGAGACGCCGCTTTCACGGAGCGACACTGGACTCCTTGGTCTTTGATGGCGCGCTCATCAACAATGACAGGAGAGCGTTCAAGATGGACCAGATGGGTCACGAACTTGGACCATTTGGCATGCGAATATACCCGCTTGGAGCTGTACACGCAAGCATCTACTATAAATTGAAGATAGTCCAAGGCTGTAAGGCCAGCAGTCTCACGGTCATTGTCTCCGTTCAGCAGGAGTATCTTTACCGGTAGGTTGACCAGTCTCTCTGCCACGCCATCGAGGATGACTATAGGGAGGACAGACGTGAATAGACTTCCGATGGAGAACACCACGACATCTGCTCGACCCAGTGCATTGAGTACTCTTGGAGAAGCAGCTGGGTGGATCTCCTGGCCATAGGGGTTGATATAAAAGACTCTGTCAATGGGAGCAGGTAGAGGGCTTTCAATGCCCTTTGAAAAATTGATTTGAGAAGCAGTCAGATCAGGATGCGTGAATGGCAAGTTTGCATCTTCTTCGAGAGGATCACGGGCGATGTTAGGCAGCTGTGAGATCACTGTAGGATGATCCGAGGGATGAGATATCTGACTCTGGCCACGCACAATTGTGCCATCTTCGAGCAGTGCAGAAATGTGATGAGTGAAATTTGTGTTGAGGGCAGGCAAAACAGACACTGTCGGAGGCAATGAGCATATTTTGGATAAAAGCTCAATAGCAGAGTCTAAGGACCCGCAGAAAAGTCTCGCACCAGTAAGGAACAAGTTGCCCACACTGGCCCGGTCAAAACAGAATTCTCTTCCTGGCCTTGACCGTTTCAAAATTTCTACATGTATATGAACGAAAAAAGGTCGTATCATCTCCTTATAGTGGGAGGCGATGCCAGCCCATACTAAGTGGGTGCCTTCGATTATATCTGTCCATTGCTGCTTCGCCTGTTGGTGATTTTCAGGCAGTCTATACGAAAACAATGTACGTAGTGGTTGCGACTGTTCAGGAACCAGTCTGAGTATACGGGACCTAATGTCGCCAATTGCGGGGCCGCCGATGACGCGGAGTATTTCGTAGGTGGAGCCACCATTATCAGAGATTGGAAGGACGTAGTCGAGGGAGGAGGAAATGGAGGAGTAAATATTTACGAGGGAGTTTGAGGCAGTGCCGCCAGAGATGACGACGAGTGTTTTTGAGGTCATTTCGATATTGGAGCCATGAAGGTGTGTGCATTCATTTTGCCTAACGTATAGAACTATGGACGGTGTGGTGTGTAATAATCCAGGTTGAGAGGGTGAAGTTCAGAAAGAAGAGAAAGAATAGTTGCGATAAGGATTCGAGCTTTCGGGGAATGAAATGGGTTAGATATATTATTGGTCTATAGAGTTGGTTAGATGTTTTTCTATGGCTTTTAGTAGTTTTTGTGCCCCTGAATGTAGACACCTTGAAGATAGGATCGTCTGAAAAGTGCTCGAATTAATTAAAGTTGCATGGATCGGCGGTTGTCTAGATAACTTCAAGCTGGTTAACAATTGCGTGTTGATGCCATTGTAAGACAGTGAGAGAGATGTGTGTAAAGAGTCTCATATATAGCTATAAAACATGATTGCAACAACTGGTTTTGAAGGTCTCCTTCCATGCAACTATGAACGATAGCAACTATGTAAGTATAGAGGATTTAGGTCTTCAGATCAAGTACTAAACTACGACAGTGTTGGTTGGCACGGGTGTCTGAACACCATCCTATAAAGAAAACAAGAAATTGTATTCCTACTCACAAATATATGATCCTATAAAGAAGACAAGAAATTCCTACTCATATCTTCCATTTACAACCCCTCCTTTCTCTACACCACCCAGCACACGCGCGCTTCCTTAGTTCTCCTGACCGTCGCTCATTACCAAACCGGGTCATGCACATCCATGCACATCTCCTGCCTAATTTTTCACTCACCCGGATTAAAATGACTCTTAGAAATTATTTCAATCAAATAAATTCATCGACTTCTCTTCTTTTTCCGCTTATCTCTATCTATCACATCGAACTCATCATGTCAAAAGGAAAAGTTTGCTTGGCTTACTCCGGAGGACTCGACACCTCTGTCATCCTCGCCTGGTTGCTGGAACAAGGATACGAAGTTATCGCATTCCTGGCCAATGTCGGCCAAGAGGAGGACTTTGACGCTGCTCGGGAAAAGGCTCTGAAGATCGGAGCTACCAAGTTCGTCGTTGAAGACGTGCGACAGGAATTCGTCGAGGAGCTGTGTTTCCCCGCTATCCAGACCAATGCTATCTACGAAAACGTCTATCTGCTGGGAACTTCGCTGGCCCGACCCGTCATTGCCCGAGCTCAAATCCGAGTTGCTGAGCGAGAAGGATGTTTTGCTGTCTCGCACGGCTGCACCGGTAAGGGAAACGACCAGGTGCGATTTGAGTTGGGTTTCTATGCTTTGAAGCCTGACGTCAAGGTCATTGCTCCTTGGCGATTGCCCGAGTTCTTTAACCGATTTGTCGGTCGAAAGGACTTGCTGCAGTACGCTGAGGAGAAGGACATCCCCGTTGCTCAGACTAAAGCCAAGCCCTGGTCTACTGACGAGAACTTGGCCCACATCTCGTTTGAGGCAGGCATCCTCGAGGATCCCGACACCACTCCTCCCAAGGACATGTGGAAGCTGACTGTGGACCCCACTGATGCCCCCAACACTCCTGAAGATTTCACTGTCGAGTTCGCGAAGGGTCTGCCCGTTAAGCTGACCTACGAGAGCGGCAAGACCGTCACTGACCCTGTCGAGCTGTTTTTGACTGCCAACAAGATTGCTCGACGAAACGGTGTCGGCCGAATCGATATTGTCGAGAACCGATTCATTGGAATCAAATCCCGAGGATGCTACGAGACCCCCGGTCTGACCTTGTTGCGAACTGCCCACATTGATCTTGAAGGATTGGTGCTGGACCGAGAGGTGCGAGCTATTCGAGACACTTTTGTCACTCCTACTTTTGCTCGAATCCTGTACAATGGATTGTACTTCACCCCCGAAGGCGAGTACGTTCGATCTATGATCAATCCTTCTCAAATCAGTGTCAACGGACAGGTTCGAGTGCGAGCCTACAAGGGAAGCTTGACCATCCTCGGCCGATCTTCTGAGACTGAGAAGCTGTACGATGCCACTGAAGCTTCCATGGATGAATTGACTGACTTTGACCCCGTTGATACTTCTGGATTCATTGCTGTGCAGTCTATTCGAATCAAAAAGTACGGTGAGGCCAAGCGAGCCAGTGGAGAGAAGTTTTAAGAAACTTTAAATATATATGTAGAGTATTTAATATCAATGTACAATAATGATTTGAAGGTGAAGGGGGTACCGTTGAACGATCAAATTGTGTTTATTGGCCGTAGGCTGTTAGACCAACTTGGGATTGGGGAGCATGTACCCACAGCTTTCTTCGTTCTCTCTAATCCGCAAATATGCTTTATAAATGGAATCAACATGAAATTCGCAGTGGATGGCATATCATTTCAGAGCGCGGTTGGAGCGTGTATCCACAGTTTTCTCCGTTCTCTATAATTGGCAAATATGTTTTATAAAATATGTTTTATAAATGGAATCAACATGAAACTTGCAGTGGCATATCATTTCAGAGTGCGATACACAAATCTCCAAGTTTCTTGCCGCCTTGCCGCTCTTCTGGACAATTGTGATTATCCACAATCCCACTTCATAGAGCTAAACAATTGATATCTTCGGTCGCAAAGCGCCTCAAGCCCTCATACCGGTCCAATTGGTAATACTGACATTTTTCAATCGTTCTTGCCGATTTGCAAATAGACATACAAGAACCATTCGCGACAAGAAAGCGATTGCCCTGTAGAGCATAAGTCATGATGGTGTTATGTTCATTTTCAAACGGGATCTCCCTCATCGGTAGCATTCCTAGCTTGTATCCTTCTTCAATGGCCCTTGGGCTGAGGGAGAGGATTATTAGAAAATGATCACGGCACATTATCACTTTGTCCGCGTCATAGGAAATATTCAAGTCTAAATAGGACTCGTCTCTACTTACTGGTAAAAATGTCCCGATATCATCGTCTTCATTTGAAAGGTCATCGTCATCACGAGAATCGATGTAAATCTCATCATTGGACATTTCATCATCATCATCATCTTCGTCTTCGTCTTCTACATCTTCTTCTTCATCAACTTCGTCTTCGTCTTCTACATCTTCTTCTTCATCAACTTCTTCACCGTCATCATCATCAAGATCCTCATCCTCATCGGGTCCATCGTTCTTCCACAAAAGTAGATCGTTCTGCGAGTTGCGAAACCCCAGAAAAGTATCAGGAATCGATAGTGCCATGGCTTTCTCCAAAGGCACATACACAGACTCGTTCCTCTGAATCAAACCTTTAAAGTGGTCCCACAACTTAACGCCAGTACCTAACTCATGATGACTCCCCGTCCGCCCAAATATTATTGTTTCCGAAAAGCCAGGAAGAGCCAGGATTTGATCCCGACATTGGAACTCCAACTGCAAATCCATACGATAATGGCCGGCATCGAGCTCCTCACCCGTTTTCAAGTTGACCAGCACAAGGCCCCCTAGGCGAGTGAAGCGGCAAAGCATGACCTCCCCGTTGCTTGAAACATCAGCATGCGAGACTGCAGATGGGCATTGCTTCTTATAAATGACCTTGAATTTGTTCGGCCGAAAAAGGTGACAAACCTCCATGTAACCGGCAGAGTATATGCTAACCACATACTGGCCGTTACTATTTACAAAAGAAGTTACAGGTGTCTCTGCAAGTTGGCGACCAACGTCTATCAGGGGTTCTATGGTATCTCCAGTGATGTCGTAAACCCGGTACAAAAGGGTTCGACTCAGTTTAGTCAGTTGCACCAGCCTTGTACCATCGCGAGATACCATTACTTCTCCCATCCGAAGCGCTGGGCCATTGCATTTGGATAGATCCAAAGGAGCCTCATCCTCACGACGCATATATCCGCCAATGAAGATCTTGCAGATAGGGAAGACGTACTCATACAGACCTTGCTGTTTGATGAGGGGCAGATATATGTCGTGTTCAAAACTTTGTTCGCGCGGGCTGTCTCGCGGGCTGTCTCGCGCTATTCGAAAAATTAAGTGTTCAATGTGTTCCAAGCTTTGGTTCGTTGAGAACTGCTCTTCCACATGTCTTCTCAACGTGGCGCCCTCTCGCGCAGTGGTCCTCCATGTTTTGCACACCTGCGATGCATTGAAATAGGACGTCGGCTCCAATTGGAGGAGAATCAGTCGGAGGACTTCGTTTGGTAGGTCGTTGATCATGCGTTTAAGCGAGAGGTTCGACTGGCATCAGTGGTGGTCAACGTCGTTGTCTCTGCAAGGTTTAAGGAGCGTGGTCAACACCTTTTTGTTCTGAGTAACAACTACTTTCGTGAATAGACTGTTCGTGGACCTATACATCCACGTTTGACACATTCACACACTTATTGGCACATGTACACTCATGTAAACACATGTACACATATTTATACACACGTACACACCTTTATACACCTTTATACACACGTACACATCTGTTATCACAACACATTTACACACATTTATACACAGATACACATCTGTTATCACGACACATTTACACACATATATACACCCACACACACATTTGTACACCCACACACTTACGCGTAAACACATACACACAGATTTGCAGTTTCCTCCCCTGAATAAACAAACTGTCAAACCGATCTACGTCATTGACTTTATCCTGCATGATTTCCTACTTCTCCACTTAAATCCCATCTAACTTATTGTAATTGTAATGTTCCCATTAAAACTATCATCTCTATCACTTTTTGCCCTCTCCGTTCTCTCAGTCGTATGTGAAGACTCATGGCAAGTCCGCCATATGCGAGAAGAGCATCGAATCGATGTGTTTGATGCCTATTCGTTCTTCACCTTGCATGACATGGACAACTCGAAAACGTGGACCAAAACCGATATTCTAAACTTGTATGGGTTGATGAAAGATGAGGTTGTAGGCGATGGCACCGGAATGGGCAAGCACGAGAGTTCTGAGCCAATAACTCAAGAAGTAAAAGACAATGTGCTGAAGACAGTGTTAGGGATGATTGATACCAATCAGGACGGGATAATAAGTCTGGAGGAGTGGAGGATATTCACAGACAAGGGAGGTGAACTGCCTGACTTTGGGCTAGGGCCCGGTCATCATGGTGACTATGAGTATGAGTATGAGATCCATCATTGGCTGGAACATCATGCCAACCAAGACCCAGAGGTCGAGAACCAGCATCCCGAGGATATTGAACATGAGAACTTGTTTCATGCTCACGAACACGGAGATGATGTAGAGAGTCATCAGAATGCACCTTTTATTGAGAGGATTGAGAATATTCCCAAAAAGTTTAGAAGAACATGATTTAGTGAGAGCAGATGTTACTCGCTTGATGGCCACTTGGTGTGAGCATGCCAACTATCTGACTCTAATGGTCAAATCATAGTTCCCCTTTAATTATTATTAGTCTAGTAACTCACTTTATGCCACTTGGTGTGAGCATTCCGACTATCTGAATCTATGTTCAAATCATATAAGATCATAGTTCCCCTTTAATCACTATTAATCTAGTTTAGTTCGGGCCTTGGAGATTACCTTGAGTCCCTCCAGCCCTCTATTAGATGACACTTATATTACACAAAATAAATATCTACTGACATGCGTATATAGAAAAACCACTCATTTGTTTAACCCATTTTCCAAGGGATGCTTTTTTTATAGGAAATACTCGTTTCTCTGAGCCTTCTGAGGAGCCATCCTAAACGTATCATCCGGCACAGCATTAAATATTGAAAACTTGGGCACCAGATCATCATCCACCCTCATGACACTGGCCACATTACCACACCGATAACAATAATTAGGTGCAGACCAAACCGTCACAACGTCCTTGTCTTTAAAATGATATTTGAACCCTTCCATCACCAGCTGGTGCGCTCGGGCTATAAGCTGTAGGCCATTTACGTGATTAAACTCTCGAGCCACTCGGGACCCAAACAGCCACCCAGCTCCTCGCGGCGATACTTCCCAGGTCTCAACGTCATCTGGATCAGACCACACCAGGTCGCAGAACCCACCTTCGTGGGGGATCTCCTGGGCCCTCGACAGGACCCGAATCTGATCTAGCATTCGCACTTCGGGACTCAGCCCGCCGTGCACACACATGATTTTGCCATCAATGATAGCCGCCAGCGTTAAAAAGTCAAACACCTGGCAGCAATACTTCCATACTGTGGTGCTTCGATATTTCGTTAAACATTCTTCGTAAAATCCATAAACTTGGGTGATTTGTCTACTTTCGTGGTTTCCACGCACCAACGTGAGGCGTGACGGGTATTTGGCTTTGAGCACCATTAGCAGCGTAAAGGTTTCTAGCGAGAAGTATCCTCTATCGACAAAGTCGCCCAAAAACACATAATTCACATTGTCGGGCAGGCCCCCCGAAACTCTAAAAAGTTCTAACAAGTCGTGAAACTGTCCATGAATATCTAGTTAGGGCTGTTCAGCCAATGTTGAGTGTAAATCATACCTCTTGTTAGTTTACTTCGTCAACACTCCACAAGATACATACCCACAAACTGTCACGGGAGAAGACACCGGCGTTATATTCGATTCTGATTAATAACTGGTTCGCCTTAATGTTCGAGTTTGCTCACCCTCCATCAACAACTCCTTGACCATCTCGCACAACTGTTTCATATCGTTTTCTGGCAGATATTGACATTTTAAAATCTCTTCCAGCCATGCGTCTGGGCCTCTTTCAACCATGATGGTAATTTCCAGCCGTTGGCAATTATTGTTTCGAGTTTATTGGATTTGTCTAACTGCAGTAGTAGTAATACTGTACTTGACATAGGTTAAGGAAACTTCAGGGAAACTGAACTTTCCAGGGTGAGGGATCTGCCATACCTATATGTAGAAGTGTGAAAGAGTACTACTATCAGAGTGTCTGTGTACGGTGTGAACAGCAATGATTCTGAATGCTCAGAGTAGTCAGGATATGGAGAATATATGGAAAATATACGTGTCGTTATGCCATAGCTAGTTATGCTAACAGATAACTATCATTACACTTTCAACGTAGATCATCGGTAAAACTCGGTCCCACTCCGTACATATCCGGACGCTCGCTCCTACTACGACCTTAAGGATTCACCTCGATATGACTCCAACTCTTCTTCTGAACCTCAAAGCAATACAATAGTTTTGTCGAATCCTCTTTTTGCTGCCCTCTGTACAAAGGTTAAAATCGTAATGTAGACTCTTCCGTTAAAACTCTCCTATCCTTTGCAGCAATATCTCCATGGGCCATTCCGCATCTATGTATTTGCTCAATCGCTTCGACAGTGGACTTGAAATGACCGTAGCTCGCACTAGGTCTCTCATATTCTAAATCCTCCAAACTACAAATATACTACGTGCTCGTCCTAAAGGCGAACCATCTCTTATAATACCAAAGTCAAGAATCTCGGTACACATACCCGTAACGGCTGCAGCTGTCTATAGGCTGCAGTTGTCTATAGGCTGCAATTGTTGATAGGCTGCAATTGCTTATAGGCTGTAATTGTTTATAGGCTGCAATCGCTTATAGGCTGCAATCTCAAACCTAGGACAGTTAGTTTCTCTCATAGATGTCACCATACCGAAACGCTTTTACAATGAGAGAACAAAACTCCGACTCACCACTTCAATTCTGCGACTGCCTTAGAGTTCTCTCCCAGGAACGGCAAGATTTTACCCAACCAATTAGCAAGCCACTGCTTCTGCTCATATACTTTGTAATTACTGTTGGACCCTCATCTTCCATCTTCATGACACTATAGTAAAGTTGATTTCGTTCATTTCGTTCATTCCGTATACTTGAGCATGAAATATAGCATCTTCTTGAACAACTTGCTTATACTCTCCTCCAGAAAGTCAATCTTCACTCTCATCTAATCCTCGACTGCTTTAATAGAGGCTTCAGCAAACTTACGCAGGCTCATTCTCCTCATTCGTGCGAACAAGTGCCTCAATAATGAGCCAATTTTGTGGGACATTTCTCTCTTAGACAATCCCCAGGCCCAATGAAACAGCCCAAGTAGATACTTCCGATCTATTGGGTCTGAGTTGTTTAAAGACTGATTGTATGAGAACTCAGGAATTTTGCATTATCGCTATCAAAAGCATAACTTTTCGAGCTTGCTCTTCCGCGACCTCACCCAGATATTGTATTGCAATCTCTTGGAATAGCTCACTAGGCGGCTTGCTTATCATTTTTCCTTCGGTAAGCTCTTTAGTGAGGTCTCCGAAACCTTTATATTCCACTGGTAGAGTATGGTTCTAACTCTGTCTGAAAAAAGAAACACTCCCATTTGGAGAACAAAGGCATCCAAAGCTACTTGCGAAGAGACCGTTCAAGTGGTTGTCTAAAAAAACGAGTCTAGATAGACTGAGCTGGGATGAATCAAATTCCGAGGTCACTTAACATACTCCAAGTATGCTGGCGTCTTCAGTAACTCGAGGACCTGGAATTTGAGATTATTTCTAGCAGCTTGAACACTGTCTTCGGTCGTTTTTTCAGCAACTGGAATTGCTGTCATTGGGGTTTGGAAGTTATAACAGGGCAGGTTTATATTTATCAGCTATGGGATCTTTTATTTCACCGAGAAGAGATGTGCCATTAGTCAGTTCTACTCACAAAAACAAGATTATGATTATGATATAAGAGTGGTTTAAATCGATGTTTACAATGATCCTACGTTTCTCATATAGAAAGATCATACATGTAATCTGTCGCTATTGTCAGGAGAACTGGTATTATACATGTACATGTACTTCAATAGCTCATGATGCGAAACATACAAGCTTAAGTGCCAAATCTGTGTAGATGATATGAGAATTCAACAACTTTGACATATTACTATAGGACCTCTTTCAAAACAATAAGTTTTAAACCCTCATCTCTCTCCCGTCATTTGCCCTAAACACTTCGGCTTGGTGATTTTAATCTTCCTTCGCTTTCCCCTGCATAATCCCCCTGACGATCGCTTCCCCGATTTACCCTAGTAGCGCTTCCACTCTGCAAAGTGCAAAAGATCTTTTTCCGGCATTTAAAACCAAAAAGTGTGATTATCAGAGAAGGGATAATTTACCGCCAGATAATGCCCTTACCAACTGTGCTTATTGTGATTTGGTCTCTCTCTTAATCCAAGGAATCCATATTTGGAGAAATTTTTTCCTGGAACTCCTTTCAAGCCGGTATTATGATGGTATAACCGACCGAGCTAAACCAGTTTAAACATTGAATAGACCGGGATGGAAATAATGGCTAGTAATGGAATCCAAAGATTGCGAGATAAGAGAATAACATGTTTATGTTTTCGAGGAACCGAAAAGATTTTAGAGAGGGAGATAAATGGTAAAAAGGCGAAGCGGTCCTGACATTATAACCTTTTGGTTCACCAGTTCAAACAAGTAACAAGGAGTTTAGCGGTCCTGCATGGTTAAAGTGAACTGCTCATTCAAGTCTCATATATCTTCAAGGTCTCCAGTTATCGTAGTCTTGGGTACCCGCTTTTACACACAGTAAATTGTATGGTATAGCTGTATTAATAAATAGTCAAATTCTGTCTTTTGTCTGGTCATCCCTCCATCCACTTTTCCCTGCCTTGCAATCCCGCGCCAAAAGAGCCCACACTATGAAACTCAGTCAACCTCGGAAATGCTCCATTGGGTTTCAGCCGTAATACCCTATTTCGGGTAAAGATGTTGGCTTTTATGAAGCCCTGGCTGATTAAACTTATACAAATACATTCGACTTGCTCGAGTGTTGGGTCATCTCCAACCAACAATCCCCCAGCATAGTCTGTCCGCATTGACACCTGCAATGCTGTGTCGATATCCTCAAATGAGAGTGTCGTCGCTCCTCCCTTGATTTTCCACAATCGAAACAAAACCATCCTAAATAACGGGATGAATCCTTTTGATTTCAATAATAAATAAACATTTCGGCTCAGAAACCATGCTTCGTTGTCTCGTAAATGGTTCATATATGTTCCGTAGTCTGCCCTTTTAATAGCCTCCACTAGTGGTCCATACATCTCTTCTAGTCCATAGTACTGTAACATTTGATGGCCAGGCATAATACCTAATAGTATACTAGGAGGAGTCAAATAAGTCAAAATTAATCGCTTATTCCGAACGCTCTGTGGATGGCAGTTTTTGAAAGACCACGACAGGTGATTGTATGCTTCCTTGAGCTGTCCTTTGGTCAAATAGAACCGTCCCAGCCAGTATCTAAACTCGACTCTCTGAGCTTTGCTATAACCAGAAAACTGGATATTAGCGGTATGAATGTTACTAAACACATTGGCACAAGAACCCGGTTGGTCAAGTCGAAAATACAGTCTGCACAGTGTCGTGGCCACGTACAAAATAATTTTCTTCTTGGATAGATAGTTGTCGGCTTGAACAGACCGGTCGATTTTTTCTCCTCTGATCGTATTGAATATTTTCAACAGCACAGTTGACATGTACGACGTCCGCAGCATGTTCGGATCATTGTCCACTCTATCACTTTGCAGTGCCAATGTAACTACGATCCGGCCTACTTTCACCACCGTTCCTTCCAAAACATTCCCCTTACCGCTGGCAAACGCGGCCTGCAGGTCAGTCAGAAACTGGGCATACAAATCAAATGATCTTGCCATATTTTGAGGGTCAATGTCCTTGCAGAACCTCAGATACGATTTACAAAGCTCGACAAACCCGGGCCAGTCCCCGTCGTAGACGTCTGCCGACTCAATCTCCTGTTCAAAGTTGACATGGTTGTCGAGGATGTCGTTTTGGAGTGACGAAACTTGAGGGTTATTGATGTCTAGATTGAATAAGCCGCTGAGTTCAAGCGAGACGGCGGTGTTCTGTTCGGAAATGCTGCATTCTTTGACTTTGCTCGTCCATATCGCGACGGACATGTTGAGCGGGAGATTTCAGAGATTTCAGAGTAGAGATTTTAAAGATTATCAACTGGAAGAGTTGATATTGGTGTGCTAGATCACTGGTTCATATTAGAGATAGTGTGGTGAATATGAATGATCTGATCTGCATGAAATTTCAGATCGGCAATCCTCATCTTCCATATACAATAGCTTGACCTGGTGATTTTGAGCAGGAGAACTACTGCGGGCATTGGAACTATAGGCACAACTTCAATCACTGCATAATTGAGCAATTATAGCATTCCCTTTGATTTGTGTGCGCAAAGCCTCTAAATTCCACTTTTTCCGGTCATCCATGAAAGAAGAGCCTCAAAATGCTTCTTCCTCGCTGGAGAACTGCCCTTCAGCACTGTAACAAATTGATTCCGCAACTGCGTCCGGGACGTTATAGTACTCCTCATGTACCCTTGACACAAATCCCGTACTCAACTTCATCTAAACTCCGAAACATTGGAATCATTGCTCACATCGATGCTGGCAAGACCACTACTACGGAGCGGATGCTCTATTACAGTGGGCTAACAAAACACATTGGAGACGTAGACCAGGGTGACACTGTCATGGACTACCTCCCGCAAGAACGGAGTCGAGGAATCACAATCACATCTGCTGCCATTACATTCAACTGGGCAGATCACCGAATCAACCTTATAGACACTCCCGGGCATGCTGATTTCACTTTTGAAGTTATCCGCTCCATTCGAGTCCTGGACGGTGCTGTCACTATCCTCGATGGAGTAGCAGGAGTGGAAGCTCAAACTGAAAAAGTATGGAAACAAGCAAATGAGATGGGGATCCCCAGACTTGTGTTTGTCAATAAAATGGATAGAGCTGGTGCAGGCTTTGGCAGAACTGTACGAGAAGTGGTCTCAAAGCTGAATACCAAAGTGGCCATTGTCAATTTCCCCTATTTCGTTTCTGAACCTAACGGAGATCAGACATTTAGAGGTGTTGTGGACGCCATTGACAAAAAATTGATTGTGTGGACTGACCATTCAGATGGACGAGACGTCACTGTCAAAGACATTTCAGAGCTGGACTCTGACTTGCAACAGGAAATCCTCAATGCTCGTACAGCTTTGGTTGAAGGTCTCTCTGAGATCAATGAAAACCTCGTTGAAGAATTCCTGGAAATAGGAGACTACATGGAAATTACTTCGTCCTCTCTAAAAACGGCTCTACGAGAAGCAACCATCAAACGCGAAATTGTGCCTGTCTTATGCGGAGCTAGCTTCCGAAATATCGGAGTCCAACCTTTACTAGAAGCAATTGTATCATATCTACCGGCTCCGACAGAGCTCCCACCTCCTCGGGCTGTCAGTCGTGTTCAGGCTACCCGAAAGGGCCAGGCTCGAGAGGAACAGTACGTGATCGATGAGCATGCCAACAAAAATCTGTGTTGTGCCCTTGCATTCAAGGTCATAAACGATCCCATTAAGGGCTTGTTAGTGTTTGTACGAGTATACTCTGGAACGCTTCATCATGGCTCAGTTATTTTCAACACTTCGAATGGTACAAAAGAGCGTGTCACTCGACTGCTCCAGATGCAAGCGAACAACCACATCGAAGTAAATAAAATCGAGGCTGGAAACATCGGTGTGATCATGGGATCCAAGGATATCAGAACTGGAGACACTATCGTGGGCCATAATTTCAAACGAGACGGAGCCAATTCCCTACCTCAAAAAGACTTGGGTTTGCACCTCAAACCAATATCTGTACCTCCACCAGTCTTTTTTGCCTCTATAGATCCTGTCTCTGTCTCCGACGCCAAAGCGATGCAGACAGCGTTGGAGGTTCTGTTAAAGGAAGATCCCAGTTTACATCTCACCTATGACGAAGAAAACAGTCAGACTTTACTATCAGGCATGGGTGAGTTACATCTCGAGATTGCTCAAGATAGACTGGTAAATGAACTCAAAGCGAATGCTACAGTAGGCAAGATCATGGTCTCTTTTAAAGAGACAATTAGTCGTGCTTCTTCACCAGTTGAGGAAGAAGTCAGTACCTCTACTGGTTCAATCAAAGTTAAACTTTCAGTTGAGCCCGATGACGAGCTCACCCATGGCCTGTCTCATGAAAATGCCGAAACATTTGAGCATGACAACAATTCAGTCATCTATCCTGCCCTGGTTGAAGAGACGCTCATTCCATATCACAGAATCATCTCAGCTATCAAAGTCGGCGCATTCCCAGCGTTTTCTCGTGGAGGCAAGATCTCCAAACTGCCGCTTCACTCGGTGTGCGTAAAGATCCATTCCATAGACCTGTCTCCAGATTTCAACGACACAATGGCGATTTCGACAGCTGTCCGTCTAGCCACCGGCAAAGCGTTGGATAGCCTAAATAAGCACGACTACGCGCTAATGGAACCAGTAATGGATGTGCGGGTGGTAGCTGACGAGGAAGACATTGGTGTCCTGGTCAACGATCTAACAGGCACACGACAAGGTCAAATTGTATCTCTCGGAGAAGAAGATGCTAGCGATCAAACCGAGGATTTCAACTACAAACAACTGTCAACTGAAATATATACGCCTCCCGACTATACCATGCATTTATCGAAGCATAAAGTGCGGTCAACATCTCAGCAAAGTGTGATTCGGGCGTCGATACCGCTGAGGACCATGATTGGGTATGTTCGTGGTTTACGAAGCATGACTCAAGGTCGTGGCACCTATTTAATGACTTTTGAAAAATATGAGCGAGTTTCGCCAGAAATGAACGAAAGCGTTTTGTCAGCTATGTAAATATGTACAAAAATGTGTAATTACTATTCTTCACAACTTCACAACTTCACAACATCATCATGGAGTCAGAATATGGAGAGCGCAAAATTCAGAGTATTTCACAAGTGACTCTTGTAAGAAAAGACTCAATTGATGAGAATGAGATATCTGGAAGCTCGGAACGCGACCGTAAAAGTGTGAAGGATAAAGCCGAAAAGAGTTCCAAAAAAGTGCAATTGCGTCTCTACAACACTCCAATTGGGTGCTATATAGAACCATGTCAGGGGCAAATAGTGACGAACAGACAAATCTCCGTAGTTTCTGCTGAACGAGAGTCGCGCGCGGTTAAGAATCGTATTTTACTGTGTTGGTTGACTCTGACTATCCCGCTGATTTTATATCTCAAGTTCACATACTGGGATCAAACAATAGAGTTGGAATGAAACTAAGGAATGGAAGAGACTTAATGACTTTTTTTATGTAAAATCTGTAATTGTAACTAGCTAGCCTAACAAATTTCACGTTTATTCCTAATTGAATCAAGCTTCGTCATACTCTTGACCCAGTATGCTGCAAGCGGGACCAGGGCGGAGATATCCTGCGCTAGAGTTAAGATGTATATCGAGGCAGCATCTACAAGTCCAAGCTGAGCCCATAAATCAAACTTGGCATTGACAGGTTGAGTCAGGACCAAGGTCATGGCCAGCGTAAATATCACCAGGCAGATACTGTAGCATAAAACTGAAAACAGCCTTAGAGCTCGAGGTTGGGTGTATATAAGACGAGATTCATTGTCCGGAGCATACTCTAGAATTCTCAAGTGCTCAATTGATTTTCCAGTGGAGAATAAAGATGACCTTGAAGGGAAACTGAGAGTGCTGCTCGGTTGAAATGATGCACGGCGCACAAATTTCATCTTTTCTCGAATTGAAATAGAGGACGAGGCCGTCTCAACTACTGCGTACCGCTGAAGTCGAGGGAGAAATATGCACGGAGAAAATAGAATAAATAGTAGGATATAAACCATTGAAACTGGTAGGGCCCATGGTGAACAGAGTCTCGCGGATAGTGCAATGACATTGGACTCGTCTGACTCTATCAGGGAGATAAAGGGCATAGCAAACGACACAGCAAGACTCTGCAGTATATCGAATAAATGAGATGAATGTGGAGTCTCCAAGCGCAGAATTATTTCGGTTGTTGTGTCCACAGCGGTGATGATTCTGTTTTGAAAACATGAGATTGTCTGGATACGTCCAGGAGATTTCAGTAACAATGACAAGCAAATTGTTTGCAGGACATTAGTGCTGTCATAGTAGGATATGGTAGTCAGAAACTTATCCTCGGATAATTTCAACAGGTGATGTTTCCCCGTCAGCTGGCTGATCTGGAGAGGTATCTCTTTAGAAAAGGTATGGATCTCGTTTGAGTCCACGTTGAAGAGAATTGCTGTTGTAATTTCGCGACACACTAATACGGCACATATCCAGCCTTTAAATGGTATGGTCAATAATATTTTATAGTTTGAGCAGTTTTTGAAATGGGCACAGTGAGATGATATATCTATGGTTCGAGTATTTGAACTGAGCGGAAACCTCTGAATGCAAAGGAGTCTGGTTAGAAAGAGTTAAATAAAGGGTATCTTTGTACGTACAACTCAACAGTCACAAATACAATTAGATTCTGGCTCATGGTGAGCGAAAGAGCTATACACCTGGGGTCGTTAGTCCATACGGGAGTTCCGGTCCAGGAATAGAGAATGTCTGCGACACGAGAATTTTCAGTCAGCGAGACTACTTCTATCCGGGTAAAATATTTCTGTTTATCAACATAATGGTGGTAATGACAGAGGTAGTTGTGATTAAAACACCACGACTGGACTCCGTTTCCAGGAATCGATTCAATTGGCACTATGTATTCCCTGGATGGGTGGTTCATCAGTTTACATTGGTAATATTCATGGAACATTGTGGGAAGTGGAGTGGGTGAACATGGGGATAATAGCAGTGAGGGAAATTAGCAAGTATAAGCGAAATGGAGCGGGAATATAGAAAGATATTGAATGTGTAAAGGGAAGAAGAGGTTTGTAGAAATATATTCGTATACGCAGATCGACCGGGGCCGTTGTATGCACGCACGGCTGAGAAAAGTGGGCATATGCATGGTCAGTTTTATCATGGAATTAATTCAAGCATGACATGGCCTGGACGCAGTGGGTGATTATGATACGGTATTGACTTAGAGCGGATTTAGAGACCCGAAAATCCCCGGACGGTGAATGTCGTGTTATAGTGACTTAGATTAAGTAAAAATTGGTTTGTCAAACAAGTATATAGGTATTTTCCAGAAAGGTTCCAACTGCTAGCTAAGATCTACGGTGTACAACTAATCATCATCTAGCGTATACTCATCACTCGCTTCTTAAGATTGTACAACTGTTAAACACTAGTTATAAGAATTCGTTAAGGATTATAGTGCATAGACATGCTAACGCCGCACAAGCCACATGCCGCCCACCACGCCGCATTCCCCGTATAAGTTCATGGGCAGAAGAGGGCACTGACTAACCAACAAGTGCACAATCCATTAACCATTTTATGTTCTGCAGTGGCATATTAATCAAAAATTTACCTAACACTGTAGAATCCAGTAACTGGTCGCTGTAACTAGTGGCATCACAATTTGAGAGGTTTCAAACATCCAGCGTCGATCGTGGCTGTCCATCTCCTCGTTGATCTTTTTCGTCGATCCATTTAAGAATTCTGCAGGATCCGAGCCATGGAATTTGATCAAGCCCGGGCAGTAGCAACAGTTGTTTTCATAGTCCTTCTCTAGACAGCTTATAAAATTATTCAAGTAATTTGTTCTTGGGTTGTATATAAAACCAGATCGAGTTACAGCCATCTGTGGTAGTCGTGGCTGCTTGTTATTTAGTGTATTGGTTTCACGCCTCGTCAGCCCGTTGGCTTTGCAGCACGCTGACGCGTCCGGGGCCGCCGATTCGCGAACAAGGAAAATCTGCCAATCTCGACTGCACGCAATATTTCTTAATTTAGAACACTTGATATCTGGTTCTTCATTTCACACTTTTTTTTTCTTAACAACCTCCGTATCGTCGATATATCAAAACTCGTCTTTTAAACTCCAATCTTATTCCTCTTCCGTCGGGCAAGGTTTGTCCACCCTGCACTAAATTAAAATTATTTCTCGCCTTACATTCTTCCCTTTAAACGCCCCACTTCGACCGTTGTCCATCATCACCAAAAGTTTAATCCACGTATCCCTTACAGGAATATTATCATAAAGAGGGGTTTTCGTTGATTAAAGCAAAAGACAGAGCAAAATAATTATTATCAAAAAGTGTCTTTGAGTCAGCGGCTCATTGTTCCACACACGTTAAGCGAGAGATTACATAAAGGCGTGGTTTGAAGACCCCCTACGTTGAAAAGCAAAGCAAGAAAACTTCTTCTCTAAGCACACACAGACACACATAGACCGCGAGTCATGATGGCAAAAAGTGGGCTGAGAGTGCTCCGGTTTGTGGCTATTGCCACTATCTTGATCCTGGTGGTGTACAAACTGTCCAATCAGCAGGTGGATCTTTCTGATTACGTCGCGTCCAAAAAACCGTCAATGGTGGGCACCACGGGAAGTGCAAGCGAGGCCCCGACGGTTGGGACCAGCGCAGATGTGAACAAGGCAGCAACTGATGCTGCTGTTGGTGCTGGTGCTGGACTCAGCGACAGCCTGACTGGCGGCGCCCAGCAGCAGCCCATCAGCGCAGCTCCCTATCAGCGGGCTAATGCCACGTTTGTCACCCTGGCGAGAAACCAGGACCTGTATTCTCTGATGCTGTCGATCCAAAACGTTGAGGACAGATTCAACTCGAAATACCACTACTCGTGGGTGTTTTTGAATGACGACGAATTCAGCGAAGAGTTCAAAGAATCCATCTCGGCCATGGTCTCTGGAGAGACGCATTTCGGAGTGATCCCCAAGGAACACTGGGGATACCCTGACTGGATTGATCAAGATAAAGCGGCCATTGCTCGAGAGGAAATGGTGGCCAAACAGGTCATTTACGGTGGATCCGTCAGCTATCGACACATGTGTAGATACGAGAGTGGGTTCTTCTGGAGACACCCGCTGTTGGATCAGTTCAAGTACTACTGGCGAGTTGAGCCTGATGTGAAGCTGCACTGCGATGTGACTTATGACTTGTTCAAGTTCATGGAGGACAACAAGAAGAAGTATGCCTTTACTATTTCTCTGTTTGAATACGTTGAGACTATCCAGACCTTGTGGGCAACCACCAAAGATTTTCTTACCAAGAATCCCGAGTACCAGCATAAAAATGCATTGGTGGACTTTATCTCTGACGATGGTGGAGAGACCTATAATCGATGTCATTACTGGTCGAACTTTGAGATTGCCGATCTAGACTTCTGGCGAGGAGACGCTTATCGAGCGTACTTTGACCATTTGGATAAAGCGGGAGGATTCTTTTACGAGCGATGGGGAGATGCTCCAGTCCACTCGCTGGCTGCTTCGCTGTTCCTGGACAAGAGTGAGGTACACCATTTCGAGGACGTTGGATATTTCCACGTCCCGTTCAACAGCTGTCCAACCGATAAAGAGGACCGGCTGAAACTACGATGTACCTGTAATCCAGCGGACAATTTTTCTTGGAAGGGATACAGCTGTACAGGCAAGTTCTACAAGGCTATGGATTTGCAGCGACCAAAGGGATGGAGCCAGCAGACTGAGTAGAGTCCGTGACAAGTAAAGTATTTAGCACTGTATTTGATATAGAATAGATGGATGTATGGGACATGATATCGACGTAGCTACTATGGTCTTTTTTTCTCTTGCCTACTATGGTCGACCAGCACGCTTACCCCACTGTATTTTTGGCCCTTGCCCCACTTCTTCATATTACGCAGCTCCATGAGATTTGTTAACGTAGCACTCCATCACTCAAATTTCATCACTCTTATTCGTATATTCGTACAATGGCAATCCGCTACGTCCTACTACTATCTCGTCAAGGCAAAGTCCGTCTGTCAAAATGGTTCCAGACACTAAGTGTCAAGGAAAAATCCAAAATCGTAAAAGAAGTCACCACGCTGGTGCTGGCACGAAGAACCAAAATGTGTAATTTTTTAGAATATAAAGATTCAAAAGTAGTCTATCGACGGTACGCTTCGTTGTTCTTTGTGGCTGGCATTGACAGCGACGATAATGAACTGATTGCGCTTGAAATCATTCACCGGTACGTCGAACAGATGGATAAATATTACGGAAACGTGTGTGAACTCGACATTATTTTCAATTTCCAAAAGGCATATTATATATTAGATGAGCTGCTGCTGGCAGGAGAAATGCAGGAGTCGTCAAAGAGAGATGTATTGCGACGTATTGGTCAACAGGATGCCTTGGAGGCTTCTGAAGCCGAGGAGGAGGGGATCAGTAGGCTCTTGAATTGATGAATCATACATAGGCAGCTGTCGACTGATTAACAGAGACTATATATATCTACCGAATTGCATTATTTTTACACCAAAGCTGGCTACTGGTGGTTAATAGGTAGAGTGTGGGAAGATGTCATTCAGGCATTTCCTATCGGACAGAAAGTGAGCTAGCGGTCAAATATCTATGAACTACACTGTGAATTACATTACGGCCTAGATCACTTATATACTCATGGATTTTCCTGCTAATCTGTTGAATTAAATTTGCATGCCTGTACTGAATGTCTTTTAAACTCCACGTAAAAAGACTACAACATGCGTATTTTTGTGTTCTCTATGGACAATAGCTTGTTTTATTTACCATTCTCTTAGTCCATATAGTTTAAGGGTCCTATTCTCATGCCATCTAGGTAACGTAACACTCCATTTCTACGAAAGACTCCCACGTTAAACCCCACAAATTCACGCTTAGACGCGTCGCGCAGCTGCTGAATCTTTCAATTTGCCATTTCACAAAACACATGGTATAGCTGATTGCCTATCCCATGACAAATCATGACCAGCAATGGAGGACAGAAATCGATACATTCGTTTTTCAAATCGAGTCCAGCAAAGAAGGACGAGAGTGACGCTCTGCTGCACAGCGAGACCCCAGACCTCAATGCAGACTCAGACCTAAATGTGCAAGTTGCACCAGTGATCCATGGATCCGATGAAAATGGGATCAAGACACTCAAAACAACTGTGAACAAAGACCATGTGGTTTCTGAAAAGGCCACTAAACGGCCCGTTAAGCGGCCAAGGCTTTCCCCTCCAGCCCGTCAGACTACTGCTGACACTCCCTCAAAGAACAAATACAAAGTTGCAAGTTTCGCTTATTCCACTGGTCAAACTGTCAATGATGGCAATGAACCCCAAACAGCAACTGCACTCCATGAGCAATTCGCTGCTCTGCTCAAACGTCCTGGCAGTCTAGATGCCCTACGTAGAAAGCCTGTTGAGGGCCGTGAGGGCAGTGAAGGCGGAGACTATGAAGCTGAAGGGTCAGACGAAGACGAACCTGCTCGCAAAAAAAGTTCCGCCAAATCAAGCAAAAGCTCAGCCAGAAAATACACACCGCTCGAAAAACAGGTCATGTACCTCAAACGACAAAACTTGGACACTATTCTCATGTTTGAAGTGGGATACAAGTATCGTCTGTTTGGAAGAGACGCTGCTACAGCTTGCTCGGAGTTTGGCTGGTACTTGGTGCAGGGCAGACTGAGCCTTGAGGAGCACAGCGACGATCCTGTCGATGCTCTATACGACAAGTTTGCATCCTGCTCATTTCCTACTCACAGACTGAATTTCTACATCAAGCGGCTAGTTGATCGAGGGTACAAAGTAGGAGTTATCAGCCAGGTCGAAACGGCTGCTTTAAAGGCGATTGGTAATAACAAAAGCGGGCCGTTTGAGAGAAAACTCACCCACCTTTATACAAAAGGCACGTACGTTGACGAGTTCCAAACCGACCGAGATCCCAACAACAATGCCTCTTCTGGTTATCTATTTGCTATTTGCGAATATTCTTCACACGGTAGTAACAGCAGATTTGGTATTATTGCCACTCATGCTTCTTCGGGTGACATTGTAGTAGACGATTTTGAAGATACGGTCATGCTAAACGAACTGGAGACCCGTCTACTCCACATCCAACCCTGTGAGATTTTAATTGTTGGAGAAATCTCTAATCATACGCGAAGAACACTGGACCGGCTGGTAGCCCGATTCGAAAACAGTAGTAAGATCAGAGTGCAAGACGTGGATAAACCTGCATCGGATTCTTTTGCATTCAGTTATATCAACGACTACTATACGCAACAGGTCATGGACTCAATGAATGAAAGCAATGAAAATGAAAAAATGGACATTTTACAAAGACAATTGGCAAAAGTAGAGACTTTGTCAAAACCCACAGTCGCGTGTTTATACGCACTAATTACTCATTTAAAGGCATTCAACATAGACCAGCTATTTTTGCTAACCAACAACTTCACCCAGTTTTCTGATCGGAAACACATGTTGCTGAATGCCAACACTCTGAGCAGTTTAGAGATTTTCCGCAACCAAACCGATTATACAGAACATGGAAGTTTATTCTGGGTCATGGATCATACTAGAACGCAATTTGGACAGCGATTGTTAAGAAAGTGGGTGGGGAATCCGCTTGTTGATAGAGAAGAACTGGAGCTGCGAAGTGAAGCTGTCGCAGAGCTGAAATATGAATTCAGCTCAAAAGTAGACTCCCTATCAGGACTTACGAAAAGACTCCCGGACCTTGAAAGGGGTTTAATCAATGTGCATTATAAGAGGGTGGGTCGCTTTACACAAGGTATTATTTTGAACAGTCAACTAACAAGTCTACTAGAAAACAAACATATTTTCTATTATATTATTTAAGTCAGTTGAGTAGATTATTCTCGGAAACTGACCCAGCTGAAGTTGGATTCAAATCGAGTGTATTGAACGAGTTGTTCTCGAATATACCAAAAGGTGAAAGTATAGTGACTGAACTGCTTTCACATATTTCAAAGGATGCAGCTGTCAAAGATTCGAAAGAAGACTATTTCTTAGAGACCGTGGTCGGCTTCGAGGAAATAGAGGATCAAAAAGTTCTGATAGCAGAGACAGAGCACAAGTTGGGGAAACATCTTGATGACGTGAAGAAAACTTTGAAAAAACCACACTTGAAATATACTACTGTCGCTGGAATCTCACATCTCATTGAGATCAAACCGGTTGAGATGAAGAGTATACCTCATAACTGGTTAAAGATGAGTGGTACGAAAGCAGTTTCACGGTTTCGAACACCAGAAGCGATTGAACTCCTCAAAGAACTGGAGAGAAGCAGAGAACGCCTAGAATTAGCCTGTGATGCAGCATACGGATTATTTCTGGAGGAGGTGTCCAAACACTATGAAACGTTTCGTGAGGTAGTCCGTGCGGTCGCCCAGTTAGATTGTCTGATGTCTCTGGCAGCAGTGAGCGACCATTCCAATTATTGTAGACCGCAATACGTTGATACTTCACTAGTCGAAATCGAAGAAGGTCGCCATCCAATGGTTGAACATTTACTCTCCAAGTCGTACATTCCAAATGACGTCCATATGACCAATGCAAAGGACAGAGTCTTGGTCGTCACTGGTCCGAACATGGGTGGCAAGAGTTCATACGTGCGGCAAGTAGCTCTTATTTGTATCATGGCTCAAATCGGTTGTTTTGTTCCTGCAAAAAGTGCTCGAGTCGGGATCCTAGATGCGATATATACAAGAATGGGAGCGTATGACAACATGTTGAATGGCGAGTCCACTTTTATGGTGGAGCTCAAAGAGTGCAGTGACATTATGAAGGGAGCTACCAACAGGTCGCTGGTGATTTTAGACGAAATTGGCAGAGGCACTAGTACGATTGATGGCGTTGCTATTGCGCACTCTGTTTTGTCGCATTTTATATCCGAGGTACAGTCTCTTACACTGTTTGTCACCCATTATCCTCTGGTTGCTTCCTTTGAGCAGGTTTTCCCTGGCATTGTCACAAATTATCACATGGGATTCATTGAGAACAAGAGCGAACACTCGTCAAGCATCACCTTTCTATACCAACTGGTTCGTGGAATGGCAGACCGTTCGTTTGGCCTGAACGTGGCCAGACTAGCTGACCTTCCTTCTACCGTTCTGGAGAGCGCTAGAATAAAGTCGTTGGAGTTGGAAAAGAACCTTACGATCACCCGAGGGAATAGTCTACGTCGAGATGTTCATTTCTTAAAGTCCGCCTTGGATGGAGAACTAGAGTATGATGAGATAGCAGAGGCTGTTCTGCGTCTAAGCGCAAATTGACATGACGGAACAGTGCACTACTCATTGTCTTCCTGAACAATTTAATGTTGTTTCACCGACTTGTGTTTCCAAATAAGTTGTTCAATACCAAAACCCAATGCATTACAAATAATAATATAGTTAACCACATCGCTATATCATGATCGGCAGGTCCAACACATACTGGCGCCATCCATGCTTCTATCTACATGGCATTGCTTCTCGAGTATTGCAACGATGCCAGATTCCCTCAGTGTATATGGGTTGAAACTGTTCCCCTGCATATCGTTGCAGATCTCCCTATCAGAATTGGAATTAAAGAAAATGGACTGAGAGTCACCAGTTTCGTAGTCTTTAGTGTTGCTCCAGAAGTCTTAAAATTCTATAACTAAGAGTATCGTATTAGAAAATGAAATCTGCTATAACTTCTCTATGATCACTAAATATAATGCCACGAGAGGTGTTTTCCAAGATTGCAAAGTTTCGAACTTTGATATCACTGGTGATCCAGATATAGTCTATAACAATACTTGGCCCACTGTCATTGAAACTGGTATAGGTCTCATCGTATCCCAGTCGATGATATTGATCTACAGCTTTCGCAGAGTCTTTGAGGAATTCTGCTAAGACGTGATAGGCTTCGTCATGTTGTTCCGAATTGAGATCACCAGCAACGATGCTCGGCAGTTCAGACTTTGAAATGATCTCACCTATCATTCTTGCTGATTCTGCTCGGGCAGTTTGACCCCTGTCATCGAAATGAGTATTGAAGATGGAAATTTTTCGACGATTAGATGATGATTCTAGAATGCAGTTGGTCAAGATTCGTTTCTGGCCAGCATCCCAACCTATTCCAGGTACGGTTCTATCCTTCTGCTGCAACCACCTAGTAGAAGAGGAAACGACCCTCCAGTCAGTACTTTTGTATATGATGGGTGCATATTCGCCTTGTTGCTTGCCATCATCTCGTCCTACTCCATAGTAATTCCAGTCGGGGCCAAGTCCCTCGAGGATATCGAGCAACTGGTGATGAAGTACTTCTTGAAGGCATACGACAGAATTGCCATAAGCACAGTGAAAATTGATACTGGCAATCACACCTGCTCTTCGCTTTGCCCAGGGCAGTTCTCCTTCAGCCCTGCTGTGCTCGTTGGCATACCTTACGTTGTGGCTGTATACGCGAACCATAGTTTCTCCGGTCGTGGGCATCTCTGAATTGGTGCTGAACTAACCTATCTCTGCGCCATCGCATATTAATAGGACTTCATGAAAATGTTCCATGAAAATGTTCCATGGAAATGTTGCATAAGGAAACGTCGCCATGCCCACTACTTCAAAGATTAGCCGTGAATCGTTCCGGTTTGCTCATTTCTGCCCATTAATCTCTACCCCCGTCAGGCACTTACCCCTCTGCCCCCCGCCGTTCTCAATCAAAGATAAGCTGCTCGTGAGGTAGATTACGATTCAGCCGGGATACTATTTACGGTTATTTAGAGAAGTGCTGTGGGGTAGCTGAGATATGGTAAGCCCACGAAAGCTTGTCCATGAGCTAAGATTTAGTATGTAACCGCCAAAACAGTCAAGACTTTCTGCACAGCTACGACATCTTCGAAAAACCCCCAGTTGCAACATTTATCAAAAGTCCAGGTCATGGTCTGGTCCCCGCGGAGTATCAGTTGGTCTATCCAACACTCTAAGTATTGCACGAGAATGATGAAACGTGCTTCAAAATAATTTTAGGATGATACTGTATTCATAACCATCCGTGGGACCCGTTGGTCTATCCAATACTTGAATTGCTACACGTGCTACGAGATAAATGTCAATGTTCGTCAGTTTTCTTCTATCTATTATTAAGCACGATATACTTGCCCCACCCCCTAGGCCATTGCGACGTCAGAAATTTACAAAAGACCTCCAGGTTAAATTGGGATTATTAGACATGAGCTATCTGGCCTCTAATTGGATGGGTAAGAATTTGGCAAGGCTGATTAATGAAGACGGATAAAATCATAACGAAATCCCCGCAATTGAAGAAGTTCTTACACTCCATGGTAACCTTTGATATGGAGAGTTCAGTTTTGATGATGGGAAATCCTGATAAATGATCGACAGTGCATGCATGATTCCCCTCAGCGATCTACCCCATCTTAGGTAGTTAAGATTCTGAAGTTGTTACGATTACATGAGAATACTCGATATTTTCTAAGTCCAGAACATGATTTTTTATTTTTTGAAAGATCCGTCTCATTTCTTGTACCCCCTCCTTGGTCTGCGCTATGTCGCCAGCCAATTGCATTGTTCAACAATATATAAGTCGGTCTTCTTGTGCCCCTCTTCTCGCTTGGCATGCAGAATAAACCGACGATGGCCGCAGGTGAAGAAATCTCTGAAAAGAGAGTTGAGCCAACAATCGAGATTGTGCAAGACAATATCATCTCTGATTCCAAGAAGAAAGTGGTCACACTTGAGCTTCAGGAATTGGTGTCTCAGTACTATGCAAGACGTGAGGATGGCACGAATTCTGCCGCTGAGTACATTGCTCAAAGGGCCGCAGAGTTATCGGATGAAGATGCTTTGAATATTCTGGTGGATGTTATTCGCGAACACCAGGATGACCCCAACTTCCCCGCTCCTACTTTGGCGAAAGTCAAAGTTTTAGTCCAAGGTCCTAAGGCTTCCAGTCTTGATGCTGAAGACTATTCCATGGATCTGAGGACCGAAGCTGCAATTATTCGTTACCACTCTCCATATCCCGAAGTGAGGGCTGTCACAGATCCATTTGATGACCCCAATGTTCCAGTGGAGACCATCCGATCTTACGCAGTTGGGATGTTCTGGATGGCAGGTGCGACTGCTGTCAATACGTTTTTCAGTCCCCGTCAGCCTGGAATTACTCTCTCTGCTTCGGTGCTTCAGCTGCTTATTGCTCCGTCAGGATTATTCCTAGCCCGAATCCTTCCTGACTGGGGTTTTACTTTATTGGGCAAGCGCCATTCTCTCAATCCTGGTCCTTGGTCTTTTAAGGAGCAAATGTTTGCGACTATTATTGTCAACATTGCTAATGGGCCGGGAACAGTTTATTATAACTATCTGATCCAAATGCTTCCTCAATATCTTGGCTATACATGGGTTAATTTTGGATACGAAATTCTAATTGCGATTTCAACTCAATTCTTCGGATTCGGTTACGCTGGTTTGCTTCGAAGGTTCGTTATCTATCCGGTGCAAGCAATGTGGCCCAGTACTCTACCGACTTTGGCACTCAATAGAGCGTTGGTCGTCAGAGAGAGAAAGGAGGAAGTTAACGGCTGGAAGCTTACGAGGTTCAAGTTCTTCTTGCTGTGCTTTATTGCCATGTTCATCTACTTCTGGATTCCAAATTTTCTTTTCCAAGCTCTCCATGCCTTCAATTGGATGACATGGATAGCACCTCAGAATTTCAATTTGGCTATGATTACTGGATTCTATGGTGGTATGGGATATAATCCTTGGGCCACGTTTGATTGGAATGTCGCTGGAACCGGTTCGCTCGTTACACCGTTTTTCAGTATTTTTCAACAATATATTGCTCGAGTGCTTTCCGGATTCATTATTATTGCAATGTACTGGTCCAACACCTATTGGAGTTCTTACACCCCTATCAATAGCAGCGAGGTATTTGCTAATGACGGAACTATCTTCAACATCACCCGTATGCTTACCAATGGGAAGATCGATCTCAAGAAGTATCAGGAATACTCGCCACCTTACTTCTCAGGTGCTAACTTGTTTGGCCAAGGTGGATGGTATGCGTGGTACAGTATGACTTTTTTCTTCATTGGAATCGTATACTTTAGGGATATTAAGAGAGGAGTCGTGGGGATGTATGAAAGTGTGCGATACAGAAGGTCAAACTATTCTAGCTACAAGGACGCTCATTCAACTATGATGGCAGCATACAAGGAAGTGGCTGATTGGTGGTTTGTTGGCATTCTGGTCACTTCTTTGGTTATTGGAATCATTGCCTTTGAAGTCTACCCTGTGGATACTCCTGTGTGGACTTTATTCTTTGTCCTTATATTCAGCTCTGTTTTGCTCGTTCCCTCTGCAATTCTGCTCTCTATTTCTAATATTAGCATGCGATTCAATATCTTATTCCGAGTATTTGCCGGTCTATGGTTCCCGGGAAATCCTGAGGCGCTTCTGGTTCTTACAGCTTACGGTCAGAGCTTTGATTCGCAAGCTGATAATTACATTTCAGATCAGAAGCTGGCACACTATTCTAAGGTCCCACCTCGTGCTGTGTTCAGGGGCCAAGCTCTGGCTGTTCTATTCAACTGCTTCATTTTTATAGGGATGCTTAACTGGATGGTTAATAACTTCGACAATGGTACTCTATGCGAATGGAATAACCCGCAGCATTTTGTCTGTGGTAACGCCGTGTCTTCGTTTTCTCTTGCTCTGGAGTATGGATTGTTCGGTGTTAAGAATATGTTTGCTCTATATCCAATTCTGCCTTGGTGCTTCCTGCTCGGGGGCGTGGTTGGAATTGCGTTTGGACTCATCTGGGTGTACGCTTCTAGGATCAAAGAATCCTGTCAACGAAGGTTTTCCGAAGAGACCTACGAAATGCTTGATACTCGCGTGTTCTCTTTCTTTACACTGTTTAAGAGTTTCAATCCTCCTGTATTTTGGGCTGGCGCTCTGGACTGGACTGGGGGCAGTAATTTGAGTTATGCGACCAATGCGCTCTATATCTCATTTTTCTTCATGTACTATCTGAAGCGAAATTATACGGCATGGTGGCAGAAGTACAATTATTTACTCGAGGCTGGATTTGACGTCGGGGTTGCTGTGAGTGCAATTATTCAGACCTTTGCTCTCGATTTCAGAGGCTCGGTCAAATTAACATGGTGGGGAAATACTGTGTCTACTGCGGGAGTGGATTACCAGAGCTATGACCAGAAGGCGCCTTTGAAGCCAATTCCAGCGGTGGGCTATTTTGGTCTCAAGCCCGGCACTTATCCGGAACATTTTTAGCCAGACTCCATAGCTAGCGTAGATTGAAATTGAAGAACGGACTTTATAGCACACTATTTCAATTAATCTTGACCCTTTTAGACTTCGGCATATCATTAATGAACTGGTTTAATTCATCTTTGAAAATTCATACACGCAATCTAATCCTCACAATACAAGGAGCCGTAGAAATATCGCATTCTGTTTCTAGTTCAAGCACTTTTTCTCCGGTTTACAGTTGGTGTAGTGGAGTCGGTTTCTGACTGCATTAGTTGATCTTGACTTAGCTACTGCTCGTCAGCCTTATCGGCAGATCCTCCTGCACGCAGATCATATTTTCTGCAGCCCGCTTCTTTTCCTCCTTTATACTCAGACATACTCAGTGGTCGAGAACTCTATCCTCTCGCTCAGCCGGTGGTCATGCGATAAAAAGGTCATGGCCAAAACAAAGGTTTTAAGGACTTTTGGCAAGAGAAAGCAGGGCCAGGGAGAGAAATTGGATTTCGACGCCCCGCCAGAACAGGACGCTTTCGCGTTCACGGATGAACCTGTCCATACTGGATTTATATCTTCGGACTTGCCAGGGATGGAGACCCACGCAATTCATGAAGGGCCGAAAGCAAGCAAGGTGGCCAAAGTGGAGAATAAGAAACCACGACCAAAGGCGCCTTCTTTGTCGCGGAAATCGAAAGATGATGCTCCTGGGGCAGATCATCAGTCTGCAAAAACAGGGAAATCAGTTAAACAAGCTGAAATACCGGTCAAACATAATATTGCGAAAAGTCAGCAGGTACCAAAAGCTGCACGCAAATCAACTCTTCTTCTAGACGATTCAACCCGCAGAGAAAGCTCTACGATGGCTGCTCCTGCAGCCGAATCCACATCTACTGTGAGCGACCTGATGCCGCAAACTCCCACCACACCGAAAAGGGCCTCACAGTCGTCGTCTTTGCGGTCAGTTCAACTGTCTCCGCAAGAATTAGACATGTGGGCTATGCTCGACGATGTTTTGCATACAGCTACCAAAACAAAGACACCAAAACCATTCATGTACGCTATTGCCAGTCCAATTGAGAAGATGGCTCCATTGGTGAGGCGGGAATCAATTGACGCTACTGGACCTTTTAGTAACATGCAGGAAACAAACACTGCTACACCGCTGGTAGCGAAAAAATCTGACTCGGCGACTAGATCACTTAGTGTCAGAAAGACATATAGCGTTGTCAGAAGCTACCTCAGTGAAGATGCGAGAACTAGTAATTTGGAGGACCTGGAACTACACGGCATGGAAGACGATGACCCAGGTAGCCCTATAGACCACGATGAAAAAGATGAAACTAATATTAGAAGCATAAATGAGCTTCGAGCTATGGGCGGTCTGTCTCATTTCATGGATGAAGTTCAATATCTGATAGACGGGCTGAAACAGCATGGAGCTAGTTCACGAGCCAGTTTATTGGAATTGGCTGAAAAGACTGGAGACAGCGAGTTTAGGAAAAGTTTCAAGTCCACAAGTTTCCCTCAAACTTTGTTTGAGCTATTTGGGAGGTACCAGGGCCAGATGGACGATTTAAGTCGATTTCTGTTTGCGTTTATTGTGTATCGACTTCTGGAAGATGGTTCTGGTCTGGCAGCCAGTGTTGTGGATTTGGTTCTAGACGACTTGGCTGATATGATGACTGACACGTTAGATGTGTGTCGGCCATCTGTGTTGAGAAAGTCGGGAACCTCTAAGAATTTTCAACAAATGTTCAAGGAGTTTGTGGAGAAGCAAAAGGGCGAATTCACCGTATGCTCAAGCTGCTTGATACTGTTGAATATATTAGTTCTACTTGAGGAATCTGGGGAAAAGGTTCGCTCGTTACTAGTTCCCTGGTTATCAAAGCATTGTATAACTCTGTTATCAACTGGGCTTTCTCTTTTGAAAACAATTTTAGAGGAACTGGAGGAGCAAGACGAGGATGATGACTCCTCAGAACTGTTGGCCAACAGTAAACTATTGCATTTGCTGTTGGTCCAGTACGAGCATCTGGTGCCTGTAAATGCCTCAAGCTTTTCGCTACCAGTGGGTCAGGAACTCGTTGAGGGGTTGGTACAGATGACAACATCTATTGTTAGCCATGAAACTCTCTATCAGCCTGAACTTGAGCAGCTATTGATGTCTGCAGCTCGTGTTTTGATTTTGCTGACCACACATGGAGATGAACAGCAAATATCTGTTTTACAAGGCGTACACTCAACGGACTTTGCGCATCAACTGGTCAGCTTTGTGTCCAATGAAAGCAGCAAGTATAATCGGGAAGTAAGACTGTATGGATGGGGGCTGTTGATCAACATTATTCAGGATGAAGATATTTGTGAGTCCCTTTTAGATAAGAAAACTGTGGGACTTCTAAAACATGTACTGAGGGATCCTAAAAAGATGGCGCAGGAGAGTGCACATCAGACTCTTCACTATCAAGGATGCCAGTACCTGGTGCTGGGACTACTCGCTACTAGTAAAGGCAAAGACTTGAAATTGTTTACGACTAAGGATATTCTGCAAATCAAACAGGGCCTTTCGCATTTTGAGAGAAATCTTAACGAGGACTGGGGTCGAGGATTACAGAGACAAATAGTACGAGTGCTGAAGGATTTGGTATAAAATAATTGGGAAGGGATATTATAACGCCCATGAGATGTAAATTAATGATTTATGATATATAATAATTGCGTTCATACCACAGATGCTTTTGCGGTCTAGATTTTTTTATCCGTGAAACTTGGCATCTTGGGTTGTACAATTGTAACGTCAAGATTATCTGTGTAATCAGAACACTCCGCTGACTTTTGATCACAACGTCCAGTGAGTCCATATCACAGCTTCGGGAGCCTGTCTGTGGAGGGGCACTCTTGGAGGGCTTGTGGTCAATATGTCCACTGGAATGATTCAAGTAACTAGAAGCTTTTCTTCCTTCTATACTAAAATGCAAAGTGCAAGAATTGACAGTTTGTGTGACAGATATATGTGGATACTGCAGTATCAGTCCATGGTGTATAATCTACCATCTATAGTATATACTCTCTCACCTAAGAAGCAAGACGTTGGATTACCCATTCATCGCCCTTCTTGGTATAAGTAAATCGATCATGGACTCTGTTGGGTCGGCCTTGGAAAAACTCCCACTCCGAGGGCCGGACTCGAAGACCACCCCAGAACGGTGGACAAGGAATCTTGTCCTGACCTTCAAACTTTTTCTCTTGTTCTTGAACAAACTGGTCAAGTTGCTCCCGGCTCTCAACTGCGGTGCTTTGAGGACTTGCCCAGGCCCCAATTCTCGAAGCTCGAGGTCGTTTATCAAAATACACTTGGGATTCTTCGGTAGTGAGTCGTTCACTCACACCTTCTATTCGAACCTGCCGTTCTAATTCTTTCCAGAAGAACGTAAGGGCAACGTATTTATTAGTTTCAACATCTTTGGCCTTCTTGGAGGTATCCCAGTTGGAGTAGATAATGATACTTCCGTCCTTGTCCAGTTCTTTCATCAACACCGTTCGAGCAGACACTCGGCCAGACGGCAGCTGGGCAGTGGACAGAACTAGCGACTCGGGGAGATCAACCTGTGCTTTCTCCGCGTCCTCAAACCAGTATTCGAACTGGAGGACCGGATTTGGATCCAATTGGCTCTCGTCCAGTTTGAACTTGCCGTACTGTTCTGTCTCTGGGGCGACTAGTTAGACATTTGAATTGAAGATGGTTGATTGAACTAAAAATGCATACAAATGATTGCTTCTTCCTTTTCTTGAACCATTCTATGATAGTCTATTGTAAAGGTAGAAGAGGAATTGATATAATAAGATATCGTGATATATATGCATCCAGTGATCCTAATCGGGCAATGTATCGTGCCGCACATATTCATGCATTGTGGGGTACAAGAACAGAGTCTGAAAAATAACGTTTGAGTTTAAGAATATATATAAATGCCATATTTATGGATGAGAATGACTCCAATGATGTGAAAATCTTCCAATTGTCGTTGCTCACCTCTTCTTGTAAAGTGTCGTCTCCGTCTCATCGACTGCACACTGTCCAGTGAGTTTACTTGTGTTCGGTTATACCACACCACATATACGTATATATCGCCGATCACTCTCTGTCTCTTCGCTTAATGTCAACGTCAGTTTCAATATTGAATTCCTTCACATATCTCTAGATGCAACATATTGACCATGGAACTAAGACCGGTACCGAAACTAGAAAGTGAAGAGGACAAAGCAGAGATTCCTGAACAATATCACCACCAACCGGCAAACAGCCAAAGAAAGTTCTCAGTACACTCACTGAGATCGTTCTCCCAAGATGACGAAGGTGCAGAACTACATCGTACACAAAGTCGGGGACGCAGATTCTCAGTACATTCGCTGAGGGCAAACTCCCAAGAGGACGAGGGCACAGCAGAGGTTCCTGGTGATGAGCCCGAAGCAGATATCTTTCGCCATACGAATGACTCGTTTGAGCAATTGTCGAGTTCAAGCGTTTCCGAGCTCGAGGCTGTTCTGACGAGACAAGAGTCAAGACCAGGTGATGCTCCAGAAAATGAGAGTACTTATGAGCCTATTCCGAAATATCGAAAAGTCGGGACTCTGTCTGATCAAGCGACTCTGTACTTGATGCTCACCTTCTTTGGAATGGCGGGGAGCCTGGTTAGAATAGGGCTGGAGCGGCTCACGACGTTCCCCGGCTCGAGTTACGGTGGAGTCTTGTGGGCCAATTTCACTGGCTGCCTGTTGATGGGCTATTTCGTAAAAAGTTCTCGCTTGTTTGGGCCGTTACTCGATGGCTCAGCCAAAAGAATGACCAGAAGCTATACGGGTATCGGAGAGATCCCTCTGTACGTTGCCCTTACTACTGGCTTCTGTGGGAGCATTACATCGTTTTCGTCGTTCATTTCACAACTGTTTGAGATTGCTACAAGGCAACCTAGTTCGTTGTCAACTAATGTTCGAGCATATCCCAACCCTGGCTATGGGGTCATGGCATGGTTAAGCTACACCATTGTCTCTTGCGGAGTTTGCATGGCCGGATTTCTGTTGGGCCGACACTTTGCTCGAGCTGTAGACAAGAGTCACAAGCTAGGTATAACAATAGCTCATCACGAGTTACTTGTCGAAGGGGCACTGTGCATTCTGGCTGCAGTTGGGTATATTGCAGCCATTGTTTTGACTATAGTTGAGCCGTCGTGGAGATACTGGACTTTTTCCATGTTGTTTTCACCTTTTGGCGTGTTCTGTCGTTTCTGGTTGTCTAGATTCTTGAATCCTTTGGGCAAGAGATTCATGGTGGGGACTTTCACAGCCAACTTTACAGCTGTGATAATTCTGTCGGTCATGATTTTGTTACAATTTGGCAGTCGTACCACCACCAATAATGGAAACTCTTCAGACAGCCGGCTACTGACAACAGTGCTGCAATGCCATGTAGTAGCGGCCGTGCAAGATGGCTTTTGTGGATGTTTGTCCACGGTCAGCACATTAATCAACGAACTGCATAGTTTCAGAAAATTCCGATACGCATATTTCTACGCACTGACTTCGACAGCTTTGAGTTTCGCTGTAATGATATTAATACTGGGTTCGTATAGTTGGACGCATACTCTCCAAACTAGTCTCTGTTGACATACATTTATTTTTTTGCATTTACTAATAGATAATGATTAATGACCCATTACTTTTCATAATTTACAACCGGTGCAATTATTCTTTTTAATAATACACTACTAAACCGTAGATTTAAATCCCTCAGACATATAGTTCCTGGGAGGGGTCAAATGAAATGACTCGACCCCGCTTGAGTTCGCAAGAGGATCACTTGATTCGTAAAGATTTTCCGCTTGTGGAGGTGGTGGGGTTGGAAATTCTTCATAATGCAAAGTTATCGAGTTGAAGTTCTGGAAAAGCTCATTGGGGAACGGATCACGCACAGTAGGATCTCCGCCAGATTCATGGCCATATTGAATACCAGAGTCATCATTTTCCACACCACTAACCTTTTCTTTTACGCTAGGCAAAATCTCTGATTCCAGATCAAAGTTCTGCGGTGCTGGTAGGATCGGTGGTGTTTGGTTTCGCAGCAATGCCCACTGCGTGTTCTTGAAAAACGGGTGACCCTTGATATCAGAGGCGCCTGCTCGTGAACCCAGTCGCTTCTTTTCATCTTTTATCAAAAGCTTTCGGATTAATGATTTACAGCTGCTAGTGATTGGCTGTACTCCATCTGAAAACACCACGTCACTTTTGAGAATGTTTGCAAACGTTGCGTTTCGGTTTTGGCCCTTAAACGGAGTAATTCCAAAAAGCATTTCATACAGTAGAATGCCCAGTGTCCACCAGTCAACCGCACTGGTATGTCCGTTCCCACGAATGACCTCAGGGGCAATATATTCTTCTGTCCCGACAAACGAATTTGTTCGGAAATCCGCAATGCAAGCTTTAGTGTCGATAGCCGGCATACCGCTAGATGAAGACCCACCTCTGCTATTGACAATCGTTGGAGCAGCTTCAGATCCAGACTGTTTAGATAAATCGAAATCAGAAAGCATGATATGGCCCGATTGATGCAACAAAATGTTCTCTGGTTTGAGATCACGATAGATATAGCCCATTAAATGCAGATATTCAAGAGCAGCCGTGACCTCGGCAACGTAAAACTTGGCGTCAATTTCTTTTAGACATTTGCCTTCGATGGTTTGCAGAGCTCGGAAAAACTCGCCTCCCATGCAATACTCCATGCATAAATACAAGTGTTCGTCAGATTGAAATGAATGATAAAGGGTAACGATGAACGGGTGGTTTGAGGTAGCCAGAATCTCTTGCTCAGCCAACGCTCTCTTGATCTTGTTTCGTTTGATCATTTCCCGTTTGCTCAAAATCTTCATAGCGTACAAATGGTTGGATTTCTTCTCTCGCACCAAGTAAACTTTGCCCACGTCTCCTTTCCCTAACAATTTGATCTTATCGAACGAATCGGGCCCAACTTCGACACTTTTGATTTTGGTCGAGCTCTTTGAGTAGGTTCGATTGTATGACCTGCTAGGACCTGCCGTCTGGGCAGTTGAAGTGGAACTCAATGTCCTGGAGGGCATTTGATGAGATGCTGCAAGTAATTGCTTGTTGCTATTTAATGATTTTTTGAGCGAAGCAGCCGCCGCTGAAACTGCTAGTGGATCGGGACCGTTGCTGGTGGTGGTGGTGGTGGTGGTGGTGGTGGTGGTGGTAGCAGGCTCTTCAGGTACTGGTTTGTCAGTATCTGTGCTTGTGTTACCACTGTTTCCAGAACTATTGTTGTGGCTACTCAGCATATTCTTGATTCCGTTGGGAGCGGAAGCTACTCGTCGCAGGTTTCTGCTGAAAAGTCCCTTGTGTGGTGGGTGTAATGAACTGTCGGCAGAGTCTTTGTCCCTTTCAGATTTTTCACCGTCGTGCCGTTCGTCATCGGTTGAATCAGCACCAGATTCGTGACTGATTAGCATGGAAAAGGATGGGAGCAGGTAGCTATTCTTTCTTCCTCTCTTTTTAGGGGTTGGAGCAGCAGCAGCAGCAGCCACCTGTACACTATGACCATTTTGAGCACTATGAGTAGTATGAGCACTCTGAGCTTCTTTTGCATGTTGAGGAAGCCCTTGCATAGAGAAATAAGGGTTCGCATCTTGCACCGGATCAGATGGTCCTGACATGGGACTACCTACAGCAGTTACGGATCCAGAGGGGAAAGGAGCTCTTGGGATGTTTACCTGTATAGATTTTTCATCTGATTCACCCGAGGTAGTGTGCGTGTGTGCAGCGTCTGTTGAAGTGCTATGTGACTCGATCTCTGACACGCTAGGGGTCGAGGGAGACCGTAATCTCAAAAACCTTGATTTTTTAGTTTTTCCTGACGACGGACTTGATGATGCGGGAGGAGGGGGCGATGAAGGGGGGTGGTGATGGTTTTGTTCGTGGTCATGGGTACTTTCGTCTGAATTTGAGTGCTGCGCTTTACCATTCAGGTCTGCAGCTGGGCCCTCAGAACTCCCCGATGACGTGGTGAACCGAAACAGATTTCTCAGTTTCTGCGGAATGCTGCCGTTCCTTTCATCTCCCCCTTTATCATGATGCATGGCTGGAGAGCTCCTGGACGGAACAGTCATGGCCCGGGACCTATTCCTTGTGATAGAAGGAATGGTGGGAAGGAACTTTGGGCTCGACGGTGAGCTCGGCGAGCGTGATTTCTCTGAGCCCTTTGCGGGCGGTGTTAATAAAGAGTCGGACATGACGGTGATGAAAGTGCGAGTGTGTGTTTGAGTGGATGCGAGATTCAGTGGAAATCTAAGCGGTAATTTTCAGATTTAGACAACCAAGTGACCTAATAACATGGAGTATTTGCAAAACTGTCGTGTGGATGTCCAGAAAAATAAATAAATAGAAATATGGATCAACTTCAAGTTCCAAAGACGCTTCAAAAGGACCCAGTGCTTAACAATATCCACGGGTTGCTAGGAAAATGCACTGATTACCAATAAATCAAGGACACTTCCTCTGCTGACAAAGCACTGGACGAAAGATATATTCCAAAAGTTGGATGCACCAAAAGATTAAAAAATTATTCAACTAGCCAAGCAAAATACTCCCTAGTTCAAATGTTGTTTTTAATCTCGAGGGAATTCGGTTCTTGTTATGCTGCAATTGAAGGGCCAAATTTGGAGGTGGTTTCACGCTGTTGAGGAGAGTTACGTATTGCGGAGTGGGCTGTTCAGACGGGTAACTCGAGGGTTCGGAATCCGGAATTATGAGGTGGTGTAGGTGGATTATCTATTTAAACTAGCATAGAGGTGCATTAATTAAGAACGCACACCCCATGTTATAGGGTTGAAAAGGAAAAGATTTGATAGAGGACCGACAGATGATTTAATGTATACTTTTTGTGGACTGTTTGAAACTGAATTACTTGAGTGACATGTTTTTTATCAGTGTCGCTAATTCAAACTTAATGTCGAGACGTAATTAGCGTTGTATGAAACATAGATAGCAAACACAGATGCAAGCAGACATACAAGTCGGGGGAATAGTCCAGTTACGTGATAACACCTACTCATGCACATAAAGAGAACCACATAAGAGGACTTAGCAAATCCACAGACCGTCTGGCATTGTGCGCTTTTGTTCTTATTCTTTGTTAAGCCACTAGCTATTTATAAATCGACCGGACTAACGAAAACAAGAGAAGGCACCACAAAACAACATTCAACCCCACCGTTCACGGAGAGCTTCAACAGCCAGTACAAGATGTATCTAATTGTATACAAACTTTCAGTGATACATTGTATGGACAAAAGCAGGAGGGATTAATTTTGTTCATGGATGTTGTCTGTATTCGTATACAGTCGGCACCACGCTAATGCAACTCTAGCGGCTTTTATGCCTCTTCCCGAAGGTTAAAATTGGCTCAAGACCAAAGTACCGTATTTGCCGTAGGGGCTGTCAATGTTTGACTTTTTTTTAACTACAATTTAATCTAGCATATGCAGCGGAAGACAATGCCTGGAAACGAATGCCAAGGTCTCAATAATAAACATGCCAGGAACCCGGTGAGATAGCAGCAATTGCATCTGCATACGGCTAAATAGGGAAAGATCCGTATTGAAGATGTGGTTTCACACCAGTTTGACCGAAATTATAGATAAAACTCTTGGCACGGGCAACTGGCGAATTATGACAGTTGACCCTATCAATGGTCAATTGCATAGATAAACTATCTAGTTGGTAGGTTGACTCACAAAGAGGGTGAAAGATCAATTCAGCTGGGTATGAATAATGATATATATTGCCAGTCCAATCATCCAATCATCAGTGACATCTCAATCTCTATCTCATTGTGATGCTTGATCCAAAAGTCTCCTCGCGAAAAGTTCGATATTTCTACCAGTCTATATAGACTCCCTCTACGGTTCTTGCCTCGACTAGTCCTCTGATTGATTTGATGAATTCACCCCCGCAGAATTTTCAGATCATCGTAGCGGGGGTCATACCTCTCCATAGAAGATATCGTTAAATCAGTGATTCTGCCCAAAACACTAGATACCCACTTACAGTATCCCTCCAGCATTTTATCTCCCAGAATACCACTACGAGTAGTCAGCCACTTCTCCGAAACTGCTACCTGCCCCTTCCAAATTACGCTCTTCACTCAAAATCAAGTCGTATGCCTCGTAATCTCCCGGATATGTGTTCCGACCCATTCCACTATTCCCACACAGTTCCCCCACATTTCTATTCACACCTCCTCTCCACATTTTCTCCATCCTGAGGCCATCCAAAAACTCTCCTGATATTTTTTTTCGGATTTGTATTCCAATAATATTTAATTGCATATGTTGTGGAGCTACCTATAAGAAAAAAGATCAGAATCATGTCTTTTATCTGCAAGGCTCTTGGTAGAGGGGGTTCACAGCCACCACAATTCACATCCAGGCGACTGTTCTCCATGCTGCGGCCGAATCGGCTCAGCGGACCTAAATCGCCCGGGGCCATAAAACTGAGGTTTACTGGCGGTTCTGTGCGAGTCAGCCGGAAATATGTCTCTACACAGTCGTCAGCAGCATCTGCGGGCTCAGCGTCTGTGACTTTCTCCGGTGGGAAACTGGTTCTGGCTGTTGTGTCAGGCTCTGCTGCAGTGTTCGCTGGAGGCTGCATGTACTCGTTGAAGAACTCCAAATTCTGTGATCTCTTCACTCGGTATGTTCCGCTGGCATCACATGTAGTCGATTACCTTGAGGAACGCGAGTACAGCCGACACTTGAACACCAAAGAAGCGTTTTACAAACAACAAGAAAACGTGGCTCCCTACGTGTCTCGGGTTCACGTCGGAAACTACGAAGAAGCATATGGACAGGCAAATTCTGGTACAGTGAGCGAGGATCCGCTTTCTCCTGAGTTTTTCTTCAATCCTTCTTCTGGCCGGGTCGGTACAGAGATGAAGGAATATCTGCCGCTCATCACCATCCCAGAGACGAATGAACCATTAATAACGCATCTTGCAATGTGCCTAAACGATCTGATATCTTCAGTCAATGCGTCTGCGACGTCGACGGCGACTGTGCTGCAAGTTTCGCAAGCACTGGAGAAGTTGAGTGGGAAGCTGGAGAAGGAATACCCTGAGCATGCTTTGCGGTTCAAGACTGAAGCAGAACAGTTTGCCACACTAACCACATTCTATCAAGATAAAAATGAAGAAGACGAGAAGAAAAAGTACCATCAGCAATTGGGTCGGGGAGTTTTAGAGGTCGAAAGGCACTTGGTGTCGCATGTAAATAAGAGGGGCCAACAAAAACAACCACAACGACCACCGAGTAAGCAGGAGAGCAGCAGGCTGCCTACAGGTGCATCATCGGCCATGGCCATGTCGTCACCACTGACATCTGGGGAGAAACTGGCGCTGGTCATGGAGATCCAGCTTGCATTAACTATGGCTACGTCCGGAGTAGAATCTTTCCGGCCATACATTGAAGGAGCGCGGAAAGCGTTACAATCTTACGCACTACCGATAAGAGAAGAGCTAGTGGCAGAAGCATTGAGAGGCGTGAAATTACCAGACGGAGTTGATTTACAGGGAATCATCAAACAGCTTTTGGAATAACTACACAGTAGCAGAAACAAACAAGAAATATGAGCAACACTAGTGTAACACATTTTTCCATGTAATCTTGAACGAAAGAGCATTCACAAAATGTCGTACTGTCTGTATTACAAAACGTCGTACGACCATTGCACTCATTGTAGTTCACCAGCGTTACATCGTCCACCAGTTCCGCTCATCGCATCCCCCACACATTTAAGCTCTCAATCCGCACGATCTGTCTTCTCTCCTTCGAATAATAACAATATCCATGGTTTCTACAATATATCTAGCTAGAGTAAGTAGTAAGAAAACAAACCTTTTCTAATAATACTAATAAGCACGGGTACAGATCCAACTGGCTCAAAGATGTGCCTGCCCCCGATCCACCTACCAAGATCCCAGGTGATTCGGTGCTCTCCACGCACGGAGAGGAACAGGCCGAAGAGCTGGGTAAATTCCTAAAGACAATAGAGCCACCAGTTGATAGGATATACAGTAGCCCATTCTACAGATGCGTGCAGACAAGTGTTCCGGCATCTGAGAAGCTGAACCTCGCCATATGTCCCGAGACCGGGTTTGGAGAGTGGTACAAACGGGAAAGAACGACCCACCCTTCGCCGGCGAGTCCACAAGAGCTGAAAAAATATTTTCCTACTCTTAAAGAGGACTACAAATCTTTTGTCAAAGTGTCCAATGAAGGAGAGACTGTTGTAGAACACCACCAACGGTGTAAAGATGCGTTTAGAGCAGTGCTCAAAGACATCCGAGAACATGCGCCAGAGATCAAGACGATTTTAGTCGTCAGCCATGCTGCGCCGCGAATTGCACTTGGTCGGGCTTTAGCGGGGGACAACTCGCTCACAATCCGCACCGGGACATGCTCGCTTGACAAGTTTGTGTTGAAGGAAGGGAAAGAGCCTGCAATTGGCAACTACAGTTTAGAATACACTGGAAAATCCGACTATCTAAAAGAAGGCGAAGAGATGCATTGGTCATTTGAAAATCCCTATGACCCCGGGTCCGTAGAAGACATCAATTCCCGGTTTTCCGACTCCGAGGCGTCCGGGGACGAAGAGGAGGAGACAACTACAGTCTACGTTCCGTTGGATCTGGGACAAGACACAGTTGGGCCTCTGTCGGAATCCGTTATCCCTGCTCAAGCTCCATTCCAGGTGGTTGAGATCGATTCAGATAAGCCAATGTTCAAAATTGGAGAAAAGGTTTTTCAAGGAGAATGGCAGGATATGGTTGGCACTGAAGTGTATACAGACGTTGAAGGGCGTCCGATCGGAACGTCAAGAACTCGAATTCAGCTGTTTCCTAGCACACTGCTGGAAAAGTCCGAGCAGCTGGGAGGCAGCACTAAGAAGGAGACTCTGGTGGACAGGATCAAGAAGATAAATATAAAAAGGCAGGAGACGGAGAACGAGGTAGCCGAGACACCAAAGGAGTAAATATCACCTGAGCACAAACGATGCGTAAATCGAGTAACGTAACTTAGAGGTAGAAGTCGCTTAGAAGCAGGGGGAATTTAAGACTAATGTACATATGGGAATATGATGCAAAGACCACACATTCATACTAACTGTACTGTCTAAGAGGAATGCACACTTCATGGTAAGATGCCATTAGCTATATACAATAATACATTAACATTGGTCTTTGATATGTCATTTCTCTCCGCCTAATAACCCTTCCTTCGAGCTTCAGCTACCAGACCAAACAAATGACGAATTCCAGAATCAAACTTCCTTCGAGATCGTTCATTCTTAATTCTCCACCTTTTCTTACCAGGTCGCTCATGATATCTGGCCAACTGCAGATTTCGTCGCACTCTATTGGTAGAATTCAAGATGTTTACTGTTCTCATAGCTTGCTGGAGCCCATGAGGACCAACTACAGGTACACTACGACTAGCTGATTGCCCAGTTCGAGGAATCCTGTTCAACGGATATCCTCCAATTTGCTCATTTACTCCCTTTTGTGACAACAAATCCTCTTTTTTCGCAGCAGTCAGCGGATTCGACCTATCTTTAAATATATCTTGTGTAACATCAAACAAGTCCCCAGATCGTTTTCCAGGTCGAACTTGCAGCAATTTCATGAATAGGTCCGAGTCGCTAAATTTCTTCTCCTCGTTGCCGAGCGTGCGACAGGTGGAAAAAAGACTAGCATTATGTCTTACAGCCTGCACATTGCGTATATGTGAAGTGCCGTATAATGCCGTCCGACTAGCGAGTTGTCGAAACATGCCGTCTAGTAAAAACTCGATGTATTGGGTTTACGAAAACAGAAGTTAATGACTTCATGTTGAAATTTCATTGAGATTGTGTCGATCCTTGCACAGCCGTATGTGCGCCGCACTGAATCTGCGGCGCGTTCGGCCGATGATCAATTTCAACCTGCTCGATGCCGGGGATTCTTCTTCCACCGTGCGTTTCACCTTTACAGCCAGTGAGAGTCTATTATCACCGTTTTCAAAGATGATTTCCGTTCTCAAACGAATGTACTTTGTGTACACAGTACAGGTACTTCCCATTTACATGTTTGAACCATTTGAGCAGGCTGCCGTGAGTAAGTAGTTGACGTAGACTCCTTTCCAGTCCCTGCGCCAGGCCGAACTTGTCATTCTAACGAGATATAATAGTATCAGTAATCCTGCTGCTGTTGTTGTATGGAATCTTTGCATACCTGCCAAGACATACTTACACTATTGTAAATAGACTGCATTATTATTTATTAGGCAAGGGATTAGTTTTAGAGTAGGGGGTTTTAGGGACACACAACATGGCTATCTAATACAATAATGAATATAATATGAAACTAATGAAGAATATAGAATAAATCGTAATTATAAAAGTCTAATGATCGTACAGCAGTACGTATATATAGTTGTATAGTTGTGTTGTGACGGACCGGTGCGTCCATTGCAGCTCATCCCAAACTAGGGTACTTTTGATTAAACTGCTTTTCCCAGTCGTCATCGATGTCACCGCCTCGCTCTCTTGTCTGCTTTGGACTCTGTCGAGGGCCCGTCCATGTGGAGCCCTGTCGCTTAGGAGACTGCAGATGCGCCGGTTTGGCGGGCTTAGCTGGCGGCCGCTTACCTCCACTACTTGAAGACTCGGAGCTGACAGCAGACAGTTTTCTGGTGTGGTTGGAAAAATTGGGGACATAAGCATCACGAAGAACGCCCATCGATCGGTAGGAGTGCGGTTTAGGGGAGTGGTATGTTGGACGAGGTTGGTGATCCTCGTGCTCTGGTTCAACCTCTTTGGCTTTGCTGCTGCCGCCATTTGTCTCCTGCCGGCTTCTTGGAGGAGCATCTGTTGGAGAAGCACCTGTTGGAGGCGCACCTGTTGGAGGAGCCGTTTTGCTTTGCGGTGGGAGATCCGTGTCAGTGTATTTGCCATAGCCAGATGCCGTTTTCCTCGGAGGACTGCTCTCTCGCTCCAAAAGCTGTTGCATTCTAGACTGAATAGTAGAACTCCGGGTGACAGGTTTACTTTTATTCCAGAATCGTTTTTTCTCTTCAACGTCTTCGACGGGTAGAACGTCTTCACTCGACCGTGAAAACCGGCTGTTGCCGTATGGGTTTCTTGACTCGATCGCTTTTCTATTAGTTGGAGCTTGTCGCTCACTCCATGATTCACTCTGACCACCCGACGACTGCCGCTCACTCCAGGAGTCACCCTGGCCCCTTGAAGATTGTCGTTCGCCCTGATTTCTAGAGGGAAGCCGTTCATTTCTCTCATTTCCCCTTGAAACTGCCCTAGGAGGACCCATCTCACTCTTTTGAGATTCTCGCGGTACAGGGGAATCAGGCTTCCTGAACATTCCTTTAAGAGACGATATACTCGATTTTTTCCCGTGCTTTGACGACGCAGCAGAAGCCGAACGACGAATGTTTCGGTCTCCAGTACGGGAGCTAGTGACGTGGGACTTTCCAGTATTGACTTTGTCAAGGGTTTTCAAGAAGTCCAGATTGGAATCAATGTGGTTGTCGCTGTCCAGTATGACGGTGTTGGTTCGGTGAGAGAGACCGGTGAGGATCTTTTTTAGCTGCTCTTTGTCTTCGACTGGAACATTATCAATGAGACTCGTCTCACTGGTTTGATACATTGACACTGGACGGGGTCGCACGATGTTGCTCGACCTTGGAGTAACCTCGTACTCATGAGCTTCCGGTGACTCCCCTCGCAGTTTTGGTCTGGAAGGTAGAGGAGGTAGAGGTTTTCGTTTGTCAACCGAAATTGGTTCCTCGGGGAGCGAGCCAGATGATGATGACGACAGCGAGAGCGTGGACTTGTTGACAAGCTTTGGTTTCTCATAGGGATGGGCGTACGGATTGTCTTCATCCGAACTAGCACCGAATCTTTGGTTTTCGAGACTATTGGTGAGTTCTTCCACTGAAGGGAATCTGGTCTGCACGGCATCTTCGTCGTATAATGTAGCCGTTATGGTTGGGACATGGTCAACGGCATGAAGTTTAGGAGAGGGTTGCGCAGAAGGTTGCGCAGAAGGTCGAGCAGAGGGAGGCAGAGAGTCCCGGTGCGAGACGTCAGAGTCAGCGGCTTTGACCTTGGTGGAAGCCCGTTTTTCAGCTCTATCTCTTGCATCTTTATCCAAATTAGCAAAAGGATCATCAAACACAGCATCTTTTGAAGGAGAAAGCTGAGATTTGCCGGCATCGCCTGCTCCTTTAGACTCTATTCCAACAAGTTTAAGTTGCTTCGCTTGTGGCCTGCCCCGGTACATTGGTTGGATTTCAGGAATATCTTTCTTGACCGGCTGAGTGGACGATTTCACCAAGCCATGGGCTACAACCTGGCGGACCGGTTGCTGTTGAACAGGCGATGTCTCCTGCAACGCATGGCCCTCCGGTGTTGTGAGGTCGGGCGGTGCACTGTGAACAGAGATTTCGTCGTATCTCGGCTCCTCTCTCATATTGCTATAAATATCTTTTATTGGTACCTCGACTCCTCGCATCGAGCATACCTCCTTTAAGACCTGATATACGTTGGGCCGGTTCCGGGGGTCTTCAGCGAGCAATGCGCCGACAACTCTCTTCAGTCTGTCCGAGTACTGGGGTCGTGCGGGGAATGTAAACGAGGCATGCAGAATTGCCAGTTGGCCCTCTCGCTCAAAGGGGGTGGTATAGTAACATAGCTTATAGAGGAAAACTCCCAACGCCCATATATCACACTTTTCATCAATAGGGAACCCCCGGTAAATATCGACCATCTCAGGGGACCGGTACTGAGCCGTAGTATGTCTTTGGATGTCGTCTTCCAAAATATGGAATTCGGTAGTGTTTCTGGGCGGCCGCAGTATCGGACTGACGGACCCGAAATCGCACAGTTTGTAGGTGCCGTCGCCGGATATCAGCACATTTTCAATCTTCAGATCCCTGTGGATCAGAGGAGGCTGAAGGTAGTGCATACATGCCAGGCCATTGGTGATGTCACTCATGATTTTCAGGATTTCAGACTCGGTGAGCTGCTCTCTCAGTCTCGCATTCATGAAATCAATGAGTCCATTGCCAGAACAATACTCCATTAGCAGGAGTACCTCGTAGCCCTGACCAGTGGACATCCGGGCAGCATGACTGTCGATATAACGCACTATATTGGGGTGTCCTTTCAGTCGTTTCATCGCATCCACCTCAGCTCGCAGCAGATTGAGGTGGATCTTGTCCGGGACCACGACCCGCTTCAAGCAGGCTATTTCTCCTTCTTGCGAAGCAGGGCTGATGTATACCACGTAAACATGGGCAAAGCCTCCTTCGGAAATGTAACTTTTGATGACGACGGCATGAGATCCGACGGTCAATTTGGTTCCTGGCGGGAACGCCCCTATCGGAGGGGGTTGCTGCATGGAGAAAAAAGAGAAGAAAGACGATTGAAACCAAGGGAATTCGAAGTCGGAAGCTTCCCCCAAGTACAAGTTTGGAAGTTGGGCAGTGGGAGGTTGAACGTGGGAGATGAGACGTGGGAGATGAGACGTGGGAGATGAGACGTGGGAGGTTGACAAATGCTGTGTGGGGGAGTAAGATAGGGAGTACGTTTTGAAGAGTGGAGATTTCAGATATGAATCACATACATAAAAAAGACAGAAGGTGATTTAGAAAAGCGTCTACAAGCAAGTTCTTATAAAATCGTAAGGTACATAGTTATTCGTCCTACGAATGTCAACCTTGATACTATACTGTTTCTCCAGCTTTCTCTCAGCTTCTCCTCCTCTACGGGGTAAACCATCCCCCCAGATCGAATTGGTCCGGGTAACACTCTCCAGGACCTTTTCTCAAGATCCACCGTTCAAACTTCAGAAACTCTCCAAATACTCTTTTGCCATTAAATTCCAAGTCAAGGATAATACCGAATTCGTAAACTATACCGCTCTAACCAGTTATACTGTAGCTCTGTAGTATTATATATTAGTAACTCTGTATAGTCTTTTTCAAAGGTAAGTATACAAATGGACGTCCCGGTGATGCACGACTCAATTGACGACCCCATGTTCCAGGATAGTCCGCTGTATCATGAAGAAGATGATGTAGAAATGGGCGAAGAAGATGGGGATGAAACGGTGGGGGACGCAGTGGGAGTAGATTTAGATGATGTCGATGTCGAACTACCTGATGGGGATGTGGATGAAGATGGCGATGAACACGTGGGGGACGACGAAGGCGACGTAGATGTTGATGTTGGCGAACACGAGTATCAGGTTGAGGACGTGACTGATGGCGTGACTGATGGCGCGACTGAGGGCGCGGAACATCAGCATGTCGAAAACAACATCAAAATCACCGAATTGAGTGAAGAAGCGCAGCCTCAAGTTGAGGATGAGCACGTTCCTGAACTAGCTGAACCGCAAGTTGCTGAACCTCAATTTGAACCCCAAAGTGCTGAACCCCAAAGTGCTGAACTCTTAAGTGCTGAGAGCAATGAACCTCAAAGTGCCAGTGGCCCACAAATATCTGAAGTGTCTGGAGACTCCTCGACCCCCGCCCAGGACGTGGAATATCACGTTGAAGAGCCACTCAGTACAGCACAGAGCGTAGCTGAAAATGACGACACCCATGAGTATGAGGTTGAATCTGTGGCCGAGGGCGTGGCCGACGGAGAGCTGAAAGCAGTTGAAGACGACAGCAGTTATGAATACAATCAGGAAGTCGACAACGAAGACGAAAGTGGTGCGGTTGCTACAAACCAACAAGATGATGGTGTCGACGCTACTACCAACGCAAACGGTGGTGGTGGTTACGAAAGCACCACTGAAAAAGCTAGCGGAATGACCAGCCCTCCAGACGAAACAACACCCGCTCTCACCGTGGACGAGCCTATCACTTTAAACTATGACGGGCGAGCTTTTCCTTTATTCAGTCTGCCTGGTGGTGACAAGGCAGAAGATGCGCTTTTAAGCGATCCAACTTCTGATATGAGCTTAGAACAACTGCTTTTTTCACTAAGAAAATCCCTCCAGGAAAAAGATACCCCGTGCGACGTTGACGAAGAATTAGTACTCGAGTTTCCGCAATTGAACCTGCGTATCAATGAGGTGAGTGGATTATACGTGCTTGGAATTTCGTTTGTTGTGTTACTAACCAGGATAACGTTTATTGTCCTCAAATTTTCTTTGCCGACATATTGACGATATTTTCACTTCTCAAAGCAAATTCTTCGGGCGAGGAATACCGGTCGATGCACCTGGAGATTAATTTATTACGACAAGGGCGGTTTATCACGACATTTAATTATTTATCTAGTATTTCTGGAGGACAGCAGGGATTTGAGGATCTCAAGAGGGAACAAGCTGAAGGTGAGCAAAAGGGAGATGAACGCGACGACTACGACAAACAGAACGAGGAGAGAGAAGTTGAAGGAAAAGAAGGTGAGCCAGCCAGTGCGAATGGAGGGGTCTCTGGTCAAGCTGCGACAGAGCATGATGAAGAGGAAATTAGACCGTCTGAAGATGGCGAGTTAGGAGCAGATGCTGATAGTCAAGATCAGTTCAACCAACCGGGAGTAGCTGCTGAAGATGCTGTTGAAAACGAAGAGTTCAACACTGAACCGGGAGAAGCCGATGGTGTAGCGGAGGGTGTAGCAGAGAGCCACGTAGAGAATGATCAAGACGAGCTCGATGAGCTCGATCACGAGGACTTGGGAGATGATGCTGGCCAAGTCTTGCAAAATGACTTTGAATATCAAAATGGGGAAGGGGGCGAGTATGAAGAGGAAAATGACGATAGAGAACTGCCAGTACGCACATTTGACTTTGTGCAAGATCATTTGGATGCTGGCACGCCAATTTTCGACGAAGATGACGACGAGTACTTACTGCTGTCTGGAGTCAATACTCCAGTGAAAAGACCCAATCAGGTCGAAGCTGAGAGAGAGGCAAAAAGAGCAAAGTCGGGTTAGTAGTCTAACACGACAACCGGAGTGGGTGAGCGAAGAGTAAGGAGAATGTAATCTACATTGGACCAAGAATCTGTTGAAGTGCTGGCAACTTCACTGATCATGATGGCATTAGGCGAACCTGAGCGTGCGTCTGTAACCAAACGGGATTGGGCTACATTATAAGTGGGACATTGATGATATCCGCAACTTTCAGATGCAGCTTGTACCTCAACTTGCAGTCTGACTGACGGGCCATTACGTCCCCTTGTCTAACCACCCAGCTTTCTCTGTAGACCAAGTGATAACCTGCATGACTTTTATCAATTCTGTTTAACACCTAACTATAACTTATATATTAATATTCTATATCTTAATACACAAGCGACATATTCTTCATTTCTTGATTCCCATTCTCCGTGCATCCTTCCCCGCGCCTACATGTTTTTTGCCGCTTAGTCAACTCCGCCCACCAATCTTACTCAGACATATACCAACTTCATAACATCCCTAATTAGAATTTCTCTAAACATTTCAAACAAAATATTTTGATTTCAATGCCCTGAGCCCCCCTCATAGCATGGCCCGACAAATCCATCTCAGTATTCGGGCCCAGCTCAGTCTGGTGGTGTGCTTGGTCGTGGTTGTGAGTCTGGGCATCCTGTCCGGTGCAACTTATGCTACAAATAAAAACGTGGTGATAAATCTTCGAAGCGAGAGTTTGACCAACATCGCGCAGCTGAAATCCTCGCAGGTTATGCAGGGGATAGACACACTGGTCGAGCAGCTGCTGATAGTGACGAGCAGGTCGTACACGGAAAATGTGCTTAGCTACTTCTTTTCCACTGGGAGTGTCCCCAGTAATAATCTCAATGCCCAGCAGCTGCAGAACGCTATCATGTCCGTTGATGATTCTATCACGGGCACTTTGTATGCTGCGCAGAGCGCGACTTCGTTCGAGCCTGTGTTGTCTGTTACAAATCCGATTGGCTGGGATAATGTGACCATTCCGTCGTCGCTATACCCGTCGACGTTTTTGAATGCCACGGAACTCGATCAGGCGCTGGATACATACGGCACTTATCTATTAGGCCCAGTCATCGTAAACGACACTTTTCTTATGTCACTGACCCAAGAGGTATCCTTCGGGTTGACCAAATACGACGCAGACGGCATAGTGACCGTGGTAGTGACTGCCAAGCCAATACTTGACGTCATTTATGATACGAGCGCACTGGGAGCCGAAGGTCAAATGGGCATTATAGAGCTAACACCTAATATAAGTTTGGCCGAGGCTCAAGATATGCCCACGGCGAATATTACGGATTTCCTGGTGTTCCCTACTACTCTGTGTCCTGAGTGTTTCAATATAACATTCCCAGCCACGAGTTTCACAAACGAGGTTTTGCTAAATCACACCTCCGGGAGTACCATCGATATCGAGTACTTGGAGCTTGGCAGCGGGCCTGCGTCTGTGGGCTACTCGCCAGTCAGTGCTCTAAATCGAAACTGGGCTGTTCTGATATATCAGTCGCACCAGACGGTGTTTGTGCCGTTGTATAAGCTGCGGAACATGTTGCTAATCGCAATGTTCTCTATCGGGGCTGGTATGTGTATTGGAACGTTGCTGCTGACTCGCTGGGCCGTGAAGCCCATCACAGTTCTTCAGCAGGCAACAGAACAATCGACTGGAAATGCGCGTCCGCGGCGAAGAGGTTGGCGGGCAATGCTTTACTGGTTTGGTTTGAGCAGCGGTGGGGCTGATGGTAGACTTACTATGAGTAAAAATGAAAAGGACATGGACGACGACTACAATGACAATGATGACCTTGATCCCCTGCGTCCAGTAGCCACCACCGGGTTCCGTATTCCCGATCACATCGAACAAAAGCGGTTCATTAAAGACGAGCTGACCGAGCTCACCGACAAATTCAATGAAATGACAAATGAACTCCGTAAGCAGTACGCTGTTTTGGAGGAACGGGTGTTGACCAGAACCAAAGAAATTGAGTCTGCTCGACTTGTAGCCGAAAATGCCAATCAGGCTAAATCCTTATTTATTGCTAATATCACCCACGAACTACGTACCCCATTGAATGGCATCCTGGGCATGACGGCAGTTTCGATGGACGAAACTGATTCAAAGAAAATTAAAGACTCGTTAACGATCATATTCAAGTCAGGAGAATTGCTGCTGCATTTGCTGACTGATTTGTTGACTTTTAGCAAGAACCAGGACGTGGAGAACGTCGACTTGGAAGAACGGGAGTTTATTATCGGCGAAATTCTCAGTCAACTTACTGCCATTTTTGGAGAGCAGAGCAAGGCAGCCAAGATCAATTTGACAATCGACACAATGACGGACGATATGAGAGCCGTTATTGTTTACGGCGACATCAATCGAATTTTGCAGATTATCATTAATCTAATATCCAATGGGCTGAAGTTCACACCCAGCGGAGGAAGCGTAGAAGTCCTTGTTGATCTGTCGTGGTTCCCGTGTGGTGATGTCGGCGTTGGTGCCGGCGGCAAGGCACCCATTAACAAACAATCATCTGGAAGCACGACACTGGCGAGTAGCGGTAATCGTAAACCATCTAGCGAGTACTGGAAGAGCAGTGATAGCGAGATCAGCGAACATGACAATTCACACATTAGTGACTTTTCAAAAAATGATACATTGCTGTCTTCATCTCCTAAGACTGATGGTAATGTCTCTGCAGGATCTCTGGAACACAGCATGGACTACCGACACGACGACATTGTATTTGAAGATCAGTGTGTTAATCTTAAAGTGTCTGTAAAAGACACCGGTCCAGGTATTGCCGACCACTTGCAAGACAAGATTTTTGAAGCATTTGTTCAGGGAGACTTGCAACTGAGTGAACGACGAGGAGGAGCTGGTCTCGGATTGTCAATCTGCAGGCAGTTGGCTAAATTGATGAATGGATCTGTCGAGGTGCAGAGTAAGCTGGGAGAGGGCTCTACTTTTACATTCATGGTTCCACTCAAAACGATCAAGGAGAGTTCCAAATCTATTTATTCTGATTTGAATGCTATCCCCGATTGGCCCGAGTATGAACTGTTCAACAGACGAGGGCAGCGACTCACCTCTGAAAGTGAAAGTAGTAGTCAAGAAATTACAGACAAGGTCTGTAGTATTCCAGATATATTGTCAAAGGACGAAATCAGCAGCCTTGATAATCACAGCAATCCTACTACCCCAGGCAGTGTTACTACCACCGGTAGCTCAGTTAATAACAAACGACCGAGTATCATGCGCAACCCTTCAAATAGATCGAAGGAAGATGATAGGAAGGTTCCCAGCCATGTTCAGATTCTTATTGCAGAAGACAATAAGGTGAATCAAGAAGTCATGGTTAGGATGCTACGACTTGAAGGAATAGAGAACCCGGTTATTGCCAACGATGGATTGGAAGCGGTCTCCCGTATCCGGGAATCCTACGTGAATGAAACAGTCAAATACGACTTGGTGTTTATGGACGTACAAATGCCCAACTTGGACGGATTACAAGCCACTACCATACTACGGAACGAGCTGAGGTACAGCGGGCCCATTGTAGGGGTGTCTGCATTTGCAGATTCTTCGAACATCAAAGATTGTCTTAACGTAGGCATGAACCATTTTTTGGCCAAGCCGTTACGGAGGCCTCAATTGCATCATTTATTATTGGAGATTTTTTATGGGGAGGATCATTTACGGGAGGCTATCAAGTCGTGAGGGTATCCAGTGAGGGTTGGAGGTCAATGGGAAAGAGTAGGAAACGATTTTGTAAATATATGTACTATAGATGTTGACGATGTTAAATTATTGCACCAGTTATTGCACCAGTTAATCCTCACAGTTACTACACCTATGGTATTCAACACACCCTGATGTGTTACATCTTCTTTGACAACGCCCCACCTTGGGCCCTCCGCGGCTCACCTATATATCAAACTTCCACGACGCTCCAACTTCTTCTCTCAGCTAATATATCATGAATTTCGGAGGCCAAACACCAACAATTGTGGTCCTTAAAGAAGGTACCGACACTTCTCAAGGTCGAGGACAAATCATCTCTAATATCAATGCCTGCCTGGCAATTCAAGACACCATCAAATCCACGCTTGGTCCCCTGGGCTCTGACATTCTGATTGTCGGTGGTAAAGGAGAAACGACAATTTCCAATGACGGAGCTACAATCTTGAAATTGCTGGACGTGGTTCACCCCGCTGCAAAGATCCTCGTTGACATTTCCCGGTCGCAGGATGCCGAGGTTGGCGACGGGACCACCAGTGTCGCTGTCCTGGCCAGCGAATTACTAAAGGAAAGTAAATCTTTCATCGAGGAAAATGTTTCTTCACACACTCTTGTCCGGGGATACAAGACGGCTGTGCGTCTTGCTGTCGACAAGTTGCGCGAGATCGCCGTCGAGATCAAGCGTGAAGACGACGACAAGTTCCGAGAACTGCTCGAGAAATGCGCTGCCACGGCTATGAGTTCCAAGCTGATTCACAACAACACTGAATTCTTCACAAAAATGGTGGTGGACGCCGTGTTGACGCTGGATCAGGACGATCTGGATGAAAAGCTGATTGGAATCAAGAAAGTGCCCGGAGGAGCCATTGAAGACACCATGTTTGTCGATGGAGTGGGATTCAAAAAGACGTTTTCATATGCAGGATTCGAGCAGCAGCCCAAAAAATTCATCAACCCCAAAATCATTTGTCTGAACGTTGAGCTGGAGCTGAAAGCGGAAAAGGACAACGCAGAAGTACGAGTCGACAAGGTGTCAGAGTATCAAGCCGTGGTCGACGCAGAATGGCAGATTATTTACGACAAGCTCGATGCGATCACAAAGGCTGGAGCCAATATTGTCTTGTCCAAGCTGCCCATTGGTGACTTGGCTACGCAGTACTTTGCTGACAGAAATATTTTCTGTGCTGGCCGAGTCGGCAGCGACGACATGAATCGGGTCGTTCAGAGTGTGGGTGGAAGTATTCAGAGCACATGTTCTGATCTGCGACCAGAACACCTGGGAACCTGTGGTAGATTTGAGGAACGGCAAATTGGTAATGAACGATTCAATCTTTTCACTGAATGTCCCGAAGCGAAGACCTGTACCTTGGTTCTACGAGGAGGTTCTGATCAATTTATACAAGAAGTGCACCGATCATTACACGACGCTATTATGGTTGTGAAGCGAGCTATCAAGAACAACCAGATTGTTGCCGGAGGAGGTGCTTGCGAGATGGAGATTTCCAAGTATCTAAGAGAATATTCACGAACTATACCCGGTAAGCAGCAGTTGATCATCGCAGCGTTTGCCCGAGCTCTGGAGATCATCCCCCGACAGCTATGTGACAATGCTGGTTTCGATGGCACTGACATCTTGAACAAACTACGAATGAAGCATTCCAAGGGCGAACTCTGGGCTGGTATTAATTTCAAGACTGGAGATGTTGCCAACAACTTTGACAATTTTATCTGGGAGCCGGTCTTGGTGAAAATTAATGCCTTACAATCGGCCACTGAGGCTGCTTGTTTAATTCTATCGGTTGACGAGACTGTGAAAAATGAAGAATCCGCTGCTCCCGAGACTGGAGTTCCCATGCCTCAGGGAGCACCTCAGCGAGCACTGGGAAGGGTTCCTCGATAGAAGAGAGAGTGCAATTTGTATTGAGTGTAAAATGTAGATTGTATAGATTGCAAAGTGTACAGAATAAATAGGATTATGATTTGTCTTTGAAAGTGAGAGCACCTGTTTTAGAAACACCTCTAGAGCTCGGCGATATAGATCGGCACTACTCTTACCCGACTCGACACATGCATCATCTAGCCAATCAGCAAATGGTCTTTTTTCAGCTTCCATCTTCTGTCACTATCAGCTGGTCCTGAGCCGTAATTTACAATGTACATAAAAGCTGCTCATAGATCTCGGTTAACCACGTCATTATTCACGTCCACATTCCTGTTGGCAATTCTGACAGTCGGTGCGCCTCAACTGCTGCCATGTCCCGCCAATGCCAATGTCGAGTCTGAAGCCAAGGAAAAGAAGAAACTTGATTCCGGGAAGAAAGTGATAGTTCGAGAGAGGTAGTTTAAATATTTTTGACCAATAGTAAAACTAGGTGGTAGAGACTATATGGCACTCAAAACTTGTCGAAAATTATCGGGTACGCCAAAATATAACAAAAGCAGAACCAGCGGTATGTGAAAGCTACCAACTCATGCCCTAAAGTTCGACGAACCTAAAACAATAGACTGGCACTAAACCAGTACACTTTTATGATTTTGCATGTAAGAATAATGATGTTTATGTATCTTATAGACTGTTAAGTAATTTATGAATTAATATTTTTGACTTAGACAGTCAATATGATCCTTTTTGACTATGATTCGACTGAATCAACAGTCATGCTTTATGTACAATTTGCTGTGAGCTCTTTAAACAGCCCATATTCCAATCTTGCCGTCCTCTCGACCTTCTATTAGATATCCTTCTCTGTATCGTACAGTGTTGACAATGGCAGCGTTTTCGTCTTCTTCACCAGCTCCACAAGACCAATGCTTTTCGAGTATACGATCGTAAACTTTAACAGTGTTTTCACAATTGGAGGAGACGATACGTCGGGAATCAAACTGCAACGTTGTGACGGGTTTTTCATAAGCAAAAGCGTCAAACAACGATCCCATACGTAAATCCCAAATTCGAATGCTTCGGTCTAGTGAACCAGTGGTAAGGTGGACATCGTCAAACTGTAAGCATGAGATAGGTCCTGTGTGGCCAATAAGACTTCGATGCACCTGACCACTTCTCAAATCCCACAGTCGTACAATTCCATCAGCAGTTCCACTGGCCAATGCAGCATCAAAACACTGTAAAGCTCCTACAAAGTCGTTGACGTTCGATCCAGCCATGGTCTGCCGCCGCAGCCGGCTGTCCTCATTCAAAACAGCAGGATTCTGAGCAGCAGCCCACAGTACGTCCAAAGTCTGTAGACACCGGCCAGTGTTCATGTCCCATTGCCGTATTGTACGGTCAGCAGACCCAGTAACCAAAGTTGTGTCTGAAAAATACAATGCAGTGATTTCGTCCAAGTGACTCTCGAAGGACTCCACCAAGGGCTGATCTTCGTTTTCAATGTCCCACAGCTTAGCCGTAGCGTCCATGGCTCCACTGACAATAATGTTGTCAGACATTTGAAGGCACTTGATCGAAGCATTGTGACCAGCTAAGGTAGACAGGCGTTCACCCCGACTCAAGTCCCATAAAAAGATACTACTGTCCTCTACACCGGCACAAGCCATAGTTCCAAAGGGAATATCAAAGTCGAGACATGCTATGCTTTCCGTGTGGGACATGGTTCGAATTTCTTTTCCAGGTGTGTAATATTGTTGCAGAGTGGGCATTGTTCGACGTCTATTGGATGTGGCGTTCTTGGGATGCGGGGCACCGCTTGGTGCAGCTTTAGGTCGTGGTTTCTTGACGGATTCCTGGAGTTTTCCGTATATGCTTTTTGATAGTAGAGAGTACTCAGCATCCGAGTCGGGTGTTTGGGCTTGGAGTTCAGGTGGGGAGTTGATGGATGGAGTGTGGCTGGCACTGTCTTCAGATTCAGCGCCCACAGTGCCATTAGGGATTGAGTCATCAGGAACTGGGCCAGATTTATGTGCCAAGTTTTGCCGGTGATGTAGCTTTTTCTCGTGGCTCTCTTCATCGTGATTGTTCTCTTGCTCGTCCTCCTCGGCGGCGACGTCGTCTTCCTCTTCTTCCGAAAAATCGTCCAGTCTTAGAGTCACCGCTCTTAACTCATGCTCCAGTTGTAATTCCTCCTGCTCCAACAGTGCAACTCTATTAAATACAATCTCCCGCATAGACTTGAGATACTCGATCCTCTCGTCAATCTCCTTGATCTCATTGGCTGCTAGATCCTTTCGGATTTCCAGCAGATCCAGTCGATGATCTAGGTATGCTTTATCCTTTGTCAGAGTTTTACGAGTAGTTTCGGCAGTTTTCCCGGCGGAACCAATTTGCCGTTGCTGTGGCTTCTCTACAAAGTCCTCTTCAATCGCTTTAAATCCCTGGAACAACGAAAACTTGTTGCTCGACGCCAGAGGGATATCCCTCAGAAGCTCGTCTGGGATCATTGTCACCGCCTGGTACTGTATTTCATTTTTGGACAATGACGATTTCACAACCGCAGTCGGCGATTTCTTGGACGCAAACGAAAACATTCGTTTCTGGAACGCCGGCCGTCGCGCAATGTCAGACATTGCCGACTGGAAATGCGTATTTGCCAGATCTCCATATTGAGAAGACACCAGAGTAGCTGCCGTACTACTAACCGCCTTTGACAATTTACTTAGATTGTTGTTGGTCGCGGTTATAGTCGAATCAAACGAATTCTCCATGGTGAGCAGGACCTAAATATCCCACGGGGGCCTACAGGTAACAAACGCAGTTGGCCCAGCAAAGTTCAGTCTGTCACTGCTGTGTTTGGTACTAACACATGTACCCAGTAGAATCCACAATTGGTCTTTTAAGTGGTTGTCAGTTTCCCACTAGGTCTATGGCCACCCGGTATATGTGCATGTATATGTCCAAGTTGAGCTCCACACTAAGAGGTGCGAGGTAGCTAGCGTATAGTTACCCGGGTGTCAGATCGGCCCAAATTGTAGATGCGGCGTGCAGACTGGACTAATATTATTATTTAATTAAATTTCTTTACTATAAATATTGAATATTGATATCAGTAATCACCAGTAATATTGATATTACTGGGCATAGTAAGAAACCCACTATGGATCATGAACCTAGCGATCCCGCCAATCCCTCTGAGGATTCATTCGAAACCCCGCGATTTCCCGATTCTTCAGCGCCTATCCAGTCCGTAGAGGTCGCCAATGAAGATAACGTGACCAATGATGAGAATGCCGAACAAACTGTTGAGCACAAGGATGCTCCAGAAAATGGTCCAGGCTCTGCATTTGTTGAAGAAAGACTCCAATCCACAGACTCCAATCCAGACTCGAACCCAGACTCGAACCCAGACTCCCATGACCCAGCCTCCAATATCGAATCCAGTTCTGCTGAGCATGCAGAGTCCAATGCTGCTGAGCACGCAGAGTCCAATCCAGCCTCCAATGACTCTGTAGCGTCCAACGTCATTGACGAAGAACCAGATGAAGACGATGACGATGATTACGATCCAGAATCATTGCCGTATTCTTTAGATGCCAAGGGAGCTGACAGTTCAGCACCCAACTCTTCGGCTGCCGGCCCTACTAGCTCTCCACCCAATCCCACTAGTACTACTACTTCTTCCTCTGCCCCTGGTGTCGCTCCAGACCTTCTCCAGTCCGTGCTCAGCCAATACGGGAAATCCGACAACGTCAATCTCCAAAATTTACTCTCCAACTTGGGAAATGTAGCCAAGCCTTCTTCACAATCTTCTCAAACCACCTCTCACACTTCCTCCTCCCAGCGTCGGCAATCTTCTTCTACTTCCAGCAACAACGACACCACCAGCCATCACCATCGTCATCCAAGTAGTTCGTCCAGCCACGTGGACGCCGAACTAGATATACCATTTACTTCCGAAGATACGAAAGCATATGAACAATTTCTAAAAGAAGAAGAGGATTATGTTGCCAGTGGTCGCTGGGAACGATTTCCTTATGGTTCGCGAATGTTTGTTGGCAATTTGCCCAGTGACAAGGTGACAAAGGCGCAATTGTTTAAGCTGTTCGGCAAACATGGTCGAATTGCTCAGATCGTGATGAAACAAGCATATGGTTTTATTCAATTCCACGAACCTCAAAGTGTGGCTAAAGTAATTGAGGAGTACCAAAATCAGAATCTACGAGGCAACAATTTACAGCTAGAAATCTCAAAACCTCAAGTCCCTCGAGTTAAAGACAGCATGCATAACAATAGAGGTGGTCAACGACCTCGATCGCGAAGTCCTCCGCGTCATCATAACGCTCCTCGAGATAGGTACCGGGAGCGAGATTTTGGTAACCCTGGTCCTCGCCATGAGCGAGGAAGTCGATATGATATGGCTTCTCCTCCACCAGGCAGAAGAATCAGTGGCGGCAGTGGCGGAGGCTATAATCGAGTTCCAGAATGTCAGATTTTCTTGCTAGACCGTCTTGATAACAGCTATATTTATTATGTTGAGAGCACATTTCGAGATGCCGGGATTATGGTTGAAGTCGAGGATCTGCCTCCGCGAGTATCAGTCAACAATGCGATCCAACAGTTGGCCTACGAAGGTGTTTTGGCAGTTGTCACCCTCGACTACACTATGCAGGGTTCTGGTAATGTAAACATTCAGGTTTTTGACCGCAACGGCGGAAATGGTCATGTACGGTTTGACGAGTACTTGAAGATTACTCCTCAAGTGGCTGTTCAATTGGTCCAACGTGTCAAGACCCAGCAGGGGTACAGTAGAGATGGGTCAGGTGGTGGAGCTATGGGTCGGATGGGTCGAGGACCAGCTCCACCAATGGGTGGCTCAGTTGGTGGTCCAATCGGCAATCCGGTTGTCGCTGCTGGTCCAGGAGGTATAGCCATGGGTTCCGTTGACCCCTCTTCGAATATTTTGGGAGCATTGCAAAACATGGATCCAGCCAGTCTGCAGCAAGTCATTTCGGTTTTGCAGAGCAGGGGTGTTCAGCCTGGGCACCCAAACTTTGGTCAGGTGAATCCAAATCCCAGTGGTGGAAACTTCGACCCGTATGGACAAGTTCCTAGCCAAATGGGAGGGCCAAACGTTGGTTCTGTGCCTGTATCGATGCCAGGTCAGACTGCTGCCGGTTATCAACCTCAGTATCAACAGCAACCCCAGGCACAGAGTGGTGGAGGAACGCAGCAGGTGCAAAGCATCATGGACCAATTGGCAAAGTTGCAAGGTGTGAATCATTGAGATTTTGCAAAAGTAATTGAGTAATGTGACACATGTGAAAAAATGTATTGAATTCTATGACTTGAAAAAAGACATACATGTACAATGTTTGGAGCCAGTACATTCTGATATACAAACTAGATAAATAAATAATGCGTCATGTCATTCAACATCAACTCAATGCTCTCTCAAGTTCTTTCACCTTGTTAGTTTATTAAAACTGCAGATTCTTCTATCAACCAGTTGGTTGCCCAACTGACTACTACTTACCTCCTTCTCTCTCGAGTACAACTGCTGTTGCAATGCTTCTATCTCGCTCTCTGTCTGCAGTATCTTTTTTTCTAAAACCGAAGAGTCATCCAGCTCCTCGTTCCAACTGTTATTGAACGAAGCCAACTGCCTCCGCTGCTGTTCCACTATGTCTTCATATCTAGCTATAGTCTCGCTAACATTTGCAAATCTACGTCTAAAGTCTGCGATTCTGCCTGCTACTCCGGGAACAGGATACAGTTGAAGCAGTTTCTCTACGGCAGTACACAACACGTCTATATCTCGTTCGCTATCTAAGTGCTTTTCATCAGGGACTACTACGCGGTTGAAACGGACGTCCCCGTCATTGGAAAATAAGAGATGTTCCTGATATTCAGCGTCTTGGATCAGAGATGTGATTTCAGGCTTGAGAATGACCGCGTTGGTGAATATTCCGGGTCGTCGGAAGTACAGCGACCCAATGCTCTTCGAGGACTCTGCTATTTTACCAAGGTGGTAATCCATCTTCTATAGTCAATATATCAGAATTTATTTTTTTGTCCAGATCTTTGAGTTGAACTCTGTATTTGTTTACGCGTTTTATGCAGAGATTAATGTTAATTTCTTCTTCAGGATAATCACTTTGCTGTTCACCTCTTACCACTTCCTCCATCAAAACTTGCCATGGACGTGGACGGCGAAATAAGAAAACTCCAGCAGCTATATCATGCGTTACTCGAGTTGATAGCTCGACTGAATGGATTTGCTGGAGATAAAGAAGCTAGACAGGAACTTTCCGACGTCATTCATGGCCGAATTCGCAATTATAAGAATGATCTGGACGCTGTACGGCTGATGATAGGAGACGATCGAACCAGAGGATATTTGGTTGCGTTGGACCGAATGGAAGAGAATCTGCGATTGTACGTACGGTAAGAGGAGTTGACAATGTGGACTGTGTACAGTGTGGTACTAGGTTTGTTGTCAGGAGCGAACCTAGCTGTTTTCATGAGCGAACCGAGGATGTTGCTGTTGAAATGATCGGCACCCCATATGTTTCTGACAGACTGAATGAATTGTACTTTGTGGAGCAGGACGGTTCAGAGTGGTCTGTACGTTTTAGCGCATTGCTAAGAGATGCGTTCTTTGAGATATATCTTGTCTGTTCCTAGAGCTGTTTTAAGAAATAGCTTCAGGAACTGTCTTCAGGAACTGTCTTCAGGAACTGTCTTCAGGAACTGTCCTCAGGAACTGTCTTCAGGAACTGTCCTCAGGAACCTTCAACAGATACGGCAGCTATCCTGAAGTACATCTTTCTAGCTTTGTATCTAAAGCTCTGCTCTACTCAGTAGATCATTACCAGCTGTCCTGCTGTATCAATTCGTCTGAACTCCATATTCACCTTACAATGTTACCTTCTAACAAGAGCTCAGCTGCAGTTTCGAAAAGCACAAAAACAGTCGAAACTCAATGCCCAAGAAAAATGGAAATCCGACAGAGAAAGACTGTTTGAATCACGCAGCCCAACCGTACAGGTTGAACAACTATCAGCTGAAGATAGAGTAATAAACAAATCCGAGGATATCACTAATACGCTCCGCCGAGTACACCAAATGGCCCAGACAGAAGTCGTCAAGTCGTCAATAAACATAGAAGAGCTGGAGTACTCGACAAAATCATTAAAAGAACTTGAAGGCAAATACTCAGCTTTTGACGTAATGCTACATGGCTCCCAGCGGTTGGTACGACACCTGGAAGAGGCTGACAAATGGGACAGAATTTACATGATAGGCTCGCTATCATTTCTCGCATTAGTATTATTATGGATTATATGGAGAAGGATTCTAAAGGCTCCTACAATGTTGCTGCTGTGGACCTTGACGAGGGGCTTCAAGTTGGCCAGATTTGTAGGAGGTGTCGGTCGCCAAAAAACAGTCGATTCGGTTTTGGAAGGTTCCGCTTCACTCGACTCCATATCCCAAAGCATATTAGCGACAGCAGCTGATGCCATTACCACTAGCATAATTGAAACCTTGGTCCACGACGATTTATGACGGCGGGATAGTTTAAATCGAGATCAAGGGGTTATACACTCCGTGACAAAGTAAACATTAATGACAAACCCGATAAATTATATTCAGAGGCTGACCGCAGTCAAGGGCCATGACAGAGCGCGTATTCACATCCCAAACCAACTGTCTCGTAAATAAGGTTCAATAGATCATATTCGAAAATATCACTCAATCTCTCCATTTGACCCACACTTGATCCGTCCGGAATCTCTGAGTGCAAACTGAGTCTTTTATCTCTGTAACTTGCCCGGTTCTGTAAGACAACAGCCCAGCATGTGCAATCATTATACCATTGTCAATGCAAAACCTTTCGTCGGTGGCGTACAATTGTCCACCCCGATCTTTCACCATAATCTCCATCATTTGTTGGAGTCTCTCATTACATCCCACACCACCAACAATCAAAACCTGGTCCGAGTTGACGTGGGCCATAGCCCGTTCAGTGATTTCCACCAGCATAGCATAGATCGTTTCCTGCAAGGAGAAACACAGATCTGCTGGCGTGATTTTTTCACCATTTTCCGCCGTCAGTGCTTTTGTGTTCTTCCCACTAAACAGATCACTCGCCAGGCCGTCAATGTATGCCAGGATCCCGCTCATGGACAGATCCATGCCCTTGACAATATACGGCAAAGAAACGTAGTTCTTTCCCTGTTTGGCCAACTGTTCAATGTTATATCCCGGACTCGGATCATTGGATATTTTCAGAGTTCGGGCAAATCGATCTAGGCAATTGCCAACCGCTATATCCAAGGTCTCTCCAAATATCCGGTATTTCTGATGGGAGTATGCGATGACTTGGGTGTTGCCGCCCGAGACGTACAGGACTACTGGGTTGTCAGCACCCGTGATCTCACGACCCATCTCTATATGGCCAATACAATGATTCACGCCGACTAATGGCTTCTTCCACATTAAACTTATCGCTCTGGCAGCAAGCACTACGCTTTGGAGGGGCGCACCCATTCCGGGGCCCTGCGTGAAGCAAATACAGTCAACTTCATCAATTTTCACGCCGCTCTCTTTCAGCGATTGTTTTATCAACCTCACCACCCAGTTCTTATGGTGCCGTGCGGTGTCTCGAGGCAGGAACCCTTCACCCGGAGGAGTCATGTATGTATCTCGGATGTTGGACAGGACTTTGGCACGGTTTGTGGCACTCAACTGTCCGTGCGGGTGTCTAATGATCCCTACTGCCAGTTTATTGGCCGATCCTTCAAGACCAATAGCTGTGTAGAATGGTTTTTCCGGTATATGGTGCATGTTGATGTGAAATGTCAAAGATTCTGAAATTATTTCGTGAAGTAAAAATGCGTGGGGAAATTAAGGTGGGAGTCGGTTCAATAGAGAAACTTAATTAACAGACAAATGTCTGACATATAATACGTAGAACGTAATAAATTGAATAAGTTTGCTACTTGAACTATGAGCAGACCTGTAAGACTTTCTCGGCTTCATTTTGTCTGTAGAAATGAGGCGGACTGCTACACTAGTAAGACTGCTGATCTGCTTGTGAGCCCAACCACCAAACTCAGTAGTGATCCAAAGCCCTCTTATCCTCGCGCTTCTGATCTGATTTTTCAGCTGTTTGGCTTCAATAAGAATCCCACGTCACTGGCATTACCCATCCAGGACTCAGATTCTTCGGGCATTCAATCAAGATGTCCTTTAGTAGTTCTCATGCTTCTCAATAGCTCCACCCGTCTTAGACGGGATTCAGCTCCAAAGGCACAGTGCAATATCATTATTGTCCAATTCTCACACGTCGCCTCAAATCCTCTCCTCAAACAAAGGCAAAGCAGCCGAATTAGACGTCTTCACATGAAACATCTGGATATTCTGCCAGCTCTTCGGGATGACCTTTCCTGCAATATAAACTACAGCAGTCTCAATGTTCTCCACCAAAGCACTCTCCTCCATGTCACTTGTACCAATGCAAACTGACAAACATGTGCCCGGCACTATGGCCATTGTGCTATATTTTGTCACTCTTTTCACTTCAGCTTTCACAAATTCTGGATCTATAGTGCGCTTGTCCTGAGCGCCTTTTCTTTTAGCGACTTCAATGGCAATAGGCATTGATTTCCCAGATTTGTAGAATGAAGGAGGCAAAAATTGCGGCAAGAACTTAAGTACCTCTTTCTCTGCAAGAATTAGATCGTAGGTATTCTCAAATTCTTGAACAGCTTTCTTGGATGATAGTTTGGACTTCAGCTTTTTCACTCCTACGATTTCTTCGAACACTTTATGTGTTGTACTTGTGGGATCGTCCAGCGCCTTCTTATATGGCACATGAGGATCACGAACTATCAAACATATTATACGTTCGGAAGCCTTTTTTATACGGTGCTTTAAAGGAATCAACTTGGGATTGTAGTCTCTGGATTTCACGAGCGGGCGATTCACAGTAACTTGCAAGTAGACAGGACTCTCCTTATCACTGTGTGATAAGAGTGCTCGGACAGCTTTGTTTGTGACAGGTTTACCTAGTGGCAAGTCTCCGGCCGTCATGGTAATGGCAGTCGAGTTGTTGTTGGAAGAAGAGAAGTTGAGAATACAATGAAAATTGAAATATGCATGATCATGCAGAAATATGCGAGATCCCGCGCTTTGCCTCCGTCGTTAACCTGAGAGTAGTTTAAACAGAACTGTAGCTAGCTCAGTTCTTTTCCTATAATTAATTCATAAAGCCAAATCACTTGTTTATTGTCAGTAATTCTATCGCCAGTCATGCACGTCATTGATTCTATCTCGTATCATATACCATCGTCATTCGGTCTATCGTCCCGTCTATCACCCCGTCTATGGTCCCCTCAATCACCAACCAAACTTCTCACAGTGAAAATGGACCTTTCTCCCTTCATACTGAAGCGCACACACCGTGTTTCTCGCTTCTCTGATCAAGGGATCTGGTCCACAACAGCACACCCATGTCTCAGTGCCATCGCCTGTCAGTTCTTCTATTATTCCTTTAATGTCGGGCCGTCCTCTTTCTTTCGTAACCCATATCATAGTGTTTAAAGAGTCTTCCTGTCCTTCCAAGTCTATCCATTCTTTGAACTCCGGCTTCGGTATAACCCATACAAATCTTGCATCAAATCTATCATTGTCCTTACAGTACATTTGGAACAACGGGTATGTGAAAGCAACGCCAGCTCCACCAGACAGAAGAATAAATCTGGTCTCGCGAGGGCCTAACAGCGGAGAAGCGTCATCAAGATGCAGTGCAAGGCTTGACACTTCTGCCCTTTGTGAAGAAACTTCTTTGCCTTCTGAAGATGGAAGAGGTAATTCAAGCGGCAGATATCCGTACGGCCCATGAATCACACACCAACATGAATCTGTAGTACTGCACAGCTCAAGTAGAGTTCTGGAAAACCCATTCTTCGCTCGAATTATAAGTTCCAAAACTCCAGACTCTTCACGAGATGCAATTGTGTAGGGATGAGACTCATATGTGTGGCACCCAATAACTGTTACGTACAGATGCTGTCCCGGTCTCCAGTGAAACGGCCGATGGAATAAGCTTCCTTGTGTGATAGGTATGCGTAGCAGTACTGTCTCGCCTGCGGAAGCACTTATGCTACCCTTATAGACTCTATAGCTCAAGAAGAGTCTGGTGAATCTGTCATATATGACAGACAGCCCAGCCACTACCGCATAAGGGCGAGCGGTTGGATAATGTAGAAAAATTGCCGGTATGCAAACCACAAACCCGACAATGTGAACAAGATAGAAGTACTCGTAAAGAGCTGATCTGATTCCTGGTATTGACGTCAATCCTATTCCAAAAAATGCAATTCCAGCCACAATCCCCGCCATCGACCAAAGGTGGGTGACCAGGTAAATAATTCTGAAATAGAAGACAAACACGACGGTGTGAACCACAATTGTCAGAACGCATATTGTGCCGCAATAACGGTGCAGCACGTTCATTTCTTCATAAGACCAGCCTGTGAGAAAAGAAATAGGATTGTGCTTGGCCCCTAAAATGTAAAGAAAGGGAATGTTTATGACGGCTAGATATCCCAGCCGGAATCCGAATGCGAAAAAACTGTCTCCGAACTTGTAGACAGCGAACCATACCGACGTTATTACGTAGATGCAAAGGAAGAGTAGAAAGCCGGTATGGTCGTAACCTTTGAAAGGTTGATATGCCAAAAAGGATGAGAGTTTTGAGAACGCAGAGGGAGGTTTGCAAAGTAAAGTTGTCTCATCGGATGAATCTTTTGAAATGTCCAGCGGCCTTACATTGGCTCGAGGACTGGTATGCCGTCGACCCCATTTCTCAGGCTTCCACCACCGTGTATTGGCCAGTGTCCACCAATGAACGAAAGCAGCGACTACCAATGGTAAAAGTAGAGCGACCTGGTAGTATAGTAGCAGATCTCTTCCGTAATAGATGTCTTCAAGCAAAATGTCACCGTCCTTGCCTAAGAACAAAGTCTCATTTCTGAGTGCGGTTTCTGTATCTAATCCGGTGGTTTTAATCATTTAATCACTTATTCCCGTCCAGGGCATCTCCAGCAGTGCTTTCTGTGGGAAACGTAGGATGCCAAGTGTGGTTTCAGATCCGTGTCACCATTGGCCGAGTTTAAGGTTATCCTGCAGTTTATCTAAAAAATCTTATCTGATCCAATTATCTGATGGAACTGACAGAAGGGGAAGTTTGTTTGATGATCAGGGTCAGGTCTAACTGAACGGGGACCTCTGGTCGAGATTTTTAATGGTTGGAGTAGTAGTTTATAAGCGCTGTATTATACTTTGGATATATCTAAGAGTACACAGATGAGATAAGTATAGAAGATAGCTTTTCTGGCACGTTTTGGATCTGAAATGATTGGATGAACACAGAACACCATCTCACATGACTTGGCGTCGTATTTGCGTGGACAGTTGGCGAGGACTGACCAGGGTATACCACCACGTACTATCAGTAGTTAGTCAAAAGGTATTTTACAATATTGCCCATTATAGACAATAAAACATAGACTACATAGACTGCATTAAGGAATTCATTAGAGCTGTCTGAACACGTGAATCCTGCGTCACAATTTATCCGATTTGGTGGCCATAATGAAAGCTACTTTGGTAATCGATTTTAAGTAATATCTTTAGAAACGTTCTAAGAACGAACATATCTAGAGCTTTTCTGATCCAAATCCTCAGACGGCTCTTAGTCAGTCGCACAGGACCGAAGTCTCTGAATTATATAACATCGCGAGCATTAGAACTCACTTCCCGTCTGTGCTGCTTCTACGACGAAGAGTTGGCAAATGGGCTTCATACGGCAATCCATGTTTTGCACTTAACATGACATGCCTGCTCATAAACTGATCAAGCTAGGTTAACCGCTTGGGCACCACACCATCACGAGCGCTCCGCCCCGCCCCAGCTCACCACAGGGTAACTGATTTTATGATTCGCGTCCATCCTACCTGATACATGCACGATATGCTAGGTAACATGTTAGCCGTTATAATTATACATGTGTACCTATTTATATCTTGCATGAAAAAATCCTATGGGCTTCAAAAATTATTATTTCTATTACTGTAAGATGCTGGAGGAGCCTCACAGATTGGCAACAGTTATAAAAACGGGGCATTGGTCTCGTTACACTCCAATATTGTAAAGTTTCCTTTCGCATTCAAACCGGGTCCGTGCTCAAAGAACAGTACGAACTTGGAAATAAACAAATAATAGGCCCTCTTTGCAGACAAAACAATCAAACCTTCTTAAGGTGTATTTTTTGACGCATACCAATAGTTTGATTTCTTCCTTTCTCACATCATTTGAGGCTGTAGTATTTCAAATTACCTATCAGCCTGTCGACGTCATTTTCTATTTCTGAAACGACGCTTTACCGTTAAGTAGTAACACACCACAGAACACGTAAGTATGCACGGCGATCTGACTAAGGCACGGATGGTCAGGGGCAGTTATGCAAGGGAAACAGAGATGAAAAGCTACAAGAAAGTTGACACAAATTGGACCTTACATTAGTTGGGGGTTTTTTTTTTGACCGTAAGCTATGCACAGTCATGTGGCACGGGAAAGAAGAATAATGCACTAACATCCATGAAGAACGTGTCTCGGAATATCACTTTCTTTGTGTGTAGTATATTATTATGATCGGCAGTTTCGTGTGTCATTCATTACCTAAAACTTGCATTAGCTTAAGCGAATATGAAACAGAGAGGATTCTGTATTATAAAAACTAACAAGAGCTTTTCGCGTGTTTATAGTTCATTTTGACTTTTCGGTTCGCTATCGTCTGCATTTACGTTATTTAAAACCTCGAGCATTCTCACGGCTGATAACTCTCAGTTTCATTTTTGAACCCCTTCTTTTAACGTAGGGCAAGGGCTGCATTAGCGACCTTAGGTTATTTCATCATTTTTACCCCTTTCAGTGATAAAACCCCTGAAAAACTATTGACCCGTTCCTGTGTGGATGCACTCTGCTCAAAAGGAGGAGAGGAGGAGCCCGTGCACTTCGAGTAGTTTTTGAAAAACAAATCGATTATTATTTATCCCAAGTTTCAGGTTTACGTGTGAAAAAAAAATATATATTCAATTCAAAAAAAAGTTGAACTGAACCTCAAAACCAAACTCAGAAAAGACATACAAAGCAGGGAAGCAGCCTCCTTAAATATCACACTAGGATATTTTTTATAAACTGGACCTGCGATAACGGACTCGGATCAGTATGTCCTATCAGCCACCACCTCCACATCAAAATGATGACCCTAGGAGGAGCCCGTCCCCAAACATCCCTCCAAGAGTAGCGTCGCCTTATAACAACGTGTACTCGGGTCCTGGGAACAACAGTTCAAACCCAGTGCTGCCGTCGCTGGACAGTAGAATGACCTCATACAGCCCTTATGCAGGTCAGGTCCACACCGCCAGAAACGACCACTATGGTGGTACTAGCCAACCCAGTACCTCCAGCACAAGGCTGCCGTACCCAGAAGACGATAACTACAGCGGCCATGATCTCACTCACTCAGACTCGTATCAAATGTACGACCTGTCGGGCCATGACCACCCCATGGATGATAACTTTGAGTACGACGACGATCGAGCTCCATTGACTCATCATAGCAATGGCACCGGGATCTTGCACAATGGATCATCCTACCAGCCATATGAGGGACAACAGACGCCCTATCAGCAGAAACCCAAACTGCCATACCCCACCTACGAGGACGAAGATGTGTCTTCTCACGGCGGGGGAGGTGCAGAGGAAATTGGCGGTGCCACAGGATTTGATTCCTCAATGATGCTTCCTTACGGTGCGTACGATGATAACTCCAACTACGCCGCCTCTATGAGCTCAGAGACTTTGGGTGAGGGTCCTAGTGGTTTCCGAGCTGGCATGAATCCTTACAACCGGCCTCCCTCTTCTATGAGTGGAACCACCGACTCTACCGAGGCTTGGCAGAGACGGCAGCAGGTGAATGCCTCCAGTCTGAAGCGGCTGGGAACTAGAAAGGTCAACTTGGTCAAAGGAAAAGTCTTCTCTACCGAATACCCTGTTCCTTCAGCTGTCAAGTCGTCTATCCTTCCGAAATACCGAGACGTCGAGGCTGGATCAACTGAATTCACTCATCTGCGATACACGGCGGCTACCGTTGATCCCGATGACTTTACCATCAAAAACGGTTACAATCTGCGAGCTGCTCAGTACAAACGACAGACTGAACTGCTAATTGCTGTAACTTACTACAACGAAGACAAGCAATTGACCGCCAGAACATTGTATGGACTAATGCAGAACATTAGAGATATCTGTAAGATGAAGCGAAGTGAGTTTTGGAACAAGGGTGGTCCTGCCTGGCAGAAAATTGTTGTAACCTTGATCATGGATGGAATTGATCCTTGTGATAAAGACGTCCTCGATATGCTGGCCACAATTGGTGTATACCAGGACGGTGTAATGAAAAAGAACATTGACGGAAGCGAGACCGTGGCTCATATCTTTGAGTACACCACACAGTTATGTGTCACACCGAATCAGCAGCTGGTGCGACCTACTGAAAACAATCCTGCCAGTTTGCCTCCCATTCAGTTTATCTTCTGCCTCAAACAGAAGAACTCCAAGAAGATCAACTCGCATCGATGGTTGTTCAACGCGTTTGCCCGGATTCTGAACCCTGAGGTTTGCGTTCTGCTTGACGCCGGTACCAAGCCTGGTCACAAGTCGATTCTGGCTCTTTGGCAGGCTTTCTACAATCACAAAAACGTTGGAGGTGCTTGTGGTGAGATTCACGCCATGTTGGGTAAAGGAATGAAAATGTTGCTCAATCCTTTAGTGGCTGCTCAGAACTTTGAGTATAAGATCTCCAATATCCTTGACAAACCCTTGGAAAGTCAGTTTGGTTTCATCGCTGTGTTGCCTGGTGCGTTTTCTGCTTACCGATACCAAGCGGTCGTCGGTCGTCCCTTGGAACAGTATTTCCATGGTGACCACACGCTGGCCGAAAGACTAGGTAAAAAGGGAATCAACGGTATGAACATTTTCACCAAGAATATGTTCTTGGCAGAAGATCGTATCTTGTGTTTTGAGGTCACTTTCAAAGCTCAATGCAAATGGCACTTGACTTACGTCAAAGCCTCCAAGGCAGAAACTGACGTTCCCGAAGGTGTGGCAGAATTCATTTCCCAGCGACGACGATGGCTCAATGGTTCATTCGCTGCCTCTCTTTACGGTGTCTTGCATTTTGGACGAGTTTACCGTTCTGGACACAACTTCTTCCGAATGTTCTTTTTGCATATCCAGTTGTGCTACAATCTTATCACCCTGATTCTCTCGTGGTTCTCTCTGGCTTCATATTACCTCACAACTACTATTATTGTCGAGCTCGCTGCCGACCCTCAATCGTTTGGAGGAAGTCCAGAGCAAAAAAGTTTCCCCTTTGAGAAGAGCATTTCCACTACTATCGCTCTGGTGATAAAGTACGTTTATGTTTGTTTCGTGGTCTTGTCTTTCCTGCTGGCTCTGGGAAATCGACCGAAAGGATCAAAATGGAGTTACTATGTGTCTATCATCATTTTTGGAGTCATCCAGTTCTATGTTGCTGCCATTTCATTCTACTTGGCTGCCAACGCATTCCAGGAGACTCATATCACTTCGATTGGTGACTTTTTCAGCAACTTTTTCACTTCTATTACCGGGTTGATTGTTGTGGCACTCGCCTCGACTTTTGGGCTCTACATTTTCAGTGGAATCCTTTACCTCGACCCATGGCACGTTTTGCACAGTTTTTTGCAATATTTATTCCTGATGCCCAGTTTTGTCAATATCCTCAACGTTTATGCATTTTGCAACTGGCATGATGTGTCCTGGGGAACCAAAGGATCGGACAAGGCCGACGCGTTGCCTGAAGCCCAAAGTAAGAAGGATGATAAGGAGGGTACTCAGATTATTGAGGAAGTCGACCGTCCTCAAGCGCTGGTGGATCAACAGTTCCAGGCTGTGGTTAAGCGAGCTCTGACTCCTTACAAGCCTCCAAAGGACACAGAGGGCAAGAGCCGAGAGGACGAAAACAGGAGTTTCCGAACTAACTTGATTATTATGTGGATTTTTACCAACGCTGTGTTGGCCCTCGGAATCACTTCTACCAACGCTTCCCTGGTCGGTATTACTGCAACTGTCGACCATCGAACCACTTATTTCTTTGCTTTCTTGTTGTGGTCCAACGCGGTTCTGGCTTGTTTCCGATTGACAGGAAATGTCCTGTTTGTTACCAAGAGTTGGTTCAGATCATGTTATGCTAGACGATAGATGTATATTAGTGTTATGAGATTACATGAGGAATATTTTTTATCTGTTAAACCACTTTTTGGCCCTATATTTCAACTGGAAAAAGTCCAATAGTAGATGCAGCAGAGAGAATATTATGCTGGGTGATGTATGTACTGTTTAAATATGATTCATGATGGGGTTCATGCCAAAAATTTGCTCTTCATTTTTAATAATTGCTCGTGACATTTTTCTTTGCTGATTTCTGGATCGTCTAGTTGCATTTCAATAACAGCATCTACAGCTCGCGCAGTCCAGGTTCCTCCTTTGGCCTTGTAGATGTCCATTATTTCCTTGCCATTGATCAGCGGCTTAACGGCATATGCTTCGTCGAGACCGAGTTCCATTATCTTCGAAACCAAAGAATTATATATAGAGATTAGGTCTGCTTCTGGCTCTGTTCTCAAGTTAAGTCTCCATAACAGACTGTATAAAACTGTAAGTCTCCACTTATCACCACACTGCCGGATTAAAACACCCAACTTCTGCCTTGAACTTTCGCCAGAAGAGGCTGCTTCCCATACCTGTTCCTTCTGAGCAAAAGTTGACAATATTGTATTGCCTTCATGCAAGGGTAGTTTGAGACCCTCTCTGATAACCTGCTCAACTGCAGGAACCTGCTTTTTCTTCTCATTGACAGCTTTCACTCCATCAAATCGCGTCAGAGGCACAGAGAGCCAGAAGAGATATCTATGTTTTGTAGCCGACAAAAATTCCTTTTGCAGTTCAGAGTGTAAAACATCCTTGTTCGACTCTAAATCACGAGCGTTCCGAATTAGTTCAGTAAGGTCTGAAGGTGGCAGTTCTCCGACTACTGATTCTGGATCAATGTAGAAAATAGCGTCCTCCAGTTCCAGAGATGCAATTGTAAAAAGTCCCCTTTCAGGATATTTTGTAGTGGTGGCCAGCATCTTTGATACTTCCACGCCCACTCTTTCTCGGCTGATCTTTCTTATTAGAGCCTGTTTGATATCAGGATGTCCCATGGCGAGTAGCGTATCGTCGGCCACGGGGAAGCCATACTTGGCAGAAAATCGAATCAGGCGAAGTACTCGAAGTGGGTCCTCATTGAACGTTTCAAAGGGTTCCAATGGAGTTCTCAATATACCATCTCTCAAGTCCTGGAGCCCTCTTTCGGTAAAATCCTCGATTTTTTGCTCCTGAAGGTTGTAGAATAAAGCATTGAGCGTCGCATCCCGACGAAATGCGTCTTGCATCGGAGTGCCAAATTCTACAGTGGGAATGCGACTATCTCCAGCATATTCTTCGCATCTGAGATTTACGAAATCGATGTCAAGACCAAATAAGTTGGTGGTCGCCGTTTCCAAGTGCTTTGACTTGTCTGGGTTTTTCTCTATTTTATGGATCCCTTTGATCTCTACTCCTAGCCTCTCAGCATGCTTTGTCATGTACTCTTTTAGATTCTCGGCAAACTCCAGTCCTGTTAGATTGTTGATGCCAATGTCAATATCATGGGAATTGAGACCCAGAAGTTTGTCTCGCACCCAACCGCCAGTGATCCTCAACACCACCGGATCTCTGCCCGGATTTGCAGCATTAAACACATTGCAAAATTCGACCAGAAGTGAGCGAATCTTAGACTCCTCGGAGGTTAGCTGGATCTTGGGATCTGTAGGGTTCAGACTTAAAGGTGATTGCATAGCACGAGTGGACAGTCTACGAGTCAATAAAGAGAATGGTTGTGTTCTATATATGGGAAATAAAGGAGCAATGTTTCTAATAAGAGCTAATGTGCTGTGCCTTGATAGCATTGAGCAAATACTGGTTAACTTGCTGGTAGAATTGATATGGAAATATATTATTTTAAAGTTTAAGAAAGGTGCGTCGTGAAATGAAAAATGTGGGTTAGGGGGCAGGACCCTAACCTGTCAGTCGTAAGCGATCGACAAGCTACAGCCGTGCGTTGAATGAAATAGGTGGAAGAAATAGGCTCTAAGTTATGTAGTAAAATTTGACTGTTGAGCTGTATTGCTGGAAGTAAGTACATGAGAGGCTGAACAAAATGTGAATTTCAGAATCGTAAATCACTTCTGGTATGAAAGATTTACTGAACATAGAGCAGAGCTGTATCATATCCGTTAGTTTCTATTACTGTACTGCTTCAAATTGACTGAGTATAAACTAAAGGTTCCAGAACCATTAGAATGATCAGTATTCCTTAATCTAAACATATCTTTACAACCGGAACTTCTAGTTCTGCCGAGCTGTAAGCACAATGTACGTATCATGCACTGTCATCCTCTTTGGTTAGTTCTTTTAAGAACGATGTCTCGTACAATTTTACCATAATCGCAATTTTTAAGGAGTTCTAGAATTTGCTCCCTTGTATTTCCTCTGCCTGTAATCAGAGCCCCTTCTTTTCTCTCCAAGTTTCCCCATTTGCTCACCCAAATTATGCTTGTCGGGGTAAAGATGTGCAAAATATGTCCGTTTTCGGCTAGGTTGAGAACACCCTATGCACCTTTCCGACTCGTTATGCGAGATTTAGATTGTTTACGCAAGTGATCCGAGACAGGCTTGGATTGGTTTTAGTTTTCAATCGCTTTCACCGGTCCTAAGGTAGAGAATCAGATGAATGGGTTACGACAGAACTACAAGTATATGAACCCTTGGGATTACGTCGTTTGTCCTCTCTTGCTTGAGTCAAATTACAATCCGAATTTGTATTAGTCAATGTCAAACCTTAATTAGTGGATGAGTCTCGATGTGAATATCAACTGTCGGACGACGTGCCGGTTTGCAGTGAACAACATTGTATTCTGCCCTGTATTACTAACACATTGATAAGAAATATTTCCTACGAGATAGACTTGCCATAGTTTTGTGGCTGTCGGACTGAGATTGTGAGTCGGAACGCTCCGTACGGCATTTGTGGTGATTCACCACACATATAAACCGGAGAATAATGTGATATCGCGTTGGAGAATCACCACTGAGCCGGTATTAGCTTACGAATCAAACCGATACTGGAAAAGATATTAATACCATTACTGATTGAGTTTGTACAATCATTTTAGTCTATAAATACCGCACCAAAGTAAAGTTTTGACAAAAATCATCCCAGAAGAGAGAGTAGTTTCCTCAAAATCTAGTAAATCAAAGTTACAATGCCTTCTTATGCAGTTACCGGTGCCGCCCGAGGAATTGGGTTCGCACTGACCAAGACACTCTCAGAGAACCCTCAGAACATTGTGTACGCAATTGTCAGAAACTCCACTACTGCCGAGGACATCAAGGCCCTAAACCGGTCCAATGTTCATCTTGTCCAGGGAGATATCACCAGCAAAGCTCAGGTAGCTGCAGCTGCTGAAACTGTCTCAAAGATCGGTGGTGGAAATCTGGATGTGTTAATTGCAAATGCAGGTTACGTTTCCCAGAATGCAGCCTCTATGGTGCCCATCACCCAGATTGACGACAATTTTGAAGCTTTTGAAAGCGAAGCAATTCATAGCTTTCAAGTCAATGTTTTGCATCAAATCAATTTGATCAACACCTTTCTCCCTCTTATTCGAAATGGAACAGAGAAGAAGATTGTTGCTATAAGCTCTGGAGCGGCAGACCCCGAGCTTATTGTTTCTTCCAACTGGGCTACGGGAGCGCCGTACGCAATATCCAAGGCAGCACTCAACGTTGCAATTGCAAAATTTGCAACAGCATTGAAACCCGAAAGGATTACCATCCTAGCAATCTCGCCAGGCTTGGTTCGAACCCAGACCGGCCCTCAAGCAGACAAAGCATACAGTGCCTTGACACAGCTTCTACGAACTCGATATGCCGATGCTAAGGGTCCCATAACCCCCCAAGAGTCTGCCGTGGCCATTATCAAGACTCTTGAATTTGCCGGCCCTCAGCTCACGGGAACCTTCTTGTCCCATTTTGGATCTCCGACTCATTGGGGGTAAATGGCTGTCCACCAATACTTAGGAATTCCTTAGTATCGACAGGTTCATTTCGTAAACATGTAGGTTTGTACTCAATGTTAGGCTTTAATGCAGTCACAACTGCGTGACTCAACTCGTCAATATAGATGCAAGGGCCCCAAGCCGTAGCAAAAAAACCTCGTGCAATCATTGTCATCAGAACAGACAAATCGGCAACATCAGTAGGCACAAAATCGTCAATGTACTTCAGAACTGCCGGCAATGCTAAAACCCCCTTTGGAAGGTTTGCAATACCATCGGTCGGCGCGAACCACCAGTTCAGTGTGCCATAGTGCGTGAACTGCTGAAGCGCATCAAGGTACTCTCCTATGGCGTCCATAGGAGTAAACCGAAATACTGTTTGGCTCAGTAGGTAGTTGCGGTTTTCATGCATATATTTAATAATACAGCCCAACGTCATTCTTGTCATTGTTCTGCCAATCTCCATACCATGAAACGCCAAATGAGAGGAACTCTTCTGGTGATCGGAAGATTGAGGAAAAAATGCACTTTGGTAGGCGAGCCCGTTTAGACAGTCATTAGCAATTGCTGGCGCCGTGTATGCGACCGCATATTGCACTACTTTAGAGGTTCCAGAGTCAGTTACTTTGCAAATTGAATCAAAAAGCCCGCTGGCAACTTCTTCAACTGCGTTGGGAGGTTCTTCTGATTCAGATCTGCTGGAAAATTCATTGCCCATATCAAAAACGGAAGATAACTCATCCGACCCCCTTCTATCTTGACCGGAATTGGATTTCAGGCTTGAACTCAACCGAAGCAATTCCTGTTCCAGCTCCATATTTCGCTTTTGAAGTGCATCCAATTCCTTGCTGCGGCGGCCCTTGAGCTTAGCCTGTGAGTCTCTCATCTGTTTGAGTCTCTCATCTCTAGGAAGACGCCGATTTGGCTCATTTCTCTTGAGACGAGATCTATTCTGCTTTTCACGAGAGAAGGCCATTGTATAGAACTGACATTCCGCGTCTTTTCAACCCAGATTCAAAACCAATCGCTTAAAGCTGACAAATGTCATAACTCAGCATATCAGTAGATCGAGGGTAGGGTCCTCTTTCCGATACTTTATACATACTGGTGACTTTTACAGTGAATTAGGTTACCGCTGAAGCATACCACACCAATTTTAATTCTTTTCTTTTTCGTTTCTTCTTTTTGTCTTTTTGTCTTTTCGTTTCTTCTTTTTCTTCACTACTGTTATATAATATACTTCAATTTAGTTATATCGCTCTAACACCAGTTCTGGATCCCTAATATGTAGCACCCTCCGAAAAGTTATTCGCTATATAAACCATTGTTAAGGTATATTGGAACTATTTGGTATAAGTCTATATTAAATGACTATTATATTATATTCGCTTTCTATCGCTCTAACACCAGTCCTGGATCCGATCCCTAATAAAGGTCCTTTCACATTAACAAATTGAGTGGAGAAAAGGGATCCTAGAACAGTTGAATCGGAAGACGAGATTTACCCTGGCGCACATATCTACCAGACAGACACACATACGATTTACCTAACTGGCCTCCTGCAGGCTGACAAACCGATTACTCAGGTCCCCTCTCCCCATATCATAGCGACAAAAGAGCCAAGAGTTTTGTTCTAATTCTACTTTATATCAGCATATTATCGATTTTAATTATTCTAGGCTTGTTGCAAAGTCTCCACCAAATATAGTAATCACAAATTTATAGTAACTTTCTCGACCCACAGCCCATCAGTTTTTAAATCCACAAAACCGACAAAATGTCGCTGGACCTTACGGCCAAAGCGGAATACGCAGTTTCAGTAGACACCCGACTATTGACAAAAGTTCAAAAGCAAAGAAATGAGAATGTAGATTTATTCACAGTTAGATGTAGGTTCTCTTAACTAACGTTAACTAACGAACTATATAATCAAAATTCTGACAAGACGGATTTAGACCAGACAGTCTAAGCGCTAGTACCCCGCTTTTCCTTAATAGGTTGAAAGACGAGTACGTCTTGAAATCGACTGGCGAATCCGACAGCCATGTTTTTCGAGGGCAGGGTGCACCCACAAAAGACGTAGAATGTGTGTTGATTTTTGACCCGAGTACCTCTAGTTTTGAGCTGAAACCATTGGATTATACACTGAGAGTCAACCCCAGCAGAGAGAAAGCGACCACCGCTACTACCACTGGATCAGGCTCAGCTGGAAGCAGACAGGCTGCAAGTAACTCATCGAATGTAGGTACTCCCGTGTATCTGCCCGGCACAGACTCGTCGAGATCGCCGTCAGTGTCGTCGGACTCACATTCCCGATCAATATCTCCTGTGCCTAAGGAAAGTCAGAAATCGGCAGCAGCAGCTCCTCAAACAGAAACAAAAGCCAAGCCGAAAGAAAAACTAAAACCGTTGACGTCGGCGACTCGAAAACAAGTAGCATCCAAAAAACCACCCTCTGCGAGAGTGGCCAAGAAAAGCGTTCCTGGCACCACCACGACGGCCACGAAATCAACAGTGAAATCGTCGTCTACTAAGGAGATTGCCCCTGCCAATGATTCAGATGTCGATGAGGATCTACTTGGTGCCCTGGCAAATGAACTAGAAGAATCTCTAGAAGACGATTCCAACGAATCGGGTTCCAAGAAACCGGCTGTGCTTGACGAATCAGAGGAGTCAGATGTCGATGACGACTATCAAGGGATTCAAGTGGTAGAGCGAAGACATGCTCCAGCTAGACCTACGTCTAGTACTAAATCTGCATTTTCTCCCGTTGTTGGCGGCTCGGGTCCTATCAGTCTGCGAGGTTTTGCTGACAGTACGAGACAAGACGAAGACGATCTATCGAGCAGCGAGGAGGAGTAACAAAAGCGGTGCTGTATGTGACCGGGGCAGGAGGATATATCAATCAGGCTGGTCTCACTATCATTTTTTATAATTATTTATGTGGCATCTACATCATGCTATTATTAGCTTCAAATATAAAGGCTCGTGATTTTTAGCACGACTAACTGTCAACTCTTTGCATTAATTCGAAGCTTTCAACAAGCTCTCCATCATGGTCCCCAATTCCATCACCGCTCCCGGCCAGTTCTTATCCCAGTCCTTATCTTCTAGCACACCCAACATCTCTATAGCGGTCTCATCATCAGGATAACCGTTCATCAATACAAGATAAAGATTTTCAGCGGCCAAACTTCTGATAGACGGATACCTATGTTTGCAGAGTGGCAGCAATCGCTCAAGAGCTTTCCTATGGCCACCTTCAGCCAAACCCGCAAATATCCTCGTCGCAGGAGTCAGTCGGTTCAGAGCAAAGGTATTAATGTGACAGTTGTATGTTCGCACGTAAAGTCGGTTAACAAGATCTTCATCAGTAATCACATATCCACCGCCCAGAAGCTCTGCCATTGTCTTGAGTGCCGAGCAAGTCACGCGGTTGGAATGGTTTCGGAGATCAATCAGATCAATAATACGGCTCAACAGTCGTTTCTGCTGTTCCGTAGAGCGGGTCTCCAAATACTCATTCAAAGCGTTAAGAGATTGTTTCAAAGTGAGCTCACTTGCCTGCAGGGCTCCTGCGGATGAAACATATCCAGTAAGGAGCTCCCTTACAAAGTAATCGTGAATATCCAAATCTAACAAGTGGAGCATTTGAGCAAAGTAGCTCTCAGCTTCTTCATTATTTCGAAGATAGCTTAATAGCGACTGCAGTTCCCTTGGCTGTAGCTCCAAAATAGTTGCAACACTCTTCGCCCGTAGCTTGTCCAGCACTTCAACACTCATTCTTACTAGTTTTCCAACAAATGCCTTTGTCAAATCCACTGGCAGCACATTTCTCTTTACAAACTCAGCACAGCTTGAAATAGCCTGCTCTCGTACCCACGAGCCAACATCTCCCCGGCTGTCAACAGTATAATCCTGTAGTCCAGCCGTAATGATCTCGAGACATTCCTGCTGCACTGTCTCATCGATATTTTGATCTGTTCTTTCTAATAACCTCGTCAAACTTCTGATGGCTTTCACTTTCGTGTTGATTTCCACGCCGCCCTTCTCGACCACCGTTCCAGCGACTTCAAGCAGCGCCTCTAAGATCTCGGCATCGGCGTCGACAACCTCACCCAACGCTGAAACAAAACATCCTTTACTAGCCCTCATGCGGGAAATCCAGTGTTGCTTCATCTGATTATCCAAATATCCTTTAGGCATCAGACGAGCAACGTCCTCGCTCAATACATAAATATTGTCGGCAGTCAACTCCATACAAATGCTCAGCTTGTTGCGTAAACCAAGAGCCTTAAGCTGATTTTCCTCTGACAAAGTCGAGTAGTTGTTGAACAGGCACTTTGTTAATCTCAGGAACACCTCAGAATGTAACGTCTCTTCATCTTCTTTCAAGCCATTCTCACTAATGTCGTTTAGCAGCTTGAATATGTCGGCTTCCTTGTCCCTCAAATCGGTATACAAAACTTCGCTTATCGCAAACATAACTCCATGCTTCAAGTCCATATCTGACCGACGGTATGTTAACAAGAGGTTTTCTAAAATATGATCAGGAGCAGTTGTAAACAGTTTCTTTAAAAGTGACCCAGCCAGCCTTCGGATATCAGGGTCCCAACTGGTCACTTTATATTTTATAACATCATCAACGAGATTGTGGTAGCCCATCTTTCCATATAGTTCTGCAGCGACCTCAAGGTATGCTCTTGTTCGCAATCCGATTCGGAAATAGTCCACTTTTTGGATCAGTTCCAGACCATGTTCCACAGACCCATCCCCGCCAAGTCTTCCAATTCCTTCTTGCAGAGCAGCTGATGCAGCTCTTCTGATATTTACCTCTCGGTCAAGACATGCTAGCGATACAAGGTCTTGAAACACCGCTTTCAAAAAGTCTTTGTCAGTGTTCTTGTAAGTTCGGAAAAGAGACCAGCACACATAACACGCGGCATCTCTCACGTTTGATCCCACTGCGTAGGTCAGCTGCTTCTGTTCAAAATGTAGTCCCTCTCGCAAATACCCCAAAAGTTTGGTGAGGCTGCTAGTTTCCAGAATATGTCTTCGCAAAAGCTCTGCAATACATAACAATACTCCATGCCAGCGATGATGCGATACTTGAACAAGCAGCTTGACGCCGTCTTTGTCAGACAGAACATTCTCTTCAAAAACGTCAAATATAGCATCAATCACCTGATTGCGGAACGTCTGATCAGGCAAACCTTGCACTATTCGGGCTATTGCTTTAGCGACAGCATAGCGAACCAAGGTATCCTTGTTGCCCATCATAATCAGCAATTCGCTCAAGATCAATTCTACCTCTTCAGGGAGCTCATCCGCGGCCGATTGCTTTAAGAACACTAGTGCTAATCTCCCCAAGATTTTGGTGAGAAGCTTTTGGTACGTGGAGTTCTCCGGTAATGATCCCATCATGACACGAATATACTTTGAGAAATGCAATTGACAATCTTCGGCGCTCAGCAGCCGAATGAGTATAGCGCAGCACTGCAGCATACCGATTTTGTGGAAAATCCCAAATTCATCCCATTTGTCAAATCCTGATAGAAACGTTGTCACAAGCTCGGGGCAGTCTCGTCGTGTACACAAGCGAGCCACAACCAAAGCAGCGGCATCTCTTTCCTTCCCGGGAACGAACAAATATCTATGGCCCACCGTATAAACTCGAGTGGCTATATCACTGCCAAAAGTGTCAAGCTTGAAAGGGGCAAGTACCAGAATGGACAGCCAAAGCAGCAGACCATACCTGGTTTGCCAGTCGATATGATTCTGTTCCACCGCTTCAAGAACTTCCACCACATCTTCTAGATACGACACTTTGGAGGGGAAGAATTGGCTGACAATTTTAGCACCTCTAATTTTACACAGTGCATATATGATTTTAAATGGCCAAGTTTCCTTAGAATCAATGTACAAATTCAAAGGTGTCTGGACCAAAAGTTCCAGAATTGGATCCAAAAACTGCGGTTCTTCTTGAAATGGCTGTAGGGCCCGCAGCAATTGATCTACCTCCGACTCAGTGGCGGTGGCATTCAACGAAGATAACTGAGCTGTAATATCCTTAAGCAACGAAGGGGCTGCTTTGGTGAGTCCGACCTCTTCCTCTTCTACGGATATCATATTGATGAGTTGCCAAGTTCGTATACACCGCAGCGATTCACAGCCTCATCCCTGTGAGGCTAAAATCTTGTGTGGCTCGTGGGCTCACAAGCGGTAACCGAAAAAATTGACATGTACAACGGATTGTATTGTACTGTAAATAGTGAGTTTTTACCACTATGATTCGAGAACTGAGAAAAAAATTAAGAAGTTTATGAGACGTCGACGTCTAGGATCCAACAAGTCTATGAAAACCGCTGGAAGACATGCTCTGAGCCTCCAAAAAACTTCAGGTATGCCCGGCACAATATCTGCCATATAGTTGCTGTAACTTACAACAATACCTATAGCTGGTCACACGAACGGTTTGTTACTGTTTCTCCGCCAGCGCTCTTCTACGCGCCGCTTCAAGATAGACTAATGTCCGACTCCCCCTGCATATTCCTGCCGATCATTATGCACCTTATCCGCTTCGATCTCATTGGAATATGTAAGAGTACGCAAGCTCAATTCGAGCCAAGAACTTAGTGGTGAACAACTGTAATGGAGTAAGGTAGGTCCGAAATGCATATATAGAGGTAGATTACTTAGAATACAGGAGAATCTGCTCAATTCGGCCGTCTTACAAAGTTTTCTAACCACGGTCTTACTTGAGATCTTTACGAAGAGCATTTTCACGAGCCAAGCGCGGCTCTATCGAAAACTATAAAATAATTACTGCAAGTTTACTCGTTTATAGAGTATTATGCGTTTTTTCAGCTGCTTGGCAGTGCATTCATGCGAATGAAAGAAATTTCCAGATCACAGCATCATTCAAATGTGAAATAACTCTGAGCCATTTAAACATTGAAAAGTTTTGATAAATATACACAAACTGCCAAAGAACATCGAGTCGAGATCGCAAATCCCCCAATCAGTCACGAAAGTCAGTGGTCAGTTTCATTCTTTATGTTCTTTTATCGAGTGTCACAAGCTGCAGTATGATTGGCATGGCGAACGCATGGACGGGATTTTAAACCACGACCATTTGAAATGGCAAACGCATGGATGCTCTTTTGAAACTACCGGCTCTGAAACCACGATCTTCTGCGGACTATAAAAAGTAGTGGTGGTATAGCCCTTGGAGTTTTCTGTCTGTGGCTTTTTTCAGATACACTTTTTTGTTATGAAGTCTTCTGCCGCGTTTCTTACTCTTGCAACCATCACTGGTTCCGCTATGGCCGGCTTAACCGGTTGCACTGGCCATAACCCTGGCTGTGCTTGGACTCAAACGTCTTGGAACAACCTCTGGAGTCTTCGGTCCTTGATGTGCGACGAAGGTATTACTGGTCCTTATGCCTCTAACAAAGTCACGAACTACCACACTACAGTCCAACAGGTCTTGCAAACTGGTTCTACCAATAAAGACTGCTTTGACGGATTCGAGGATATTATTTACAATTGTTACAACACTGCCGCTGGCAAATGGGCTATCGGAGGAACTTGGATCGATGATACTTCGGTCGGCCAGTACTATTACATGTACACTGACATCGACTCACTCCCTATCAGCACTCCCAACGGTCCCGATGGAGGATGTTATTTTTAGTTTGACAGTTCTTACTATTTCTTAAATAGCTTATGTTAGTAAATTCCGGTTGAATTGAATCAAGAATATTCTTGAGTTGTCATGTAGATCCTCTGTAGCAGTCAAGTTCGACCTCCAACACACACAAAAGTCATCGACAGGAAATGGATTTCTTCACTGGATACTATAAGGGAGGTGCATTAGATGATATAGAAGAATAATGATATATAGCTTCTCCGTGTGGGCAAAGCGGCCAACCGTGCTCAGAGGATACATTTTTGCGTTTTCAATATTGGCAGTTTCCAATCCGTGATGAATATATCATCATTTTTTGTGAAGAGGTTCAACCGTTTGGCGTTGACCGGAGAAATCCGGCGCACATCGTCTATAGGTTAGAACCACAACCTCCCAGCGTAAAACGCGTTGCTCTTACTGTAACTTAAAGCAGGCTAAATACAGCTGGTACTACCCGCTTGGATTGGAGTTTCCAATTTATTCAAATCAACTCTTGGCATTGGAATACACATGTGTTTACAAATTCATTGAGCAGAATTGCAGCTGTGGGGTTCGCCAGGACGGAAGAGTCAGTCCTGGTTCCGCGCCGGTTTATGGGCCACCGAACAATCTCTGCCGTAGGTACGAAACCTGGAGCTTTCATAAACCAAAAAATGATCCAATTGCCCAACTATTCTCCCCGCATTCTGGCTACTTGTCGTTAGCCACTTCATCCCCTAGCTGCAAGTACTACCACCGTTTCCAAGGTAAAAGCAATTTAGGAAAGCTGATTGGTTTTGTACCAAAGACGCTCATCAAGCATGATATTTTTAAGCTGAGGCTGATATTTACCACTAGACATGTCTGTGCAGGCTCGAAAAGTTGTGAAGAAATGTATTACATGATATCGCGAAATTGACCAGAGATCAACGTTTACTCGCTGTAGTTGACTTCGGGAAAATTCAAAAAGAATTTCCGACTATGTCCAAAATAATTACTTCATTCCTGGTATAACTACTCGGAATGCGAACACACGTACCCTTAATTGTACATATCTGCGCATCAAGGTTGCGGGCAGAGCAGCGCTTTCATAACAACTGGTAGGACTGTTAAAAAACGCCCGCAGTTGAGAAAATAACCTTTCCCTCTGCATATCTGCGCATTGGCCCATGCCAAGCTTTGACTCTTCAAGTCGGTTCCTGTTTTGTGTAGATTTTATGTCGTTTGGTACAATCTGCTGCAATAGTTGGCAACATTTCCGCATTTACTCCTACACAAGCTCAATTAAGCAGCGGTGACGCCAGACTGAAATTGCGACGGTCGCTAACTAGCATAGATAACTTCTCTGCCATCAATGATTTTATTCCATTTTTGTCTCTCTCAGTCTCGATGAAAAGGCGGGGAAGCACCGATAGTGAGCATTACTGATGTTCTTGTTCTAAATGATGCAGTACAAACAAACGGTTCGTAACATGTCCAAATGCAACTTTCGAATTCAACACCCATTTTACTTATCCAGGAAAATTTGCCTAACCGGTCTTAAGCACAGGTAGAAATTAACCTTTTACCCCTGCAGGTTTGACCGCAGATGTGGCGATTTGACCACAACCGGTTCTCGCTTTCCTGCATCCAGCAATGGCTCCAATTCTTGTGATGCAGAGTCGATGTAATCCATGGTCTGAAAAAGCAAGAAGGTCTAATGAAGCTAGTCCGGCATTGGATCATGACTGCAAACATTGGGCCTCGGACTGAATTGAGATTAGAATAAACAGAGTCTTATATGCGGTGAGTTCAGCAGGCAGAAAGTTAGTTATCCATCAAAGACTGGTCAATACAAATAAGTCTTTTCTGGGCAAGTGACCAAGGATTCACGTTATCCTACCGTGAGTGGGAGCTACTACTCCCGCATAGGACTGCATATTAGCACATAACGCTGCATTTCAAAACAACTTATGGCTAGCCAGATGTTCTCTTTCCACAGTAACTGTATGTAAAAGAGCTCTTAGGATATTTTCGGGAAGAAGATAATTTTGGCGAAGAGGTAATGTGATGGTTTGCGAGCTACAATTTTCCGTCACGTAGTTTATTAAATGGATATTTTTGGTGCTACCTACTGTTTACTATTTGATTTTCCAATAGGCTTGGCAATGCCGGGGGGTAAACATTTTAGTCTGCATTTAATGCGTCGTGATGGACGTGCCCCATACTAGTTCGGAGATTCTCGGTACCGCAGCATTGACATTCATTAGCCGTATGTCTTACAATGTGCAAACGACCAGTTGTCACACAGCGGGAACGAGATAGACGTCGAAGCTAGCACATCTCTCGCCCTCTAAGTCGTACGGTTTCAATTATGATAAACTTTCCAGCTGTGCTAACGTTTTCAAATGGGCTAGACCCCATATTTAGTTGGTAAGATAATATGCGAATACGTTGTTGCTGATCAATGATGCATGCGTCTGCATGACATACTTGAAACTATTTTGTACGTAGTGAAAAGAGTTGTAAATAAAGAATATTTATCGAAAACTTAGAGAAACTTATGATTCTCTGTGAATAACACAAAAATGTACTATATGAAATTGTTTGTCTCGAGCAATTTCAAACTGAACCATCATTATTGAAGCATAATTTAGCCCCGCACCAGTTCGAGACCATTAAAAGAAACTTACTTACGCATTTGGCAGCAAATGGCTACACCACTTCAGGTGGGCGTATTGCCACAGCGTTGAGCCAGATGAGCGGCTTCTGCTGAGTATAAAAAGGATGAATCACAACAACTCTGGAAGGGTAGACACACGCTTTCAAGGCTTTCTTTAAACACTCCTTGCAATGAAATCTTCCGCTCTTTTGACACTTGCAGCCATTGCTGGCTCCGCCATGGCTAATCCGTCCTGTACAGGCAATAATGGCAATTGCGCCTGGGGAAGCAATGTCTGGGGTACCTTTTGGAATCTTCGATCCCAGATGTGCAACGATGCTCACACTGGCCCTTATGACTCCGGCCCACAGTATAACTATGTTAATACTGGCCGTGCTATCTTACATGATGGTGTTCACAATTCTAACTGCTGGAATGCGTATGAAGACATTATCTACGCCTGCTACAATACTGACGGTGGTAAATACCATACAGGAGGAACTTGGACCAGGGATTCAAGTGAATCAGAGCTATACTACATGCACACCGACATCGACCCACTTCAGTCGCAGGGAAATTCTGGGTCTTGTTCGTACTAGGTCTCCCTTATGGCGGATTTATCTTTTGTTTCTCTACGTTCAATTTTGTAAAATAATAAATATATAATTTTCTCTTCTCTTAATCTGCTTTATCCTAATTTATATTCATCTGTAGGTTTATTTCGACCGCATCAACAAGGATGTATTTACGGGATCTTGCATTTACCCCTGCATTGTCCTGCATATCCAGGCATTATCCATGTGCGGCGTGACACTCAAAAAATCAGAGCGATAGGCCCTACGGAGTATTACGATTTGTTTATATAAGTATACAATATGATACAAAATGCCAGCGTTTTCAGTAAAACACTACTTTGAAACACAAACTGGTGGCTTATGTAAGTTCTACACCGTTTTAATTGCCAGTCAATATCACAACAGCCGCTCCATTAGCGGCGCCATTATAATCGTTCAAGGAGAGGGAGTGATAAGGTGAAGCTTGCGAACAAGACTGCGAACACATCACGACGGGACTTTTGAATGACTGATTGATAGATTGATAGATGGATTGATTCAGAGCATTTTTCCGGTCATAATTTGACGCGTGAGCACCTCATATATGCTGGCCCATGTCCGAAAACCAGAGATCGGCAATAGTTTAGTGGCTAGAATTTCCGCCTGTCAGTTCATATGAACAGCGCGCGGGGGACCGGGGTTCAATTCCCCGTTGCCGAGATTTTTTGCTTCCACTGAGTCCGAAATGTGGTCCATTCCGTCCCTTCGAGCATTTTGAGACATCTTTTTCTTCTTTTCACGTCGTAAGGTTGAAGCTTAGAATAATAATTTTTTGAGACTAACTAAGCAGGCTAATCCCAAACGGGTAATTTTCAGGGGTGGTGGTCATCCTATTGTTAAACTGTGCTGCATATTAATACTATAACGAACTTGAAAATAGCTGGCTATCGACTCAATAAACTCGCTCAATTAGAGACAAGGTTAAATTGAATAAGCAAAAATAGTGCAGAGTACGTCCGTCAGTCGCACTTCTATCAACTGGCTCTGCTCTCTGTGGTCGGTGATAACTAGATAGGCTGGACCCGTTTCGTCGCCATAACCCGCATGTTCACCATCTAAGTGAATTGAATATCTTACTTGAAAACAATTGTGGCAGCAATAATAACCGTACAGTTATTCACCAAAATACAGCGTTGTAATAGAGCCCTCTTTAAGGAATGTTTTCCGCACTGCTATAGCTACCAAGTTGGACCCTCAACGTTTCAGCCGTAGACACAATTTGTGCATAATCCGTCGATCTATCGAAGATCCTTGCATACAAATCCCACGTTTAAGAATAGCACGTTTTTCTATCTCATCTTCTGATTGAGCTTCGCACCTCCGACAGCCCTGGAGACTTAATATCCGTCGTTCGGAATATGTATAATGAGCGGACACTGTGAATCTATACGGGCACGTTCCATAGAAATGTGCAAAAACATTGAGAAAGAGAGAGAGAGAGTTCCAATTGCACTGGCTCCTTTTTTGCAGTAGTCAATGTAGTGGCCCGACCGCAGTGATCATACTCTTTTCAGTGAAGAAAGCTTCCAGCCTTGTCGAAAAGACTTTAAGAACCTACTCCACTGCTGCTTCGGCGGCTCTCGCTACCACGCCCGAATGAATACATCTGCATGAGACCATAATGGAGGTCGCTTCAGATCTACACTTTCTGTCGCCATTCGCAAAGCCTATAAGAGTAGGTATTATCCAAAGGTTCCGGTTGTCTAGCTTACTCTTCCAATGTTTGTTAAAGCAGCCACTTTGGCTGTTGCTGTCGAATCTGTCTTGGCATTTAGCAACAACTTGAACAAACCATATCCTCAAGATGCAGTCGATGCCTCTAATGTACTGAGATACATGGCGGGTCTAGGTCCTCACGTTCAGGGCACCGGTTACGGTATTAGCCGGGACCCTCCAGACGTGTGCACCGTGGATCAGGTCTACATGCTCATGAGACACGGAGAACGGTTTCCTGGAGCTTATAATGGAGTTAGTTATGTTCCCACCCTGGAGAAGCTCAACTTGGACAGTGGCCTTCCTTACAACAGTAGCCTGAGCTTCCTTAGCGACTGGACCTACCCTGTTACCAATCCTGCAGACTATGAACAGGAAACTACTCAAGGCCCATATGCTGGTCTCGGAGATGCCTATAGCACAGGTCAAGATTATAGGCTCCGATATGATCATTTGTGGGACGGGAGTTCCATTGTCCCCATTTTTAGTAGCGGATACCAGCGAGTGGTTGATACTGCCCGACACTTTGGTCAAGGATTCTTTGGATACAACTACTCCACTTCTGCTGCTATTAATGTGATCTCGGAGGCCACCACCCAGGGACTGGACAGTTTGACCCCCGAATGTTTGGCACCGATGGTTGGGGTCTGTAACAACATAATGGATGCGGAATTCTTCCCCGCTAGCTTCCCTCTATTCGACAATGCTGCTGCCCGACTCAATGCAACCAACCCGGAGTTGCACCTCAATTCCACCGATATCATTAACCTGTTCCAGATCGCGTCGTGGGAGCTACAGATTCGAGGCTCTTCGCCGTGGATCAACGTGTTCACCAACGAGGAATGGATCACTTATGGATATTATGGAGATCTGATGTACTATTTTTGCTTTGGACCAGGACAGCAGACCGCCATCGACTCTGGCTCAGTCCTTGCCAATGCATCATTGACTTTGATGAAGAATGGACCGGAACAAGATGGTCCATTGCACCTCGGTTTCGTCCACGACGCTAACATAACACCTGTTTTGGCAGCCCTGGGTATTTTTAGTCCCAAAAATATGTCTTTGGATCATGTTGAGTTCAACAACATCTATAAAGCCACCAACATTGTGCCCATGGGTGGACGGTTTGTTATTGAACGACTTGCCTGCAATGCTACAGCCATTAGTCCCGCCGGTACATATGTTCGAATCGTAGTCAACGAGGCTGTTATCCCGTATGAAGATTGCCAATCTGGGCCAGGCTTCTCTTGTCCATTTGACAAATACACTAAGAAGGTCGAGAAGCTCATTACTCCTAACGTTGCTAAGGCTTGCGACATTCCGGCCTCCGTTCCTCAGTACGTTTCATTCTACTGGGACTACAACACGACCCAGGAGCTCAACTATCCTTCTGGTCCTGTTCCATATCAGGCCACAGACAATTGGGTTTAAATGAGGTTCGTAGACATTTGTAGATAGTAGATAGTAACACCTCCCATTGGACTTATTTTTGACAAGACTAAGTGAAACCAATCAACTGTTGTCTGAGTCTACATCATATTACTGATGTATCTGATATAGCTCCTCGGTTGCAACAGCAGTCTCTCAGAAGCAGTATTGATACGAATGAATGATTGCCAGATTTTCATTGGACCAGCCAATCTTAGCCAAAACACAGTTCAACGTCGGAAAACGTGTTCCGACACACACATCGAACAGGCCGTAAGATCTACAGATCAAAAAACGGTCACTGTGCCGAGCAATGATTTCAGCAATGACATTTTCAATTTCCAGGAGGAGTGCCTTTTAAAAATACAGGTTGCTATACTCTTCCAGCAGTGCTCTCTATATGTATATGTAACTAGCTCAGTTAAGTATGTAATGTTATGTTATAGTTTATGTCCCTTACATAACACGCGCATATATGCACAGCGACGCATAATGACGTGAATTGTCGATGACCTTTCCCCGCCTTTTACTCCTACCACCGGTTTCCGCAGGCCAACTAGGAAACTATAAATTAGAACCAGAATGACCACTGGATTCGGCTCAACCGTAGGCCAGTCACCATGCTCATCCAATCATCTCTACTTGTCTTGTCAGTGATTCAGTCCGCTACGGCGTTCGGGATCAACGGCAACTTACTTCAATATCCATATCCCGAAGCAGGATATGACAAGTTCAACATTTTAAGATATACCGGTGGACTGGGTCCCCATGTTCAGGGGGTTGGATACGGGATTGGCCGCGATCCTCCAGAGGGATGTGCTGTGGACCAGGTCGTAATGCTCATGAGACATGGTGAACGATTTCCCGGAGCTGGAGATGGAAAGAATTTCGAACCAACCGTGAACAAGCTCCGGTTGGGAAAAGGTGTGACCTATAATGACAGTTTGGGATTCCTCAAAGACTGGGATTGGATTGTTCCTAATCCTGCTAGTTACGAACAGGAGACGACCACTGGTCCCTATGCTGGACTCGGAGACGCATATCGAGTCGGGCAGGAGTATCGAGTTCGGTACAACCACCTGTGGGATGAACAGTCAATTGTTCCTATTTTCAGCAGCGGATATCAACGAGTGCTTGATACAGCTAGACACTTTGGTCAAGGCTTTTTTGGCTACAACTACTCGACATCTGCCGCCATTAACGTCATTTCGGAAAGCGACAGTCAAGGGTTTGATAGTTTAACACCCAACTGTCTCATTCCCAGCGAAGGACCCTGTGCCCATCCTGACTTTCCTACCAACCTGAACTTCTCTGTAATCGATGTTGCCACTGATAGATTCAACAAGAGCAATCCTGGATTGCAGCTGAATGCCACTGACATCTACAATCTTTTCCAAATAGCTTCGTATGAGCTCAACATCCGGGGATCGTCTCCATGGGTGGATGCTTTCACTCCTGAAGAGTGGATCACATATGGTTACATGAGAGATTTGACATATTATTTCTGCAATGCTGGAGGTCAAAAATCTGCTATTTTGACTGGCAACGTACTTGCCAATGCTACATTGACTTTGCTTAAGAACTCTTCGGAACCTCTGCATTTGGGTTTTACTCATGACACTGACATCACTCCTGTGTTGGCTGCTATGAATCTATTGAACCCCAAGAATATGTCCATTGATGGAGTTGATTTTGACAGCATCTACAAGAGTACAAATATTGTACCCATGGGTGCGCGGCTGGTCTTTGAACGACTCTCTTGTAACAGCACTGTAACCAGTGTTGCTGGCAACTATGTTCGCCTGGTTTTGAATGAGGCAGTGATTCCACATCCTGACTGTAAGGATGGTCCAGGATATTCCTGTTCAATTGACAATTACGATAAGATAATTGGTCAACGTCTTGAATCTGGTCTAGCTAAAGAGTGCAAACTTAATGATTCGGTCCCACATCATGTCAGTTTTTACTGGAACTACAATACTACACAGGAGCTCAACTATCCTAATGGTACTGTAGCCTACCAAGCTGGAACCAACTGGGTTTGAGGAAGAATGGTGATGTTTTATTTCAATGCGACTACGAGTTTTTTTTGGTATTTTTTGCAAATTATGGATTTTTGTCTAGCTAGCTAAATAGGTTGATAAATTTCGGTGAAAGGGCAAACTTGAGTTATACAGAGCATGTCAAACAAAATGGGCTTGTTATCAACGTACGTAACTAAACGTGGTGAAGACTCATTTTACTCAAGTGTATGTCTCCAAAAGAGCTTAGCATAAGAGAAATTGTCGCGGAGAGCTACTGCAAACGCATATGCTCCAACTATATAATTCCAAAATATTGCTTTTCTACTATGCCACCAGTCTTCAGTCTATTGACCAGAAATTTGTTCATATCTTACATATATTTAGATATCCAGAACGTTTTGGGTTTGGACAGAGGAGTCCAAAAGGAAAACCTGCGGCTATATCGATCCTGTTGACTTCTCCAGTATTTTGTAGATTTTTGGCGATGTCGTTTTCTAGTTCCTGTATGGGTCTATTGGCTCTTTCAAATAAGTGTTCGGTCTCCTTGTTTTTGGCTATAGCAGTTTGGAGTCTCAGGTCATATAATTTCGATTCTCTTCTCTAAGAATAATAAGTTTTTGAATGGTCTCAAAATTCGTTCAATTACTTGGTCGATTTTTGTTTTTCGTCAATTTGTTTGTTGCGCGTGGCTGATAATAACTATGGTCAATAAACACAATGAAGTGATGGTGAAAAAATACCAATTGTTAGACCAAGTAAAGAACAACGTAAAAATTTTCATTTATAACATACCGATGGTTAATAAACACAATGAAGTGATTGTAAAGTAAGACCAGTTGTAAGACCAATTGTAAGATCAAGTAAGAACAAAGAGTGCCGAAATAAAGAGTGAAAAAAGACCGTTCAAATACCAGGCTCAAGCTCAACCTTTAAAGGTTATAGTTGCCCTTTCCTAATGCTTCCTAACTTCAGGCCTAGTCTCTCCTCTTTATGATCGTCGTCCCTTCACAACAGATAATGCACAGATAATGCAGAGATCGACAATTGGTAGATCCAAGCTCGTATAGGAACAACAGTCTCAAACAGAGAGCAAGAAGAAGATGGATCAGGATTGTACATTTACGGTAAAACACACTGTTAGACTACAAGTAATATGTTAGTTGATTACAGTGTACATATGTACACCGACCTCACCACATCCGGGAATGTACCCATCGAGGGAATACAATGGCTCTCCCACGTGACTTCCAGTGACACCCTAACCCGTCAATGTATCCCACCATTTTCATGGCATTGAGCCGTCTTTCATCATCATCATACCAATAAACTATCGATGCACCGTCATATCTATTAATATTTATCCGCATTTAAACGATCTATATTTATTTTTATTTTGACATCTATTTGCTTGCTTCTCTATGGCTACATATATTAAACCAAAAAATCCCCGCTACCGTAATGAGCGACAGCAGAACTTTGGCGGATCTGCTGGTGGCAGCGCCGGAAATCAAAATCGCCAGAAACCACGCGTGATTAAAGATATATTCACATTGGAGTCTCCTAAAGCATATGCACCACTCGGGTATATCTCGCCTAGCAAGGCTACAGCAATACAACCGAACGATTTCAATAATGAGACACCGTTACCTACATACCCATATCGGGTTCCGTTTATTCTCACCACGCCGTTGGGAGACACGTTTGTAGATACAGAGCTGCGGCGACCCAATGCGTCGCTCAATCGTAAGCCAATACCCCGAGAAGACGTGCAGAATGCGGACCCTGCCATGCAAATCGTGCGGATTGATGAAAAGATCAAGCGACCGTTGATGCTAGGCTCAAAGCTCGTGACTGAGAAACAAGTCGAAGTGGGAAAAGAGGTCTCATTGGAGAATATTTTGCAAAAAAGAGATCGTGACAGTACAAGCGATACTGAAGAGGGTGGAGCGGGTAAAAAGGCAAAGAAACAGAAAAAGGAAATTAGATTGAGGCTCGATGATGGTAGTGAAGACATCAATAACGATATCGTACATCCAGAGAATGTTCTGCGAATGGTAGATTCCTCGTTGGTCGATACCCCAGAAAGAGATTATCAGAGAGATTCCAGGGATTCGAGAGATTCGCGGTATTCTGATAGATTTGGCAGCGGAGGAGATCGTAATAGAAGATATTACAAGAACAATAGTGGTAGTAGTCCTTCATCATACGGCAGTTATCGTGGATATGGCAAGAGTAACGAGATGGTTGGATCTGGTAGAGGAGGTGGAGGATCGAGCGCAATGGGAGGAGGTAGTAGCCGATTTTATCATCGTTCTCAGGATTCCACATCGTCCGCTGGCGGGTTTGGTCAATTTTATCCCCCTCCTGCCCCTCCCCAAGCTCCTCAGTTTGAATCGGGCGGGGGATTTAATCAAGGAGAGTATGGACGATATGGACAGTCGTGGCAATCGAGTCAGCCGAACTTTGCACCGAACCAAGCAGGACAGCAAGCAGGTTATAATGCTCCATATGACCCTTGGGCACAGGTGCCTGCGTATGGTCAAGGAGGTTTTGGAGGGGCAATGGGTGGAGGACCAATGGGCGGAGGACCGATGGGTGGAATGGCCATGAGTGGTGATTTGGGCGGCATGGGCAGCATGGGTGGTGCTATTGGAACCATGGGAACTGGTCCCGTGCCGCAAGTTGGTCGGCCCAGTCAAATCCCTCCTGGGAATTATGACTACAAAAATGATTACAAAAATCGGCGATACGATGACAGAAGGAGATTTTAAATAATGTAGCGACTTTTGTTCCTTTAATCGTTGCGTCGTACTCATGCTAATGCTATCTATTTACAATATACAATAATTTTTTAACTGTTCTTTTCCTTCCTCCATCAGTCCTTAATGACAGTATACCCCGGTTTAGTTCTTCTCAAGTCCTTCTCCTCTTCTGGTTTCAACGCTTTATCCACCAACTGAACATTTACCAACTCTTTGATCTTCAAGATTTGACCGGCAGCGCCAGGACTGACTTTTTGATATACAATGCTTCCTCGGCGGTTCAAGCCCAGAGCTTTATATGTTTCCCGAATAGATTTGGGCATGCCGATAAGCGATCTAATGGCTTTTATTCTGTACCACATCATTTATGTTTTGTGTATAGATGGAAGTTCTAAATATGTCTACTGGTTTAGTTTCTGAAAAATTCCCGACGTACATCACCAAACCCGTTCTCAAATTTCAAAGTGCGTATTTTTCAGTCTAATTTATGGCAAACACGAAAGAGCCGCGAAACAAACGCGAAAAGTGTTTTCGCCATCCCACGTACATACCCCCGTTCACCACAACATCTCCCTCAATATCACCAAAACCTCCCTCAGTGTCAACATGGACGAATTTGAAAATAAATATTTTGATGAAATTGATGATGTGGCGGCAGATGAAGGGGATTACAAAGAGGTCAAGGATGCGTTACTGTTTGCCATCGAAGTAAATCAGTCTATGCTAGAAGTAGATCCTTCTACGGGTCAAAGCTCTGCGCGGGCCGCGCTAGAATCTGCTTACGAAACAGTCACCAACCGAACAATTGCCAATGCCAATGATATATCTGGTATTATGCTCTTTGGTGTTGAACCTAGTGAAGAAGATGACGAGCGGTACCCCACCTGTCGCATCATTATGCCGCTCGAGACTCCAGGAAGCGAATCTGTAAAGAACCTAAAATGGATCTTGGAGGATGAGGACAAATTCAAGGAAGTTTGCCGCCCAACAGAATCTGCCAAACTATCCATGGCTGACGTGTTTTTCTTGGCAAACCAGCAGTTCAATGTGTATGCCGCGAAGTTTCCTTCTAAGCGTCTCTTTCTCATTACCGATAACGATGATCCACACGCAGATAAGCAACGTCTGGCCGCTCTGACTAGAGCCAATGATTTGGTTCAATCAAAAGTTATGATTCTCCCTGGCTTTATTACAAGCGAGATACACCCGTTCAACACAAAGCTATTCTATGAAGAGATTGAATACCGTACATCTCACAACCAAGACAACTCGCTCGATCGAATTGTTCCCCAGCCAGTGAGTCAATTGGCTTTGAAAGACGAGATCAAATCTCATCGTAACCTACGACGCTCGCTGTTTCGGAATCGTATTGAGTTGGCTCCGGATTTGTTTTTCGGCGTCAAAGGATTTCTTATCTATGCTCATCAGAAGCCAACTCGAAGCCACTACGTTTACACAGCTGGTGAAACACCGATGTTGGTAAAGCACACGACCAAGGTCTTAAGTCAAGAATCCCTCAAAGAATTGGAACCCCAAGATGTTAAGCGCACATACAAGCTAGGAGAATATTTCATTCCTCTTAAGCCCAAGCAAATAGCTGAGATGAAGCATTTCGATGACCCTGTCATCCGAATCATCGGGTTTAAACCGACTTCTGCTATCGAGCCATGGATGAATGTAACGCATTCAATCTTTCTGTATCCCACTGATAGCGACTACATTGGATCTATACGAGGATTCACTTCGTTATACAAGTCCATGCTGAAGCTGGATAGGGTGGCCATCGCATGGGCTGTTTTGCGACGGAACGCAACGCCAATGATCTGTGCCTTGTATGCTGCCCCGGAAGAAGCTGAGGAATTGAATGGCACTAGAGTGCAAACGAATCCTCCTGGTATCCACCTTATTAGGCTCCCATTTGCTGACGATATTCGTCAGCGGCCAGATGTTGGAACAGAGAAAGCGTCTGATACATTGGTAGATTCCTTTCGGGATATTGTGACGACATTGCGGATGCCAAAGGGTTATGAATCGAGCAGGTATCCAAATCCGCGGTTGCAGTGGTTTTATCGACTGTTGCAAGCGACTGCCCTCGATGAGGAAATGCCTCAAGTACCTGCAGATAATACGGTTCCGAAATACAACTCCATTAACACGAAGGCCAGCGAATTGATACTGGGTTTCAACAAGCAATTGGTCATTGAATTTGATGAACAACTAGGTTCGAAAAGAGGAATTGAGGATGTGGCAGCCGAACCCAAGAAGAAAGCCAAGGTTGACCATCCAGTTCTGCAGGAGTCCGAAGTCAAGCACGCTATTAAGAATAATAACCTGAAAAAATATACCGTGAAGCAGCTGTCAGAATTTGCCAAGTCACGAGGCATCAGTGTCGAAGGTGGAAAAAAGCAAGATTATATTGATGCAGTAATGAGTGCAATGGGCTGAAAATTGAGCTAGGTAGTTTGTCTCAATTCTATCAAAGATTATTTATTATATTAATATTATTTCTATGCGAGATTCTATCTGCTCAGAGTAGTTTGCATTTATTTCCTTTGCAGACTGACAGAGGCCATTAAAGCCAGATGATCACTGGGATACTGACCTATGCGTGGCTGTCCACTAGGGAGCTCGCCCATTTCAACTGGTTCGGGGAGTCTAAGAAGGTCCAATACCTTGATACCTGCAGACACTTCGTCAGGCTTGTGCTGGGCATCTTTTGGCTCAAGAACAAAAATGTAGTCGAGTAATCCTCTCCAGCTATGTGCCCAGTTGGAGAAAACCGGCTCTCCAGCATTCCTGGGGTGTTTATTAGAAGGATGTACTTTGTTGTAACTAGACCCGTACAAACTAACTGCTCGTTGAGGGATCTGATCGTACATGGCAAGGAGCTTGTCGACGTAAGAGGAAGCTTGTTCTTCGAACATTTCATTCAGCTTCGCAGTGTGTTCAGCGTTTTCAGACTCAAGAGGTAAGTTATGTTCGTCTTTCTTATCTTTAGGAAGAGTAACTTTGAGGTTTTTCTCTCGCCACACTAATCTCTCAAACACGACTTTTCCAAGCTCTTGCTTGGTAGCTTCATCAACGCCTGCAGAGCCCAATGTTGCACATAAATAAGGAGTGTCAAAGCACTCTGTATTGAAATCACCAGTCAAAAATACTGGCCAGTTGGTGTATTTCTGTTGCAATTCGGTTGCCTTTATGATGTACAGCGCGAGCTGCCGGGTTCTCTCGTATGATGCAGTCGGTATCCACAGCATATGGGTTGTCCCTATTATAATCCCAGACGAAGACTGAGAGTCTTTGAATTTCAAAACGAGAAACATTGCGGTATTGCCGCCATCGAATTGACGGGGACAGTCTTGGGTGTCTATTTCATCGTAAATAATCATTGTAGGGCCCTCAACTACATTGAACTTTGATCTATTGTATGAAATAACTTGGCCATGCGACTTTCCTCGAGTGGTGGTGAAATGGGCAGTATGGCCCATGTCGTTCAACAGTGGTTTCCAAAAGTTTTTGAATTTCTCCGCGTCCACTTCCTGCATACCCAGTAGATCTGGGCGATAGTGGTGGATCTCGTTGCGAAGCACTGTCCCTCTCCACTTCCATTTCACGGCATCTCCATTTTCTGGAAATAGGTCTCGCCGGATTAAGCCCTGGGCCAAGACGTTGTATGTCATGATCTTGAACTTCTCTCCGCTTGGATATTCACTTGTGCCTGGTATCTCAAGCAGAGGTCTCTTTATGAAAGTAGTATCAGGAGCTTTGCTTGAAGCTACACTTTCGCCATCTTCTCGCATCTTGGCGGCTTTTTTGGCCTTTTTCCGCGCTTCTCTCGATGCTCTTTGTTTGGCAACAAATTCGGGACTGAGATCCGGTTTATATTTGCCGCTACTCTTGCTGAATCTGCGTTTATTATTTGGAGCAGATCCACCGGCGACGGGTGGAGTTCTGTCACTGCATTCTGATTCAGTATCACTCTGATCCTGTGCGGAGCTGAAGAATCTTGGTTTAATATAATTTATTGCTGCTCGCACTAAACTCAGAGGTTGAGAAAGTGCGGAAGTTGGGTGGCTGCTGCCTGGCATCCTGCAAACTTATGGTTCTGTCTATTCCGCAAACTTAAATGGCAACGAAATAGAGAACGCAAGACACTCCAGGGTGAAGGATCCAGGATCTGTGTTATGCGAACTCTTCAAATGATATACTCGAGTAGAACGAATGGCAAACTGTGCTGTTGTTGAAATTTCAATTGTTATCCGGTCAGCTTATCAATGATGTTTATAATAACATGTTTAAAGCTAACGGTTATAACTAATGGTAAACAGGTTAGTTATATGTACTGTACTGCAGCCACCCACAAAATGCGGCTTTCTGCGGCACCTTTCAGCCTCATCACCACTTTCTCGTCACCATTCCTGCCGATTTTGTTCCCTGATCCCTCTCTTCTTCACAGTTATTTACTATTTATTATAATCAATGAACATATCCACATCGACCATCCAGCAAAGGCGGAGAAAGCCAACTCAAAATATAGTGGAAGAAGAAGATGCATCACAACTTAAACTCGGCCCAGAGTTCGATATTAAGCAGATTACTCATGAAGGGCTGGAGACGCCGTTAATTACTCTAAATCTTAGCGAAGCGCGGTTATTGATAAATGCAACATTGAAGCAGCGACGGAAACAGGCCAGCGGTGGTGCGAATGCATACGAAGAGGAACTAGAAAACAACGACGATGAAGAAGAAGATTTCTCGAATTCAAACGAGGTTCTAAGGAAAACTCAAGAGTACCTATCGATATTTGCTCGATTTCGTAGTGAGCAGACGGTTAGCGCGGTTGAGCATTTGCTAAAGTCGTCAGATAATGCTGACTTGCATCCGTTCGAGATTGCCCAGCTAGGGAGTTTGACATGTGACGAAGCCGAAGAAGCAAAGACGCTGATTGCGAGTTTGACTAATAAAAAAAGCGACGAGGAGCTACAGATTCTGTTAGATCACGTAAGTACAGCACCACCGGACTACATTTCATTTCGGACCACTAACAAGTTACGACGATTTGGTTAATGTATGACTATAAATAATGTAATATATATATACAGGTGTAAGGTGTATGTTGTAAGGGTGCAGAGTAGCGTGGGAGGAGTACCGCAATGCTAAGCCGGCTGGTTGGACCTCCTCATACCCTCGACTTACCCCCAGCTCCCGTAAAGTTAAATACAAACTGGCGCCCCGCAAAGTACCACCACCGAGGTAAACAACTGTACGGCTTAAAATCCACTTCATCTCCTCTGAACTCCTCACATAAACACCTTCCAGTGGCATAACTAGCCTCATCATGAGGACACCTATAATATGGCTCGTGCTTATAGCCGATATCGGAGAAATGGTGAATCTGCGTCCTGTTCAACATTGTAGCCAGAGCGATAGTATGAACGGGAGCATCTCCCCATCGCTCATAATAGAATCCACCACTCTGATCAAGATAATCAAAATAATCTTGATATGCTTGAGATCTGAAAAAATTGAGATTGCCAATCTCAAAGTTAGACCAAAAATGGCACATGTTGTAGTCACTGCCAGAGTCTAGAATAATGTCATCTTTCCGTAGCGGAGTTTTGTCCATCACAAACTTTCTGGCACTGTCTGCAGCAATATATTCAGGGTGTTTATCAAAGAACTCCGCAGTAGTGTTCCACAATGTCGGCACTGTATCTGGGTACTCCAAAATTGCCATAACAAACCCATACATTTTTGAATTTTCTCTCATAAACGTAAATGGATCGTACAATTGATCACAGTAATAGTTCACACTTGGTTCCACCCGCCAGTAATAGTCATAACCCATCACCAGTGGATGGCGGAAGAAATTCCCGCTGTTAAATCGGCACATGTTTCTATAAGACAGGCTTCCTCCATACACCACGTCTCTGGCTTGCATGTCCTTCATGTTTTCTCTCATTTTTGTCTGATTTATATGGCTTGGTACTTGCCATACCTCTGGTGGAATGAATCCGTAATATGCTTCTCCAGAAGCCATTCCTCGGGTCAGATATTTAAACTCATCAGTAAACTCTTCGTCATTAAGAAATACCCATGGATATCTATATTTCCGGTTAAATCTATCTTCTATCTGCCTCATACTGGCTAAAGCTTCCATGACTTCGTAATTCCTGACTAGCATGAACAATGTAGCATTTTCTATTCCAATCTGAGTTCGGTTTTTGATATCCGGAGGAATCTCAGGCATGTAGCTGATATCATAGATATCGTATCCCGCTATATTTGGCTGTTTGGGATACTCCGTGGCAGCAAATGTCACAGGTTTGGCCACATAGTCGTGATCGGAACCGGCATCATGATCGAGCACCTCTTGGTCTTTGAAGTGCTGGTTTACGGCATTTGCGTGTTCGTGTTCACTGAGATTTCCGTTGGCCAATCCACTCCAAGACAGCACTATCCCCAGTATGCCAACCAGGAAAGTCAGCTTAAACGCCATTATAGCGTATTTATGTCCTTGTTCCTCTCGGTTCTTATCCGTCTGCTTTTGATCTTCTGGTCTTTTTGGTTGACTCGACGAAATTTTAACACTATCGGTCATTTTACAGCTCTCAAAAGCATTTCACACCAAGCAGTCTGTAATTGATCCACTGGATAAATCGACTCCGACCCACTGAGCTGACTATATTTTACACTAAATAAATTGAAATCTCGTTGCAGCCAGAAATTCAATCATGCAACCTGCCAAAAACGAAAACGATGAGCGTAAAGAAATAATTGCAGCCAACAAAATTCGAACTGACGTCTGATCATCACTTTCACATGTATTCAACGAGATCTCAGTGTTGAGAATTCTAGTGTACCCCTAAACTTAACGTTTCGCATGCTACGATTGTATTCGGGCAGTGTTTTAGCTGGCACGTTCAAAGCGGGTATTCCCTGCTTGGTGAGAGCGCCAAAAAGCGCACCCTGGCTGAAAAATCGCCCGAACCGAGCCGAAAGCGGCTCTCCCCAGAGTTTCAACAAAAACATTGCTCGAGGTACGAATTTCTGTACTCGATTATATAGCACGGAGAATGCACAAGGCAGGAGTGGGCAAGCCAATAGTAGCGGTGCCCAACAGAACCAGAAGAGACCTTTCTACAGACGGAAAACCGTTATCATTTCCCTTGCCGGAGTCACTGTCTTCACCTTGGCCTACAATCTTGACGATACGTTGGCTACAGCGAGTCGTCACACTGGTCTCGTCCTGAAGCGTATCACTGTTGTGGCAGTCGCCAGTTTTAGATGCTTTAAACTGTACTGGAAAACTCTGAAAAAGGACTACGCGAGTCCTGAAGAGTATGAGCAAGCGCTCGCTCAGTGCCATAAAAAGTGTTCTCTAATTACCCTCAAAGCGATTGAGGTAAACGGTGGAGTTTTCATTAAGCTCGGTCAGCATATTGGGGCCCTGACGTATCTATTCCCTGATGAGTGGACTTCCACCATGATCCCGCTGCAAGATAAATGCCCTGTGTCTTCGTACGGTTCATTGAACCAACTATTCCTTGAAGATACGGGCCGCTCTATTGACGATACCTTTTCATTTTTCAACGCTGAGCCACTTGGTACAGCAAGTCTGGCCCAAGTTCACCGTGCTGTCATGAAAGAAACTGGTGAAACTGTGGCTGTCAAGATCCAACATCCTTCCCTCAAAGAATTCGTACCTCTCGATGTCTTGATGACCAAAATAGTTCTCAATATGATAGACTACATATTCCCTGATTATCCGCTTGGCTGGTTGAGTGACGAGCTGGCCAACTCCATCTTTGTCGAACTGGACTTCCGCGAAGAGGCGAAGAACGCTATGAGGACACAAGCATATTTTCGACGGTTCTATCGAGAAACAGCTCTGCGAGTTCCTACCGTTGTCTGGGCAGATAAGCGGATTTTAATTATGGAGTACTTAACTGGTGGTCGACCCGATGATTTAAATTACCTTGACAGTCATAAGATCTCGCGGGCAGAAGTATCTGCCTGTCTTTCGCATATTTTCAACAACATGATTTTCACCCCTGGGGTAGGATTGCATTGCGACCCTCATCCTGGTAACATGGCCATACTTGCTTTGGATAGTAGCGAAAAAAGAGCTCGTGGGGGAAGTCACAACTTTGAGGTTATTCTTTACGATCACGGTCTCTACCGAGACGTGCCTACAGATCTTCGACGAAGCTATGCTCATTTTTGGTTGGCGGTTTTAGATTCGAATCATGAAGACATGCTGAAGTACTCTAGAGAATTGGGTATTCCGGATGAGAGCTTTCGATTATTTTGCGCCGCCATCACAGGACGAGACTATGACCATTCTGCCGATGTGACGACTAAAAGATCGAAAAAGGAGGTTGAAAACATGGCTCACAAGATATCCACCGAGGGTCTTATCAGCGATATAATGAGGCTTCTCCACACAATTCCTCGGATATTGCTTCTCATTTTGAAGACAAACGACTTGACTCGATACGTGGACGAAAAATTGGCTAGTCCTCTAGGGCCCGAGCGAACTTTCTTGATCATGGCGACTTATTGTGCCCAGACTATATACGAGGAAGGGAAGGATAAGATCGAGTCAAAATACCAAAATAGGTGGAGTTTCGGTCGCTATTACGAAGAGTTCAATAACTGGTGGCAGTACTTTTGGAGGACAAGTCAATTGACCATTTATGATTTGGGTATGTTGTTCAGAAGAAACTGAATAGCTTATTTATAGGTGTATAGAGCATCATTGTAGAAATAGTTTCAACTCCTCGTGGGCCAATAAACCATCGATAGTTCAATCATCTAGTTACTCATTATACAAGTATATTAGCATGGTACTTAAAATCTAATGCGTACCTACAAACATATCAAACTTTTATCGCTTAAAAAGTGAAGTTCTCCTCAGGGATTCGGCCTCGCAAGACTGGGACCTCAGTTCCTCGGACGTAAACATCCTCAAACAGAACTCGTGGAGTAGCCTCGGGAACAGGAGAGTTCTCAGCCTCAACAACCTGAGAGTCAACATAGGATCGAGCCTTCTTGTCCATTGCCTTGATCTCTTCCTCAGTGGCGATTCCGAGATCCAACAGCTTAGCTTTAAGACCAGTAATGGGGTCTCGAGAAGATCGCATTTGCTGAATCTCCTCTCGAGTTCGGTAGGTGGTACCAGGATCAGACATAGAGTGTCCACCGTATCGGTAAGTTTCAAACTCCAACACAATGGGTCCCTTTCCAGCAGCAGTCCAGTCCTTGGCGTATTTGGCACCTTGGTAACTGGCAATGGCATCCATACCATTGATCTTAAGACCAGGAATGTACTGTCCTCGCTTGTAGTAGTCAGTCAAAGCAGATGATCGAGAAGCGGCAGTTCCCATGCCGTACTTGTTGTTCTCGCAAGCGAAAATACAGGGGACGTTCCACAACTTGGCCATATTGTAGGACTCAAAGATTTGACCTTGATTAGAAGCACCATCTCCGTAGAGAGTGAAGGTAGCATTTTTTTCATTTTTATATTGATGGGCAAATGCAAGTCCAAGACCAACGGGGACTTGAGCACCTACAATACCGTTTCCTCCAAAGAAGTTTTTGGTGAACATGTGCATGGAGCCTCCCTTTCCGAAAGAAAGACCGCAAGTCTTTCCGAGCAGTTCTCCCAAGATAGCCTTTACACTGGCACCTCGGGTGTAAGCGAAACCGTGGCATCGGTAGGCAGTGATGATGGTGTCGTCCTTGGTGATGGCATTTTCGATACCAATGGCAACGGCCTCTTGACCAGTGGAAAGATGGCAGAAACCTCTAATTTTCTTGGCCTTGTAAAGAGCATCGGCGGCCATCTCCATTCGTCGGATGATGTTCATGTCTTTGTACATGTTGAGCAGGGTGTCTTTGGAAAGTTCGACAGTGGACTCGGGAGCGTCGAGGTTGTAAGTCTCGAAAGAGTTTTCGGGCAGCTCGATTTTGAAGGTCTGGTTAGTTATGAGTTTGGAGGCAGGATCTCCATATCGCCGTCCGGAGGTAACAGACCCGTCTGCGCCAAAAGACTGGGAGCGGACAATGGCACGAGAGGACACATGAGGTGAATGCTGAGATCTCAAGCTGACAGATACAAATGCATCAATCATTCGCTGAAGAAAGTGCATTCTATCAAACCGAAAGTCCAACTGCTTGCCGACAATCTCCATGCCCTAGTATAAACGGCACCACGGACCAAACGGAGCCGGGAATGGGGAACGGTCCAATTCACAGCAGGTTTGGCATTAATGGAGTTAAAATGATATTGTCTGTCATACGGCAGCATGGCGAATTCAGTGTTCACACAATAACCCCAGTCTCACCATGCCATAACAACGGATTAATCATAGTCCGGAACACAGAGCTGGCGTGCAAAGGCGTTCAACTTGGCCATTTTAATTTGTTTGCTTTAGGATCCTTCGCAACCCAAATCTCTCACATCCATTCAACTCAGACGAGTTCCACTAGGCCATTATCCCCCTCCACAATCTTCCCAACCTAAACAGAGCTCGGATCAAAGTTCCACTAATTCCATTTAGTTTACCAATCAACCTACCTCATTCGACGATGACTTGGTAGCCATTCCCCGCAAGGCATTAAGAGCCTGGGGTCTAACACGACGAGAAACTCCCAACATTTTTTTCACTTTATGCTTGATCAAAAAACCGGTCTACGAAGGTCTAGAAAAAAACGTCGCAAGAAGTTATCCTGAAAAAAAGCGTTGAATTTTCCCCCTTCAAAAATTCGAAAAGATTGTGCAGTGTTGGAAATTTTATCCGGGTAAAGCTGCAATTGGGTTTGGTTGGTTATGTTGGGTGCGTGGGAGGCACAGAAATTCCGGTGTGTTCCGGGGTCACGTGGAGAATGTCGGCAGGGATCGGCCAGACCAGATAAGTTCGAACCATTTGATGTTTGATTAATCTTGGAGCTATTTATCACACAAATGTACAGCGGGCGGAATATGGGATCGTGTTCTATTAGAGCACGCCACTGAAAGAATAACAGTTGGTCAAAAACCTGATTCGATACTCTTTTACTTGGTTAGAAGCGTTCTATTTCAATTGGGTCCCTGTTAACTACTCATGATAGCAAAGTCAACTGATTGATTGCCATTTACGTATATTGTACAGTATATACTTTGTACAGTAGATAGATTATATCCGATCACTGCGTTTGTATTCCGTAATGTACTTGACCATCAGTATATGCTTATAATCCTGCTATAACGTTCTTAGGATATCGTCTAACATATTTCCCTAAGTACTCGGGCAGCCTGGGCTTAGCTTAATGGCATTCAACTAGTGAACAGTGTATTATTATTACAACAGTATTGGCTTAAATAAATGTTAACGCACTTGAACATCTTTTAATTAGATTCTTAGTCTGCCTTTAGATTTCAGTATCTCTTTGGCTTGCAGCACTTCTCAATCCTTGTGGTTACTAGTTACCAGTCGACTAGCAGCCCTTCTCAATCCTTGTGGTTACTAGTTACCAGTCGACTAGCAGCCCTTCTCAATCCTTGTGGTTAATACTAATAAGCCACATATATATGTCGATACTTCCACAAAGTGATTGCACACGGAACTACAACCACAAATACCAACAGAGCGGCTGCCACACCCCGTGAAGAGCGAGACATCGGTCTATGTCCACTAAACAATTCGGTCCAGGCTGCCCTTGGAACCGTGTACAACGTCACGGCCGATGCAAGACCCAGCCAGGCCAAGGCGGTCATGGCACTGCCAAACACAAACCGATTGAAATCAGACATATCCCCATGTCTCTGGCCTTTAATGTAGAATCCTATAAGGAACCCAACGAACGTGACTACGACAATAAAAAATAATGCATAAATAGCACGGGCATTGGGTCCCGGCCGAGCAGTTATCTCCTCAATGGGCTGCTCTTCGGCATGATTACTTAAAAGATTGTCTGTTTCAAGAGGTCCAGTACCGGGAGGTCTTGTTGGTCCATCTAAGCTAGTAGTCATTGTTGGTTGTTTTTGGTTTGGAGGGCAATAAAAATGGCGTAGCTGAGCAACGCTATATATATACTATAGTCAAATATATATTAATACGATCGAAGTTCTTTGTAACTTTGCCGCAGAAATATGCGAGTTTTGTGCGGGGGTCATCATCTATGATATCATCGTGTACATGCAAGGCACATGTGCGCACACGTTAATTAGAGGCTCGGCAATGAACAACAGCAACGGATGCAAGTTTAAAAGTGGGCTGAAAAATATGTCGTGTGACACACGTCCAAAAGTTATGACGTGAGTGTGAGAGGTTTTATGTGGAAATTGGGTTGTTGAGTGATGCTGATATTGTCAAACTCAATCCCCACCTCAGTGAAGTGTCAGGCACAGACAGTTTTTAGTGCCTGGTGGTGATCATCGGTATTCTTGGAGTAGTGACACCGCACACATGAATTAGAATGATGGCAGTACATACTATTGAGGCTGGGTTGAATCCTATCTCCATAACACGGGTACTACCCACATGCCAGACGGTAAATCAACAAGAGCAGCTTGTATCGACCCTATCTCTTTGGGATCATCGCTTCAGCATATGCAAGTTTGGCGACCGAATGTCTCTTTTCATGTATTCTTCGAAACAAGAGCCAAGCTGAATTCACCTCGACCGTGGGGGGTGTATTCTTCTGATATGGTTTGCACGTGTGGCATTCAAGCCCTGAAAATAACTTTGGTTCAAGTATCTCGAGCTAGAAGACTCAACTACTCTGCCAGCAAAGTATATCGCCTTTTTTATTACATAGACGGTTGTTCCCACTCATCTTGGATCTTAGCTCGTGTTCAGAGATTAATTGTGCAAAAGGGTTGTCATCAGTCATAGGCCACCTCAATCGCCCACTATTTGACTTTTCGTGGATCAGGATAAGATCTACCAGAAGTTAGCTAATTAGCTAACTCTTTTTAACGCGTCGGCCATATAATCACCTCCGAAAACCTCTGATTCGCTCAACCAATCAAAATTAACAAGTATAGCTATTTCTTTTTCGAAAGTTTTAGATTATCACCCCCGCATTCTGTAGGAAATCAAATGGGGCATCGCGGTGAGGCATCGAGTCGACATATGAGGCTTGCATGAGATCCCAATCTTGCATAGATAAGCCCCATTTGGACAAAGTTTCCGAACCTTATTTTTGAAAATCGTCAATTTCAATCAATGAAAACTCGATCAATACTTGACCAAAAATAACTCCAAAACAACACAGTTGGCTACTTCAGATCCATGTCCATGCAGAAGTATACTTTTGGCCATTTATGGCGCCACATGATGCCTAAAAACCGTCAATCAACTGGCACGAGCCAATCAGAACCGTCAGCCTAGAGATGCATTGCCGATCTACACTGATGCAGCTTTAACCCCAATAGATAGCCTTTTTTGGGCAAGTCAACAGGTAATCATAATAGGAACCCCACTGATGCTAGACAGCTACCACTTTTCAACTTCTTCTATTTCAACACTGGTTTCTTTCACTTCAAAGTCACATTCACTTCCAAATTCGTTTAAATGACTGTGAAACCAATTCTATTCAGGTACGTATATCCACGGGAAAACCCATGATAACTCTACAGTTGTTAACCAGCCTATCGGACCTCCTGAGCCCTGAAACTCCTACCATTCCTCGCTTTAAAACCAAATTTGGAGACAATGGGGTTGTTTCAGCTAACAGTTCCCTGTTGACTCAGGAAGAACGAAACAGAAAGTCTCCGTCGTCTCTAGCTAAGCTGCAAAGATTCTCAAACACGTCGAAATTTTCGTCTTCATCTTCCTCTTCGTCACCGTCATTGACCATGATTTCCCCAACCACATCCTTTAAAGGCTTCCAAGGTTCGCCCCTAAGTCGCCCCCGTCAAATTCCCAGCCCCCCGAGCACCAAAGCGGCTGCCCCCAAAACCCTCGCGACATTTCCCAGACCAGCAGATCAGGCCCCTGACGTCGTTCCATATATTTACAGTGGTACATATCGAAGGGAGCGAATGAACTCTTCTTTGGTGGGACAGAACTGTTGCTTTTGTGAAGAACCACTGGAACATATTCTTGAAGGAGAGCGCTTGGTGCCATTGAGATGCAGCCACGTGAGCCACTATGAATGCCTCTACGAGCTCACAGACATGTCCAAACTTGATGGGTCAGTAGACGAAGATGCAGCTCTCCCTCGCTGTGCAACATGTGATGAAGTCGCGATGCCCAACAACAACGACTTGTTCCATGAGTTAATAAGGGAAAAGCTGCTCTCACCGACAGGGAACCGATATCAACCCAAAGGTTCGGTGGTCCCCACATCTTCATCATCGATTGAATCATCGTCATCACCTGCAGACACCTCACCAAATCTCCCCCAGCATACTGTGTCGCCACCGAGGTTTGGAGGAAGACCTCAGAGAAAAAAATCTTCAAGTGAGTCGATTAGTGATTTGTTTAAGCATTCACATGAACTTCAAAGAGTCCCGACCGCAGACACTTCTGCCAGCTCAATTTCCGCTTCTAGTATCGACTCGCTGCAATCCATCCAAGAGGATGACGAGGATGTGTCAGAGATTATTGGCAGGAAATACGAGCCTGAACCACCACAGCCAATTTTTTTCGCCGTGAAGCCAGATGTGCAAGTAGATACAGAGGTGGATTCACTTATTTCCGACAAGGTTCAACTCCTTACTTGTGCTGTAACCGTTTCAGTTCCTAGAAACATATTTACTGTTTCTAGGTACTCTCTGAACCACAATGACACACGACTCAGGCACGAGAGACTCCAAAACCTCATTGCCTCCGTTCCGGAGTGGAAGGAGAGTGATGTAGCCAAGTTCGGGTCAATTCGCCTGGATACTATGTATAGTGTCTCGAGAGATGATTCGCACTGGCAAGACTTGCGCTGTATCTTGTTTCAGAACATGCTCATCCTCTTCAAGGAGTATAGACCAGCAGTCCGAATCTCTGGTAAGACTGTGTACAAGATCAAAGGTTCCGTAGCTTTGGAAAAGCACTTGGTAGCAGTTACGCTCCTGTCTGATGGCTCCAGCCTCAAGCTTTCTCTCAGCAGCGGCGACTTGAATACTTTGTGGCTGAAAACTACTACCACCCCAGCTTCTGGTAGCTCTACTACAGAAGCTATTCGAAAATGGTACAGCGCATTTTTGGACCCCACCATGCAGTATCCCTTCTCTGAACCTAGTGCGCAAGAAATCTCGCATCCTATCAACATGTTTCCTCGGAACCCTTCTGATGTTGTCATAGCGGCACCTTTGGCAGGGTTTCCTAACAACCAAAAATATGCAGCACTGAAGACATCGGTACAGGACTTTCTAGACAGAATGGGGTTCTTAGATCGGCTGGGCCTCGTGTTTTACAACAATCTGCAAGGAAATTCCGTTTCCATGGGCCTAGCCCCCAGCACTTGGAATCATTGGGAAGAATGCCTGAAGTACATTCGACCAACTGGGAGCGGAGACTCTAAGAATGACATTGTAGAGGCATTAAAGGCAACCAGAATCTTGTTGGAGAAGAACAACTTCCGGAATCATCTCACTCACGTTTATCTCATAGGTGATTCCAACTACACCGACCTCGATGAGCCTACTTTGGACATATTACTGGATTTTTATATTCAGCACAACATAAGGATTCACACCTTTGGGATTTCAATCGATCACAAAGTCGATGTTCTGTCGCGAATTTCAGAAGCTACAGGTGGGACATACACTTATAGCGTTGAGTGGAAGGAGCTTGAACGTTGTGTCAGTGGTCGTCAAAAAGCGGATCGTATGGTGACACACCTCGATGCGCAACTCAAGCTTGGCTTTCTGTCGGGTGTGGAAGCATTGAGTATCAATGGACAGAGTAGAACTATAAACCCGGACTGCCTGAGAGGACTCGACGGTCAAATTGGCAATAGTCTTCCTCGAAAAAGCTTCTCGAACCCAGATCTCAGTTGCATGAGAATGGGTGATCTTGTTGCTGGTGAGCATCATACGGTCTTGATTCAGATGAGAGTGACGCCACGACAGTTGCAGAAGGTACATTCGCAACCCAACGGCTCTACGAATCTTCTTCATGGATTGTTTTCATGTGAGATATCCTATCGGGACTTCAAGCAACCCCATTTCCTCCATTCGTCGTCATCAACGGTAGGAGTAAGCTACTTCTCAGCTGATTCCATGCCATTGCGGCCCACTAGCAGCATTTACGACGATTCACTGCAAACTCCCCTGACCAGCACGGAGCCATCGATATACAGCGATATCCTAATGGCTGGAGATGCCACTCCCATGGTTCTCGCAATCCAGAAGCATAACGTGCGAGTTATCGTTCGACGAATCGAGCTTCTTGTGGCCCGCAACCTAGAATTGGCTCTATTCTATTCTTCAAAGGCGAAAAGCTCAGAGGCATCCAAGATATTGGAAGACGTTCGCCCCGTTATCAAGGGCATACTCGCCAGTACTTGTACAAATGAGGCTGACCGTGAGGACCCAGAGTACCTAACGGCAAAGAGGTTGGCTGATTTATTTGACAGAGATCTTAGTATTCTAGCGGAGAAAATTAGGCGCAAAGTCGTCTTCGACAGTGATGTCAGAAATTATGTTGTCCAGACTGTTGGAGTATTGAGAAATCAGCGGGCCTGTACGTCTCGCTCCCGGGTGGAGGCCGACTATTTTAATTGATGTCAAATAGACGTGTATAGGACTGTATATGTAGCTTACGAATGTAAATGATTTTAATGAGAGTCTCTCAACCTCACTGGTCATCATCACCTTTCAGCAGTCCTCTCAAAGAGATATCATAGACGACTTCCTCAACTTTTTTCACGTCATACTTGATTCCGTCATATCGTCTTCGCAAGCTATCATTTTTCAGGTTCAGCGCACCAAAACCTGCTTGGATCTCTTTGATAAACCTATCAATTTGGACAGGCAAATTAAATGGCTCTTTACTGCCATGCGATGCAATTGTGGTCACACAGTTTACCGCCAGTCGAGATAATTCGTTGACAACTGAAATCACCGCATGAAGGTACTCGTCTGGAGTGATTCTAAAATCCAGATCTTTTAGATCGTCTTTTTCAAACACGGTGCCCAGTTCTTTGGCAATGTCATCAGGGCTCATTAATGATCCTTCAATAAGCCAGAAGCTAAACAGTCGTACAAACAGGCAGTGTTGCACCGCATGTGTCCATACATAGTTGTATTGGTGGTATGGGTATTCCTCGGTGGCATTGACCAACTCTTTCACGGCTTGAACAAGTTCACGGTATGATTCTCCTTGAACCAGTTGATTGCCGATTCGGCTCATCTTTGACGGTAAAGTTGTATGGACTACCGAAAGCTCTCTTGTGCATTTTTTAACTAGCGCGTCTACCGCCTGAACTTTCGATTTCACAAACTCGTGAGCAGCCGTGCTTGTCAGTAAATAAACTCGCGCGCAAATTCTTTTATGTCTTCTTTCAACCTACTCTGTCTCTATAGAATTCTGTATCTCATCAAAAATGCTGGTTATCTGTTTTGACGAGTGTGCCATTGTTGATAGTTAAGTGTTCAAATCGAGATTCCGAACTTCGGGATCGCGCATAAACCATGCAAGCTAGGGCTTAATACAGATAGTTTGAAGATGACTTATTCGTGAGACGAACAACTTCATTGCAAAATTAAGTTTTAAATATCATAATTATATCCATATCTGCTACAAGCACTTCAAAGCGGAAATAATACTGCTCAATTCCCTCTTGAAATCCTTCTGTGTGTCAACTTGACCCAGTAACCATGAAAAATCACTCGCAAGACCCATTGGTAAAAGCGACTCGTCTCGGTTGATGTCCAATAGTTTCTTCATACGGCTCGTATGTTCAAAGTTTTCAGCTGCAGTCTCTGCCCGTTGCACAATGGCTCTGTCGACTCCACACATCAAGGCAACATTAGTTCCAAAGGAACCAGGCGAGCTTCCGGGCTCGAGCTTATAGAGAAATGTAACTTTCATATCTTCAACCAAGATGGCCATTCGTTGCGGCATGACCTGGGGATGCTTGTCAAAGCTGTTGATGAGCGTACCATAGTGAGTTGCAAAGAAACCCAAGCTGCCGATGTGTGTGGCAACGTGGTGGAGCACAGCTTCGGCAATTGCAAAGCCATCTGAGCTGCTTCCACCTCGTCCCAGCTCGTCGATTACCAGCAGGGATCTGTCAGTCGCCTCAGCTAACATCTTCTTTGTTTCTGATAATTCAACAAAGAATGTACTTTTCCCTGCAAAAATGTTATCATATGCCCCCAATCGAGTCATAATCCTGTCAACAGGAGTCAATACGGCTTCTTCGCATGGGACATAGCATCCAACCTGAGCCATGATTACAGCCAAACTAGTCATCCGAAGAATGGTTGACTTTCCAGCTGCATTGGCCCCAGTCAAAAGAGATATATTGGCTTGATCACCGCCGAGAGTTATGTCGTTGGGGATAAAATTCCGTCCTGTGAAACATGGGTGACGCAATTCTTTGAGGTTGAGATGTGCTTTGCTGGAATCAATAAAATTGGGTCGACTTCTTGGGAATCCAAGAGAGGCAGAGGTCTTAGCCAAACTAATAAGACAATCAATGTTGGCAATAACTTTAGTGGCTCCCATCCAATGGGCATAAAACTGATCAAACTGACCATAAAACCTCGCCTTTACTTTGTCGCTTTCTATCTTGTGCAGCTCTCTCGCTTCCATGAGCTCACGAACAAGTGCTTTTACTTCCGGGGACCAGTATCTCTTAACTTTAGAAGTCGATGCCATTTGTTGCCAGGACTTGGGAATATTCTTGATTTTTGTGGGGACTTCGATCAAATATATCTCTTTTCCGCTATCTCTGTAGCAAATCTCTAAAGATCGGTATTCTTTCTGATATGCTCGGAGTAGTTTACTCAGCTCAGCCTCCAAAGCAGCAATTCTATCACTCGACTCATCAAAACCGGGCAAAACGCCACGTTCCGGGATAAAGATGCCATCTGCCTTCGCTGCATCCTTGTCAAACGCTGTAGACCACATTGGTAAGCATTCCTCGAGGTGAGGCATGTTGTCAAGAAGACTTTTCACTAAAGGGCTAATGTTGTCAAACCTCTCCCTACATTCCAATACAAGCTCATAAATAGTTTGGAATCCTTCAATGACACGCACAAAATCTTTGATTTTAAGATGTCCCGAATGGATTCGGCTAAGATTTCTTTCGAGATCCGGGAGAGAGACGAGTCGGCTCTCAACGTATTCTCTAAACTCATCATGGCCGTTAATATAATCAACTGTGTCCAATCGATCATTGATTTGTGTTACATTCATAAGCGGGCTGATGACCCATGACTTAAGCAGCCGTTTTCCAAATGGCGTTATGCATCGATTCATGAGTTTGAACAAAGTTCCCTCTATTCCCCCTTCGTTGTTGACAAATACCTCGAGATTCTGCAGACTTTGGCCATCCAAGATCATTGGCGACGTACTATCGCTCTTGGTATAGGCTTCGTAGCTGCTGAAACTCGCTAAGGAGACAAGATCTTTGTCCAGTTTAAGGGTTCTTAAATAAAAAAGTAGTCCACCGAAGCAAGATAACAATAGTGGTTTGCTCTGGACCATCTCCATTAACTCCTGTGGGTAGTGTGAGAGATCGTCCAGATCCTCCGCTTTGAAATAGGCACCTCTGGCAAGCTCTTCATGCGCTGTATCTCTATCCCAGAATTCCGTGCCAGACTCTAAAATATTCCAAATAGCATCCACAGAAGTGTTGTTCTTAACTATTCGCTTCGCTCGACCAGACAGGTTGCCTCGTTCCAGAACCAGTTCCTTCGGTCGAGTTTGGGCAATAATCGTTTCAAACTTAGAATAGTCCACGTCGTCCTCAAACTCTGTGACGAAAAAAGCTGCTGTCGAGCAGTCGACAAAGGAGATTGCAAATTTTGACGAGTCCTGTTTTACAGCCATAAGGAAGGTGGATAGGTCATCCACCAGCAGAGCTTCGTCAGTCAGCGTACCCGCTGTGAGCACGCAAGAGAGTTCTCGTCTAATGATTTTCTCTTCCTTTTTGCCTCCCTTGCTGTTATCTCTCATTTCTTTCGCTAGCGCAGTTTCAACTTGATCTACTCGCACCACTTTGTGCCCTTTTCGTAAGAACTGATCTTCCCAGTATTGCAGTGACATCTCGGGTACACCCACGAGTCGCATATTAGCTCTGCCACCGCCAGCTAGTTTAAGATCGAATACTTGATGTCCAATATCGGCGTCTCTTTCGTATAGTTCGTAGAACTTGCCCTTTTTGAAAAACACAACTGAGTTCCACCATTTGCTCTTTATTTCCCAATATTGCTTTTCAAACGCAGTGAACTTAGCCCATGCAGTCTTTGGGATGTATAGAGTCCTGGGGTCATAATCAGGATCTGTTTCAGGTCGGCCCTGGGCATCGCGGATATTGACGAGCCAGGAGTATCGTTCTTCGTTTTCTTTCTCGAATGACTTGATAGGAGTAGTCTTTCTGGGTTTGGACGGTATGATTTTTTGTCTTTCGACAATATTTTGCCCGTGTGAGTATTGAGAGAGTGTGTCGGTACTTTCAGGACTCAATGAGCTGGGTGTGAACTGTTGTTTCGAGTGTGGCTCCGAAGACATTTCTTCGTCGTGGTCATCGTCGGATCTACGGGATGAGTGCCTCTGAGTGGATTTCTTCTTTTTACGCGAACCGCTGTAGACCTCGTCATCCTCGACAACAAACTCGTCCATGTCATCATGGTCCACCTCATTGGCTGGGGCGATATACTCGTCATCGTCGTCGTCGTCGTCGTCGTCGACGATCTGCCTGCTTCTCTTGGGTCGGGGACCTCGTTAGAATTTATACGCCATTCCAGATACCTTTCTGTTGCTTACCTCTCGAGATTTCCTGGTCACTTTCACTATCACTCTCTTCTTTGTAGTTAGGACGACGTTTTCCCGAGCCTGTTTTTGGCACGCTCTGGCTTCTTCGGATAGGACTGCTGGGAGCCTCGTAGGGAGAAGAACTTGGGATATCGCTGGGGATATTGTCATTTTCCACTGGCTGGCTTAAGCCGTTATTGGCCTTTGCTAGTTCCGGTGTCACGATATTCATTGACGATATCATAGTCTCTATGCCCTCTTGCGTGTCAGCTTTGAAAATTGGTGACGCGGATTGAGGGGTGGGTAGCCCATGGTTCTTACCGAGAGGTTGATGACCCTGCGATGATCTAACGGGAGTGATTTCTTCATTCTTTTTCGGCTGTTTCTTTTCTGAAGACTGCGGAGTTTTTGAAAAGAAACTCAACAATGTCTTTTGGTTTGGCGGATTCTCCGCTTTTATTTTAGCCATAACTCGTGTGTTTGAATAAAAAGCAGACCTAAATGGTGATCAGGAGAGAGATAGATTTGGTGAATTCAGTTTAAAAGATTGGCGACAGTGCGCGTCGCGTAATCGCGGGTTAGGGTCTGTCGCGTCGCCAGTGAACTGTAACCCCCTGAAGAATGTAGCAGGGAGCGTTGTGGCTTTTCGGTCAATTCGGGCTATTGACTAATTGTATGTCTTTGATGCAAAGCAGTGCATATCTTCGCATACGGCTTTTTTCCTTGCTTGTTGTGTCGTGAGGATCCATCGATATTCGAAACTTGAGAACCATTCTTTGTAATTCCATTGATATAGAATCCAGCAGCACTAGCACTTTTGACTGCAACGGGTCTAACGTGTATTATACTTTTTGTTTGTAATTAGACATTTTATTGATCCTTGTTCCGTACAATCTCAGAAAACGTTTGACTGACCATTGCATATACAAGCCATATACATCTCATACAACAAGTTCTACTTCTCATTTTTTGGAACACTATCCGAAAGATATCAACAAAACCAACATGCTTAAAGAAAAAGGACCACCATACTATTCACGAAAGCAGCCATATACATCTGTTTACCCCATCCGACATTTCGCCGATACCCAGCCTTGTTAACGGTCGCAAAGTTTAAATTTAACATTTCGGGATTGGATTGATCGACACTCTCATCTTAAACTCAACCCGAACCCATATCTCGCATTATTTGCGATAAGCTCCAATCTCGGCAGCCCAACCCTCCATTCAACACCGATCAACCGAGAGTTATACAACCTGTGATTATTAATCGACCGCCGACCAACATCAGGGCAAAAGAGTCAGTGTAAAACATCTGTACTTTATAATCTTGTACCATAGCCTCTAGCGGTCTCATCGATTTGATCATAAATCGCCGGTTGGCCCAACATTTATCGTGGCACTCAACGAACTCAACAGGGGGCCATCAAGAGCTTGAAACTTCAAAGAAAGCAACAAGAAAGGACGCAAACTGTGATAAACTGCCCCATAAACACAAACGCATTGTTTGTTTATCACTTGAAATCCGCTGATTGCCCACTAATCGCGACCGAGGTCATTCCGGTCCCTCACCGATATATAGTGTGGGGAAGTGTAGGACAAATAATATAAGAACGACCCTGGGACAGAGACAAATTAGGAAGTTGACTCGATATATACGTGTCAACGGTTAAGTCTCACTACGTGGAAATGAAAGCCAGATTGGTTGATAATTTGAGAACTGAAACGTTGTCGTCTACTCCGCTCATGTCGACAAGAACGCTGAGACCTCTCAGGGCTCTCATACTGGGCCCTCCTGGCTCGGGCAAAGGAACACAAACCACAAGACTGCTCAAAGATTTCCCTGAGATATCTGCTGTATCATCCGGAGACCTATTGAGAGCTAATATCCGGCAAGGAACCGAGATTGGTAGAGAGGCAGACGCTATTATCAAGTCCGGCGGTTTAGTTCCGGATAGAACGATGGTTTCATTGATTACTAAAGAGTTGAAAGAACGACGATGGTTAAATACGTCCAGCAGCTGGCTGTTAGATGGGTTTCCACGAACAGTGAACCAGGCTCCTCCATTGGACACCGTACTGGAACGCAACGAGGCACCACTGAACTTGGTACTACAGCTAGACGTCCCAGAGCAGGTCATACTGGATAGAATTGAAAACAGATATGTGCATCTACCTTCAGGGAGGATTTATAATTTAACGTTCAACCCTCCACTAGTGCCAGGGAAGGACGATGTTACAGGAGAACCATTGACCAAAAGGCCAGATGATAACCCAGCCGTATTCAAGAAGAGACTACAAAATTATCGAGAGTTGACGTTGCCCCTGTTGGAATATTATGACAAAAGAGGAATCCTACATTCTATACAAGGGGAGACTTCTGATATTATTTATCCAAAGCTGAAAACTTTTGTCAGCGAGAAATTTTCTAGTGAAGTTCCAGATATCCAAGCCAACAAAGCAAGGGAGACGAACCAGACAAACATACTCTAACAGAAGAGCGAAACATTCAGACATCACACAGATAGAAACCACCGCATCAGCTATCGATCGGAGCAAACTATCGGTGTGCGTAGGCAAGGGAATGTCAGCACAGCTCAAAGCACTCTTACATATGTTTAAACTTATGATGCGTTTTTTTATGAAATACTCTGTTCATCAACATGTCTCTATGCAGGTTTTCTACACTGCTACATAATACTATACACTTAAGCAGTCTCCAACTTGTCCAAAATAGCCTTAGTGAACTCAGTAGTCTTGGAGTTTCCACCCAAATCAGGAGTTCGGACTTTACCGTCAGCCAAAACACCATAAGTAGCATTGGAAATTCTGTTGGCATGAGCATCCAGTCCCAAGTGTCGCAGCAGCATGACAGAAGACAGGATCATGGCAGTAGGGTTGGCCGAGTTTCGTCCTTGAATATCCAAGCCAACATGTCGGCATCCGGGTTCGAATACGGCATATTCTCGTCCAATGGAAACACCAGGAACTAATCCAGGACCACCAATCAGACCGGCACCAATGTTAGAGAGGATAGAACCGTATAAGTTAGGGGTGACAAGCACATCAAACTGCTGAGGATAGGAGACGGCCTGCATGGAAGCATTGTCGACAATCATGTCATTGGTGGTGATCTGAGGGTACTTTTCACCCAATTTTTGGATAGTAGATCGGAAAAGACCATCAGAGCTCTTCATGATGTTGGCCTTGTGGATAATGGTAACCTTCTTTCGGTTGTTCATGACAGCAAAGTCAAATGCAAACTTGCCTATTCGTTCAGAGTTGTGAGCAGTAATAATCTTCAATGATTCAACAATGTCGTCAGTAGGTCGGTGCTCCAGCCCAGAGTACTCTCCCTCGGTGTTTTCTCGTACCAGGACCATGTCAATGTCTTGCAATCGGGTCTTAACGCCGGGAATGTTCTTAATGAGAGCCAACGAGGCAAAGATGTCCAGTTCCTTTCGGAGAGCAACATTGAACGAAGTGTGACCAGTTCGGTCGACGGGGGTGTGGAGAATACCCTTCAAACCGATCTTGTTTCGTTGCAGAGATCGGATGGCCTCTTTGTAAGCCTCGGGGTATTCGGCGGTGGCTGATGATTCAATCAGACCAGTGACGTCAACCTGCTCAAAGGCCACGGGGACATTTTCAGCAGCGAAGATGGTCTTTACTGAGTCGGTGATTTCCTTTCCAATACCGTCACCTAGTTAGCGAAAGTTAACAAAAGCTTCTTGAGCCACTAAAAACTGTAAAAAGATAAAGTATTGGGAGCTGATCAGAGGATTCCGAAACTGCATCTCCGACTCGGAGTAGAAGTTGAGTGTAATGGAAGTTTTCAAAATGAAAATTGGTGAAACAGCGAGTACGAGTCGACAAACATATGCCTCACATTTTTCACCCCTCAAAAAGCTCCTTTAGATTTGTTGTCTTACTTACCAGGAATAAGAGTAACATTGTACTTTTGTCCATACTTGGTGGGCTGGAATTTTTGAGATGCCAGAGAACTGGTAGACAATAGTCGTTTGGAAGCAAGAGACTTGTTAGATGGGAGTGTTCATAGATAACTCGAGCAAACAACCTCACTCAATGTACCAATCATCTCATCGACTCACCCTAATTGAAACTGCTCTCATTTTTTCTGATGTTTGAATAGCTTTATGATGTTTAAAGTATATATTGGGTCCAATCCAAAAATCTTATTTGTCCGGCACACGTGTAAATTTCAGACTGCGGCCCCGGTCGGGCCGTCCGTACAGGTTAATTTTCAGCGGTGATCGTGAAAAATGAATCAGCATTCAGTTGAAGTTATCTCAGTTAAAAAACTCAAGAGACAATGGAGGTAGCGGTCAAAAATCTGTATAGGGCACTATACAGAGAGATAGCGGTTCAAAGAAAGGCAGCCACTGAGATTCAAGGAAATCTCGACACAGCGAAACAACAATTGCTTCTCAGCTATCGGAAAAAACTCGGAAAAAATGAAAGCGAACAACCGGAGCCGATCCGGAGCAGCAGCACCAGTCTGCAGTTTGACGATGGTGGAATAGCATTACTGAGGGAAGTTTTGAAGCAAGGCGGTAGTGAGAAGGATCTCAGCTTTGGATATGAGGTACTTAATTATTTAAAAAACCAAAGAGTGTACAGTGAATTGTTAGAAAGATATAATCCTGGGCTGGACGAGGGCCAAGAGAGAGTAAGGTTATCGGCTAGACGAGTTGGTTTAGAGTTACCTGAGTAGACATGTGAACACCTTGTATATAATTTAGCATTTATCAAGTCTCAAACGAATGACTCTACTTCATTTCAATCTTGAGAGTTTAACCAAAGTCAATCTTCCGGCTCTTGTAAGGGCAACTTATATAGCTCTTTCCACCCTACCCGTCATGACTACTGGTCGGTTTGACCTTTTCAATCAAGTATAAAACAGTATGCATTGACGAAGTACTACTAATCAATGACTAGATCCCCAATACCCAATGCCATGTCCTCAGGTCTATTCTCTTCTTTCAACTTTAAAATGCGAGATAACTAATGCCTAACCTTCCGAAGAGAAGGCACTACTCTACCTTGCTTTTTGGTCTTTTCATCGACTGTATAATAAAGATAAATGTTCCAATAAAAACTAGAATAAAAATGTCCAATTTCCCTTTGATTTAGTATTGATAACATAAATAAATAATAAGATAAACTATATGCACTTGTCCATTTGAAATCCATAGACCTGAATCAACGTAGCCTCAATAATGCTTCACATCTTACTTCTGACCCTGGTTCGCTCTCGTGATGCTACCCACAAACTTCCATAGCTCCAAGTCAGTTTCTCTGCTCCTGTCATATAACCATTCCAACGATTAAACTGTTCGCTCATATCTCCTTCAAGAGAAACATGCTCTCTCATAACGTCCATAAATGAGTCGCCGTAGGTTATAAGATCATCAACAAGACTTTTATATTCAGGATCCGACTTGAAGAGCGCAAAATCTGATCCGTTGACAAACTGGTTGAAGAAAGGAGAGATCAAAGGTCGATCCGTCGTGTTGAGCACAAACCATTCGTCCTGACTTTGAAGATAGTCGGCAATTGTGTAGACAGTTTGGGCGACCGCAGAGGTGGAGATGAACCACGGATTACCCCATGAACGATCCAGCCCATCGTAATTGTCCTCAGGATATCTTCCAATCCCCACTCCCACAATAGAAGTATGGCTCTGAGCTTCAAATTGTCGCAATCGCTGCAAATTGATCGGATATCTGGTTTGCATATCGTCTATTAATTTGTAGAGAGTAGCAATGATTTTCTCGGAGAAAGGTTCAAAAGAAACATCTGTTTCGCTTTCGGACAATAAATTATCTCTTTCAAAAGCATGAAGCGAACCTAAAATAACTGCAGAGTCCAAACCTGACCTGCCATATTTCTGTGGATGCAGTGTTTCTATTAAATGTTGCTGTTGATCGGACCAAAAGTTGTCGTTCAGAAACTCCAGAATTGTCTGACTGCCAACGAAATAATCATTAGAGGAATCAGCATCACCCAGTATTAGAGAGAAATCAGCTCCTAGACTCAGTGCTTTCTGCTGGACTATCAATGTGAAGAAGTGCATACCCTCAATTTCTTCCCATATATCAAATCCACTCAAATGCCACTTCTGCACAGTATACTCCAGATCCGGCTTAATTACATCGAAATAAATGTCCCTAAAGTCTTCATATCTGGCCGTGGTATTATACATCAACTCAGCGGTAATGAAACTCATAATACTAATAGCTCTTAGTGCGGGTCCGTCACGCTGGGGCCGTCCCCAGTTTCCCATAAAGGCAGAGCCATTGACCAGGAACTTCGGTTCTCCCAGGCCATTTAAATCGGAGAATGATCCACTGGGGTTGTCAGTTCGTTGAATTTGGGCACAAGATGTGACATAATCCTGTAGAATGCTCCGGATCGTGTCATTGTAAGAATCCTCGTAACTAAGAACTAGATTGCTCGCCGTAATGGCACTGTCTCGGGCCCATTGATAATAATAATCAGGATCCTTCCGGGAGGGACTGGCTATAGCCACTCCTTTGAGCACTTCGTCGAGACCAGAACCATATCCTCCAATATTATGGATCATGCTCTCAAATGCATATGAAGTTTGGCAATCCAGCCAGTTTTCAAACTCCTGCAGCGGTAAAAGAGTACCAATTCGCTGACTCTTGAAAACATGCTGAGAATTGTCTTTACTTTCAGCATTTGGCCACCACTGTATGCGTCGTAACAGTGGGAATGCATCTCCACCTGTCAATGCCAGACACAAGCATGTCAATATTAAAATACTTTGGCTGATTCTATACATTTTTCTCTATAAGGTTTTTTCAATGTCTATATAAAATTTCATCTGGATAGCGCAGAGGGATTTAATAAGAAGAACAAAATCTGCGGTTTTTTTAAAAAATCGGACAGCAAGGTAGAAACTGACCAAGCTTTAAATAGTACTGTCAAAAAATTTGTCTGGGTCACACGAGGTTTTCTTCGAAATCGGGTCATGTGGGGAATTTTATTTTCCCCACTTGAAGGTTAACATACAGTTGCATGCATGTTAGAGAGGAAAGTTTCCATAAATCTGCATGGGACATGTGAAAAACTGCAGAATGACGTTCGAAGCAATGATGATTTCGATGATCCGTTGCCGGTTAACCGAGAAAATATATTTTTTTTCAAATATGGAACTGGTGAACCTCTATGATGCCACTCAGAATTTTTCGCTCGCAGCATCACCTAAATTCAACGCATGTAACTTAGATTCGGCCCAGTTATGATGTACATCTTCCTGGTTTCGGTTTTTGATCACCTGGGCATCTCATACAGCGTTACCTTGACAACCCGCCACACCTCAGACGGCCAACAATTACATAATCAGATATTTTCCATTTCATAGATTTCTGTGATATTTCTATTTCATAGGCTATATAACGCTCGTTCTTTGCCTCATTAATTAACGAACAAAAAAATGGCAGACAAAGACATTTCGCAGTATAAATAGTAAGTATCCAATTGAATTGTCTTTCTGAATCATCGCCGACTAACAAGTGCTGCAATGTCTAATAAGGTGCTTAGCGCCGATAAAAGGTTCATCAATCGAGCGAGCGATGATGTAGGAGATCCGCAATCACTGGCGGGGAAAATCAGAGTACAGGATATGGGGACTAAAGTTGCCAAGGCACAGTTATCGGGCAAAGATGCGAAAAAGATTGAAGAGTCGAGCAGACTTGCGCGAAAACCAGACAGATCTGTCGCGCGTGGCCGAGGTGCTATCCTGGATCAAGGCATCACAGAGGGTCTTAAATACTTTTATTCAGCGACACCCGAATCCCAGCAGGCTCTCGAATTAATCATGACCTGGGTACAATCGTATCTCGAGGATGTTACCGATGATATTATCAGATCAGCTACAGATAGCATCATTGGACTACTGAAAGACGAAAAGTTGAAAGATTTCGACAAGAAGAAAGAGGTCGAGTCGATTGTTGGCCCCGTGAGTGGCGAAAAATTCAACCAAGTCATGAACATGAGCAAGCGAATACCTGATTTGACCGATGAACAGCTTTCAATAGACGGTGAGGCTGGGATAGCTGTGACATTGGACAGTGACGAAGAAAACCCTTTAGCGATGAGTGACGACGAGGATGAAGAAGCTAGCGAGGAGGAAGAGGAGAGTGGAGAGTCTGCTGGAGAGAATGACGTAGAGGAAGAGGAGATGATCACAACCACACGAGAGAAAAAGGAATCTCAGTATCAATTATCCGCGCAGAGTATAGATTCTTATTGGCTGCAGAGGCAGCTGGGGAGTCTGTTTAGTGACGCTCACGTAGTACAGGAAAAGGCAGCACAAATATTCGGGCTACTTGACTCAGATCAATCTTTGAGCCAGGTAGAAAACGAAATTATCGAAATACTTAACTTTGAACATTTCGAGTTGTGTCAGTTATTGTGCAAGAATAGAGCAAAAATTGTCTGGCTAACTAAACTAAGCCGAGCACAGAGTGGACTTGAGAAGGAGAGTACAGAGGCTGAGATGCGACAAAAGGGCCTGGATTACATACTCGTGGAATTAAAGAACGGTGCAACGACTGAAGATTCAGTAGATGATATGGAAGTTGACCAAGGAGCCGATTCTTCCAGCACGTTGAAGTCTACAATTTATCAACCCCAAATAGTTGATTTGGACTCACTGACCTTTGAAGAAGGTAGCAGACTATTCACCGGTGGGAAGCTTACACTGCCTGACGGTACGAAAACCGTAACCAAATCCTATGAAGAGTATTCGATTCCTCCGCCACCTGCTCATGCAAGTGGGGACCCCCGTGTTCGAATCTCTGAACTCCCTGGCTGGGCACAGGCTGCATTTGTAGGCACTTCGACCTTAAACGCCATACAAAGCAAGGTATTCCCGGTGGCCTTTGAATCCGACGAGAACCTTTTGATTTGTGCTCCGACTGGAGGTGGTAAAACCAACGTCGCTTTACTGGCTATTTTGCGAGCTTTATCACATTTTAGAAGCGAGAATACAGGAGAGCTTGAACTTGATTTATTCAAAATTATTTATATTTCACCTTTAAAGGCTTTGGTACAAGAACAAGTATCAGAGTTTTCAAAGAAGCTGGCACCCTATGGTATTCAAGTTGCCGAGCTTACAGGTGACTCCAACCTCACTAAACAGCAGATTGCATCTACACAGCTTATTATCACGACGCCAGAGAAATACGATGTTGTTAGCCGCAAGGCTTCCGATACAAGCTATATCAACCTCGTGAGATTGATTATAATTGATGAAATTCATTTACTGCATGATGAGCGAGGTCCTGTAATTGAGAACATTGTTGCCCGGACTATAAGGCGTACAGAAGAAACGGGTGAACCTGTACGTCTTGTCGGCTTGTCAGCCACGTTGCCTAACTATCAAGATGTTGCCAATTTCCTGCGAGTTGATAAGGGAGTCTTCTTTTTCGATGGAACCTACCGGCCCTGTCCACTAGCTCAAAAATGTATTGGAATCACCGAGAAAAAAGCCATCACCAGATACCAGGCCATGAATCAGGCTTGCTACGATAAGGTCATGGACTACGCTGGTAAGCACCAGGTTATCATATTTGTGCATTCGAGAAAGGAAACAGCCAAAACTGCTCGATATTTAAGAGACATGGCGCAGGAAAACGGAGTTCTTAGCCAGTTTGTGAAGAGCGACATAGCTTCACGGGAAATTTTGCGCTCGGAAAGCGAGGAGGTAAAAAATCAGGATTTGAAAGAACTTCTCCCCACTGGATTCGGCATCCATCATGCGGGATTGAGCAGGCCAGACCGAAATTCGTGCGAAGAATTATTTCGGGCTGGTAGAATCCAGGTATTGGTCTGCACAGCTACACTTGCATGGGGTGTAAATTTACCTGCTCATACAGTTATCATCAAGGGTACGCAAGTGTATAGTCCAGCGAAGGGCCGTTGGACGGAACTATCGCCCCAAGACGTGTTGCAGATGCTGGGACGTGCTGGTCGACCAGGATTTGATAAGTCTGGTGAGGGTATTATAATAACAGCCTATTCCGAGCTGAACTACTACCTGTCACTTTTGAATGCTAAGCTGCCTATTGAAAGTCAGCTGATGTCAAGACTAGCTGACAGCATTAACGCAGAAATAGTTCTTGGTAACATTCGAACTAGACAAGATGCAGTCGAGTGGTTGAGCTATAGCTATCTGTATATCCGGATGCTAAAGTCTCCTGCCGTCTATAGAGTTGGGGCAGATTACGCAGATGATAGGCTGCTAGTTCGAAAACGGCATGATCTTTGTCACAGTGCGATGGTACTTTTAGCGAAGTCGCATTTGATAGATTACGATACATCTACCGGACGTGTACGAGCAACCGAGCTTGGTAAAATTTCATCTTACTTTTATATTACACACACGTCTATGGCTACTTATAATCGACTGCTGAAGCCTTTTATTGGGCCGATCGACATTTTTCGAATTTTTAGTTTAAGTGAGGAATTCAAGTATATACCTGTGCGACAGGAAGAGAAACTTGAACTCTCTAAACTTCTGGAGCGAGTTCCAGTTCCTATTAAGGAGACCATCGAAGAACCATCGTGCAAAATTAACATTTTACTTCAAGCTTTCATTTCTCAGTTGAGACTGGAAGGGTTTGCTTTAATGAGCGACATGGTTTATGTGACGCAATCAGCTGGCCGACTATTGAGAGCACTTTACACACTTTGCTTGAACAAAAAATGGGCTGCTTTAACCCGACTGACTCTTGATATCTGCAAAATGGTTGAAAGACGCATGTGGTTGAGTAATTCTCCCTTTAGACAATTTCCACACTCTCCAGCTGAAGTGATACGTAAGACAGAGGCCTCTCAGATGCCTTGGAGTCGCTATTTTGAGCTTAAAGATCCATCCGAAGTCGGTCAAGCCATACGGATAGAGAAATATGGTAAGATTGTTTATGAGTATCTCCAACAGTTTCCACGGCTAGACCTGCACGCTAGTTTTCAGCCTATAACTCACAGCTTGATAAGGGTAGAACTTGAAATCCAGCCAAAGTTTGAATGGAATCGGAATCTGCATGGCGTTAGCGAGAGTTTTGTGATTCTTGTTGAAGACTCTGATGGTGAATCAATTTTGTTCACCGATACATTTCTCTTGCGAGAAATTTACTCTCAGGACTCGCATTACGTTGATTTCACCATTAACCTTTCCGAGCCTCTACCTCCAAATTGCTTCATCTCAGTAATATCAGAGAAATGGTTGCACTCTGAATCGCGTATTGCTCTGTCGTTTGCAAATCTTATTTTACCCCCAAAATTCCCTGCACATACTCCGTTATACGATTTACAACCTATCACCACTGCTGAGCTCAAGGATCCGGAGTTTATGAAATACTTCAAGTTTAAAGAGTTCAACAAGTTTCAGACTCAAGTGTTCAATGCTCTATATGGGAATGATGACAATGTTTTCATAGGTATGCCCACCGGTAATGGAAAGTCAGTTTGTGCGGAGCTCAGCATCATGAGACACTGGCGGACCGAGAATGAAGGCAAAGCTGTATATATTGCCCCTCATCAGCAGCAGGTTGATGAGAAGTTTGTCACTTGGTCGACATCATTGTCTAAATGCCATGGAGGCAAGGATATAGGTAAGCTCACTGGTGAACTGACCCACGATCTGAAAGCAATCGGCTCTTGTGATGTCATACTTGCAACACCTAGGCAGTGGAACTTGATCTCCAAGCGATGGCAGAGAAGACCAAATGTGCGAAATGTCAAATTATTAATTTGTGACGACCTTCATATGATTGGTGCTTATCAAGGCGAAATTTATGAATCCGTTATAAGCCGAATGAGATTCATGGAAGAACAGCTGGACTCCCATATTCGTATTGTCGGATTGAGTGTTCCTCTCAGTAATGGAAAGGATATTGGGCAGTGGATTGGAGCCACAAACCAGTTTACCTACAACTTCTCTCCGAAGGAGCAAGTTGTGCCCCTTGAAATTCATCTTCAATCAAGCAGTATACCTCATCATCCATCGCTTATGTTATACTTGGCGAAGTCGGTGTTTTATGCTGTCCAGCAACTTGCTGGAAACGATCAATCTTTGATTTTTGTTGATGAGCGCCGTCAATGTGTTGAAACTGCTTTGGAACTAGTGAAGCTTAACAATGCATATAACGAGGAACCTACGCCTTACATTCATGCCGACCAATCCGAATTGGATGTTTTGGTGGGAACCATCTGTGATACCCAACTGAAAGAAATTTTGAAGCATGGAATTGGATTCGTGTACCCGGATATGGCGAATGTGGATAAGAGAATCGTAGAAACGCTATTCCAGAGAAATGTAATTCAAGTAGTCCTGGCCACTCGAGAAACTTGCTGGTCGGGACCTGCAGCAAAGCTGGTGGTTATTATGGGCACACAGTATTACGAGGGAAAAGAACATAGGTACGTCGACTATCCTGTCAATGAGATCCTCCAAATGATTGGAAGAGCTACTTTGAGAAGCCAAGAAGCTGCCTGCAAGGCTCTTTTGTTGACGACCAACTCCAAACGTGACTATTATCGAAAGTTTTTGAACGAGGCTTTACCAATTGAAAGCCACTTCAACTTGAATTTACACGATTTTGTTTTATCGGAGATTAGGGAACAGATAATCAAATCGAGGCAAGACTTTATGGATTGGATTACTTACACCTATTTCTTCAGGAGACTACGGATCAATCCAGTTTACTACAGACTGAACGATGTGAGTGAGCTTGGTATAAGCGAGTATCTTTCCGAGCTAATTGAATCCACTCTCAAAGACTTGGAAGAGGCGAAGCTGATCGAGCTTGATGAAGAGAATGGGGAAGATTCGATTGCGTGTCTAAATGGCGGAATAATAGCAAGCTATTATGATGTCTCGTTCATCACGATGCATACTATAACTTTGTCATTGACATCTAAGACTCGATTAAAGGGAATCTTGGAAATAGTGACTTCCGCTGCTGAGTACGAGCTAATTCCTATTCGCACACATGAGGATGTCATTCTGTCCAAACTATATGAGCGTTTGCCAGTCAGACTCTCTGACACCCCTGCTTTCAATAGCCCTAGATTTAAAGCATTCGTCTTGCTGCAGGCACATATGAGTCGATTTACGTTGCCTCCTGAACTGGTTAGCGACCAAACTATTGTGTTACAAAATATCACACGTCTCTTGTCGGCTAGCGTGGATATTCTCTCTAGCGAAGGTCATCTCAATGCTATGGCTGCAATTGATCTATGTCAAATGGTGGTACAAGCTACATGGGATAAGGACTCACCCTTAAAGCAAATTCCCTATTTCGATACCAATATCATCCATCGGTGCAAAGCGCAAGGGTATGTTTAAGATGATTAAAGATTTACTCGATATACAGACTAACAAGTATTGAAACAGTTTATGACTTTATTGCTATCGAAGATGATAACATAAGAGATAATATTCTGCAAATGAGCTCGAACGATCCAAAAGTTTCAGCCATTGCTGCCTTCGTGAACAAATATCCAAATATAGACATATCATCCTACGCTTTGGAGGAAGAGGACGTTGTTTCCGGCGAGCCGTCTACCGTGACTGTGACAATAGATCGAGAGGTTGACGAAGATGAAGGAGTTGATAGCATTGTCTCAAGCCAGTTTTATCCGTTTGAGAAGATTGAAAATTGTGAGTATATGAAAGGTTGAAGACAAGATTTCTAGATGGATTACTAACTAGGGTGGCTTGTCGTTGGAAATGCACAAGAGAAGCAGCTTTATGGTATAAAGAGAGTTACTCTTACCAATGCCAGTCAAGATATCCCTATAGAATTTGTCATTCCTACACCAGGGAAGCATTCTCTTAATATTTGGTGCATGAGTGATAGTTACATCGACGTTGATAAAGAGGTTGAATTTGAGATCGAAGTGAAAGAAGGACAAGTTGACGATGATGATGCGATGGAAGGATAATGATATTATTTTTTGATTTTAATGTATAGTATAATAAATATTTAATTTTGCAAAGGATTTCTAAGCCAGTGCCAGGAGTCCTCTTTCCTGCTCCTCGGTAAGGTCATCTAAATCCATTTTATCTTCGATGCCGTTTTCTTCGATTCCCAAGGTTCGGTTTTGTGACTTCTGAAAATCAACAATGTCATCCTCATTCCATATGCTAACATGCTCTTGATCATTGATGTCCATAGGTTGAGCCATTGTCCTCAGAAACTTTTTGGCAGCAGCCACAGCCATGTCAGTAGATAGATTTACATCTGCGTCTAAAATAGCTTGATTAATCCACTTTGGCAATTGATTTCGTTTTCTTGCAAATCGTCGGTCAGCAAGAACCATAATACCATAGTCTTCTTTCCCCCGCAAAACTCTTCCTAAACATTGTGCTGCGTGACGCATTGCGTCGAAAGATAGAAAGTCGTTCTCGCGAATTCTATAATTATCGCGGAGAAACTCCAGTCTGGCTTTTAAAATTCTGGATTCTGTATATTGGAAAGGCACTCCAATCATAAGCACAGTTCTCCCGTAGTGGTTATCAAAATCAATTCCTTCAGAGACTTTGCCTCTTGCGACACAAAACATCACAGCTCCTCTTCCATTGGAACAAGCAGTACGGTATGTTTCCAACGCCAGACTAGTTTCCTGACTGTCAGGTGTCTCGACAAGTATAAGCTTATATTTCCAAACCTCGTCTAAAATACCCATCGATTGCCACATGCTGATGATACTTTCCATATAAAGATAGCTGGGAAAGAACACAACCATTCCATCCGGAGTAAGACGAGAAAACTCCATAAGCAGATTACCGTAATTTCGAACGACACTAGGATCGTTTCTAATCTCAAAACCCGAACTAATAGAGACCTGATCGCTGCCTTTGGTCACGATCATGGGTAGAAAGGATCTTCTAGTCAAAGTCATGGCGTATGACTCTTGAATTACGGTATCAAAGTTCAACATTTTCGGGTACATGTCCAGCGGAGAAATAGTTCCACTGGTGATAATGACGGAGTTAAATCGGTCAAACACAGGTTTCATGGCGATAGACGCGTCTAGGCAAGAGAGATGCAAAATGGGATTTGGCACAGTCGCTTGATCAGTCTCGAATGGTTCCAGGATCAAAACGAAACCTGACTCATAAGTCGAGACCAAGGTAGCAAAAGTCACAATCTCTTTCAATGACGAGAACTCTTCAATGTCGGTCAACTCCAAAGTGCGGACTAGAGAGTTGAGTCGCTCGGTGCAGAACCTCAATGGCTTCTTATCGATAAATGTCAATTCCTTTAAATGCAGCAAGAACGAATTTGGAGTCTCCGATATGACGTGCAGCACCTTCATTCTGGTCTTCAGATATTCTATAAACCGCTTGAGAAAAGCAACAAAATGTTCGGCCCGTCTTATATTCCCGGGAACTGCTTCGTCCAGCAAGTCGTCTGGAAGAACGGGATTTGACATAAAAAGCTCTTCCTCTCTCGCAATCTGAGCTTCCCTTAGACCTTCTACTAGCTTTTCATATTCATTCTGCAACTTTTCAGAATCGCTAGCTTTCGCCTCGTCAACCAATCTCCCTAAAGAAGCGGCTCCTCTTGCAGCTCTTCGAAGAGAATCCTCCGTCAAATCAACACTGAGAGATTCAATGCAAACGTTATCAATGTTATGGGCCTCGTCGAATATGAGAATGCAGTCTCTTGATAATTCACGGGAAACTCTTTCCGCAATTTTTGGATCTAATAGATAATGATATGAATAAATGATGATGTTGCAGAACGACATCATACGTCGGACTGTGAAGTACGGACACTGCTTCTGCTGTTCGCAGTACTTTATCAGGTCGTCAAAAGTGTAAACTCCCGTAGGAATCAGATTATGAGGCTCCATTTCGTTAAGATTTTCGTGATAATCGCATAGCTGTTGCGAGGTATCCCCGGCGTCTCTTTTATGCCTTGCGATACCGTTGGTCATTGCTCGGCATTTCTCATCAACTATAGTTCCCTTTTTCTCCCTCTTTACTGCGGGATGCAGGCAAAGATTCTTTCGACTTGTCAAGCCCAATCCTCGAAATTCTTCAGCATAACCGAGAACCTTGGTTCGATAATCCATCAAGCGTTTCAATTCAGCTAATGCCTTCTCGATCTCTGACATAGTTCGAGAACAGTAGATAATCTTTCGATGCTCAGGATAATGTTGCTGATACGCCACCGTCAAACTCAGCAGCGAGACGGTCTTGCCCGTCCCTGAAGGCATTTCTAGAATACAGTTGCCCCCGACATCTAAAGTTTTCTTAATATCCGACATATACTGGTATTGTTCCGGATATATCCTCGGGTACGGGAAGAGTATAGGTAAATCATCAATGTAGAATCTTTTGTTAGAAGGAGCAAATTATAATTCAGCAGTCCACCATCACTTACTTCATCTTTGGTTCGGCAATTCAGTTGTGAACCATCCAGTGCCCTAATGAGGAAGAAAGGTTCT